>JAVLUX010000200.1:627500-635000 GCA_032164185.1 Moxostoma hubbsi | reverse complement strand
CACAAATTGATCAGAAATGTTGCTTCATGTGGTAACATTTAAATGAACTGATTTCCGTTCTTTCTAAATGTAGTAAATGTGCCTTTTTACCAATTAGGTTACACCAACGAAGGTTCGTTTTATTGGTTATATTAAGTAGAAATCGGTAACAATTGCAGGTTTCCACTTTTTTCAGTGTATCAAACCCGTAACCTGTGTTTAATGTAGTCTGAGGTGTATTGTTTTACGACCCACCAATTGAGAGCCATTGATTTCATTTTTGCTATATAACGCAAACATTTATATGATTTTTATTTTGTTTGTATTTTGTAAACAATACAATGCATAAAATCATGAATGGAAAGATGGGGAAGAGAGGAGGATGTGATCCCATGTCCCAAGAAGTTCCCTCACAAGTTGGGCAAAGAAGAAGAAAACAAAAAAACCCCATTTGCACCACCCTGGAAAATCCAGCCAAGTTAAATAGGCGTTCGGAGCTAAAAACAACATTAAGGGAGGGAGACAAAAATGAAGGAAGAGAGAGACAGAAAGGTCTCCCACCCACCCTGGGAGCACATGCATTTCTGCTCTTGTCACCCTCCCACCTCCTCACAAACTCCCATAATTATAGCATATGTTTATAAGTGTTGGACTGAAGGGCCCCTCCACACATACGTGACAACTCTGTCAACCTTGAAAATATACGCCCTTATGCAGCCCACATGCACATTTATCTAGCTAACTGAGGACATCACATAGACTTTTTTAATATACAGCTGATTATATAAACCCTCTTGCTTATATATATATTTGATTAAGACATTATTTAGCAGTAATTTTTCATGTTGGGGCTGTTGGCTGGTGGTGTCTAGGGCTGGGCGATATATTAAATATTAACGATGTAATCGCAATGATTTTGCTGGCGATATCAAATTAATATTTAGCATCATGCTAACACATGCTAGCATCGCCTAGCGAAGTGCTAAAACATGCTAACATCATGCTAACACATGCTAGCATTGCCTAGCGAATTGTTAAAACATCCTAAAAATGTGCTAACTTCATGCTAACACATGCTAGCATTACCTAGCAAAGTGTTAAAGCATGCTAAAAACATGCTAACACATGCTAGCATTGTCTAGTGGAGTATTAAAACATACTAAAATGTGCTAACATCATGCTTACACATGCTAGCATTACCTAGCAAAGTGTTAAAACATGCTAACACATGCTAGCATTGTCTAGTGGAGTATTAAAACATACTAAAATGTGCTAACATCATGCTTACACATGCTAGCATTGCCTAGCGAAGTGCTACAACATGCTAAAAACATGTTATCATCATGTTAACATGCTAGCATTGCCTAGCAAAGTGCTAAAAGCTGCTAAAAACATGCTAGCATCATGCTAACACATACTAGCATCACCTAGTGAAGGGGTAAAACATGCTAAAAATGTGCTAACATCATACTAACACATGCTAGCATTGCCTAGCGAATTGTTAAAACATGCTAAAAACGTGCTAACATCATGCCTACACATGCTAGCATTACCTAGCGAAGTGCTAAAACATGCTAAAAACATGCTAACACATGCTAGCATTGCCTAGCGGAGTGTTAAAACATGATGTAAATGTGCTAACATCATGCTACACATGCTAGCATTACCTAGCGAAGTGTTAAAACATGATAAAAACATGCTAGCATTGCCTAGCGGAGTGTTAAAACATGATAAAAATGTGTTAACATCATGCTTACACATGCTAGCATTGCCTAGCGAAGTGCTACAACATGCTAAAATGTGCTATCATCATGCTAACACATGCTAACATTGCCTAGTGAAGTGCTAAAACCTGCTAAAAACATGCTAGCATCATGCTAACACATGCTAGCATCACCTAGTGAAGGAGTAAAACATACCACCTACATGCTAGCATCATGCATAACACATGCTAGCTACATTCTAGGATCATAATATTAGTGCTTAGCAACATGGTATATGCCGAGTTTTGCCACGGCAAACACCACTCACATTTTCTTCAGGAAATGTACCTATCTTAACTATGTATCATTGTATATAGAATATAAATATGCATATCAATAAAAATTATTCAATCAATTTAGTGAAAAACCGAGGAAGTGTGCCTTCATTATTTCCATCAATGCCTTTAATAAATTGAATCGACATGGCTGCAATGGCTGTTTGGATGAAATTATGGTTCCTCTGAAACATATCGAGATATCATGTTGCCCTAGTGGTATATCCTGTTTAAAATGTTGATTTGGCACTGCTCGTAAAAACCACACTTTAGATTGATATCAATAACGGGACCGCAGCTCAGATGGTGCATCAGAACATCTGTATTTTTTTATTGTAAACCGATGTATTAGTTTGTACACAAATGGGGGTATGCATAAAGATTTTTTTGTAATTATGGTGTCGTGCTTCAGGTAGCATTTGTCATGTGATCTTCAAAGTCGAGAAGTCGTCGAGATATTTTTCCACCAGGTGCTATTTTAGCGCAATTATCGCGTGCTGCTGATAAATGATGAATGGCATTCATTATTGTCAAAGTGGCAATTGCAAGTCCACCTTTTTTTGACTGTTAATGATCTCAAACCCAAATATTAATCTTTTTAATGACATCTATGTTTTTGTCTCTTTTTTACTTAATGTATCTAAACATCGGCCGCAGATAACAATATAGACATTTAAATCTACAAGCATAAACGCACTCGTACTTGCAATCAAACCAATATCCTATCTCAAGCACACGCTGTTATTTAATTGGGTTTTTCTTCATTTTTCTTGTGATTGATTTAAACCTAACTACTCAAAGCAAAGCCTTGTCAAGTTTTGGATGCTTATCAGCTGCTTTTCCGTTGATGACCATATCGAATGTCCTGTTTGAGGTTGAGGGATCGTCAGAGATAATCTGAGCATCTGAGAACAACGTTAAGCTTTTGTTCTGCTGAATTTCCTAATCTACCTAGTTCATGGAATGAGGTCAAGAATCGTCTAACCGTCGCGTGAAATACCCACACAGCACTTCTTGCACTTTTGACAGAGAAAGTGCATCACACTCATTTTAGCTGTGTGTGTGTGTGTGTGTGTGTGTGTGTGTGTGTGTGTGTGTGTGTGTGTGTTTCTTAATGCATGTTTCCACCTTTATGCATAATATAATAGGAGTTGTTTTGCAATGCTATTGTGTTATTGTCATCCTCGCTAACCGCATGCATAAACGAGCATGCAGTGCTACATTCATCCAACGCGTGAACTATTCACTCGGCTAATGCGCTTTATTATTATTCTTAAACGCATCCGTCGAACCGATCGATCACGATAATGAAGCACTGAACTGGCCAAGCAACTCCCTCACTGACACTTTGTAAATCAATGTTAAAAATGCACATTTATGGATGTTTAAATCACACCTTTTAGAGTTTTATTGCAGTAAATGTCATTTTTAAGTAGTGTTTAGCAAGTCTTCTTTAAGTCTGATCGATATTAACTTGAGTTTGAATTCTCTCGCGTTGTTCTTACAGTGTATCCGTGTTCACGTATTACTAGTTCTGAGTTCAACATCAATCATAATGTGTCATATCTGAAAATGTACATGACACTATTGAGTAAAAACCCAAAATACCCTCTCAGTTCTTTGATCTTCCTAAATAACACACACCTATGTTTGATCTTTGAGCTAAATGCATACACACACACACGCACACACGCAAGCGTAGACGAGCTTTGATGATCATCTTAACTGGGACAGAGTTTTGAATGAAAATGGATATACAGATGGTTAAATTATTGTTTTGAGAGCTCCAAAACCGAACAGAACAAACGCTCTCCCTGACTGAATTCGGACAAATGGAAAAACGGCGTTATTTACTCACTCTCGTGTCGTCGTACGTGTTTGGAACAACACGAGGGTAAGCAGAAATCACTTTTTGGGTGGACTGTCCCTTTAAATTAGCAATGCATTTTCAATGCACGACGCCGTGTCTAAACCTGTGATGCAAAGATGACCAACTCTTGATACGGCGAAGTTACAGCATCGTCTCCTCAAGTTAAAACCGTTCACATTTGTGTGAGACGTTGCATCATGGGCTCTTTAGGGAGGCAAGGCTTCTCGTGTAAGACAGGACGTGTCATTGTGAACAGTCTTACGGCAGCTCAGATTGCTGGTAAATTGGCTAAATCCAGCTGTGGGTTCGTGGGTCCTGAGGGAGATCATTTAGGGGCCTCACCTGCAGGGGCACCTGTAGGTTGTTCTCTATTAGCACTTAGACGAGACTGTTTACAGACAGAGCTGCCTTCCTCCGAAGTGCTCCAGCGAGGGGCCAGTAATCATCCAGTAAGAGGGGCTGGATTTGAATACGGTTCCTGTCGGGCCTGTAGCTGATGAGACACCAGCGGGTGAACAGCGATACAGCGGATGGGATAATTTGCATGCATTACGTAGAGTAGCAGGCAGTTTAATGGCGTTTCAGTTGCTGTGAACCTGATAGAAATTCATGACATGTTTTCATAATGTTTTACAGTCTCAGTAATTATGTTCGAGTTTCTGGCATTAAATTAAGACGTTTATTTTGAATAGTAATTGATGTTTTGGGTTATATCAGCTAAAAATGTTGTCTTTTGTTCATTAATGTGCAGTTGACATGGTTTGGTCTTGTATGTTTATTATACGTGCAGTTTTTAGGACATTGGAATATTTATACTTTAACCCTGAGAAAGCCCCATCATGGCCCATCATGGTGACTCGCCTCAATCCGGGTGGCGTAGGACGAATCTCAGTTGCCTCCACGTCTGAGAGCATCAATCCGTGCATCTCATCACGTGACTTGTTGAGCGCGTTACCATGGAGACCTAGCGCGTGTGGAGGCTTCACGCTAATCTCTGGGGCATCCACGCACAACTCGCCACACGCCCCATCGAGAGCAAGAACCACATTATAGTGACCACGAGGAGGTTACCCCATGTGACTCTACCCTCCCTAGCAACTGGGCCAATTTGGTTGCTTAGGAGACTTGACTGGAGTCACTCAGCACGCCCTGGATTCGAACTCGCGACTTTAGAGGTGGTAGTCAGCGGTGATTCATGCTGAGGTACCCAGGCCCGTGGATCACGTATATTAAAGGCGCTTCAGGTGTTCATGTTTCTCATCTGTGTTGATATCAGACGCACTAAAGAAGATCCGTGAAGCTCTCGTAACGCTCTCAGACACGTACAGGACGGATTAGCGCGTACACCTCGAATGCGAAGTGGTCACATGTGTTTTTGACCACATTCGTATGTGGTTTCTGTGATCCTATCAGAACTTTTTAGACCCTGTTTAGACCTGCATTTAGGGCTGACCACATGTGATCGGATCACCCGAAACGCTTCTTAATTCCAGGTGGAAACGGGGACTAAGGATCACACTAAGTCAGCTATAAATCATGATTTTCCCATAGGCTGTCACATAATTCACTCCAAAGGTTTTTAAAATCAGTGGCTTCCTAAAAACACGTACAAGGAGGGAAAACTACCACCCCTGGAGTCGCAATTTTGAATCCAGGGTGTGCTGAGTGACTCCAGCCAGGTCTCCTAGGCAACCAAATTGGCCCGGTTGCTAGGGAGGGTAGAGTCACATGGGGTAACCAAATTGGCCCGGTTGCTAGGGAGGGTAGAGTCACATGGGGTATCCAAATTGGCCTGGTTGCTAGGGAGGGTAGAGTCACATGGGGTAACCAAATTGGCCCGGTTGCTAGGGAGGGTAGAGTCACATGGGGTATCCAAATTGGCCCGGTTGCTAGGGAGGGTAGAGTCACATGGGGTAACCAAATTGGCCCGGTTGCTAGGGAGGGTAGAGTCACATGGGGTAACCAAATTAGCCCGGTTGCTAGGGAGGGTAGAGTCACATGGGGTAACCAAATTGTCCCGGTTGCTAGGGAGGGTAGAGTCACATGGGGTAACCAAATTGGCCCGGTTGCTAGGGAGCATAGAGTCACATGGGGTAACCAAATTGGCCCGGTTGCTAGGGAGGGTAGAGTCACATGGGGTAACCAAATTGGCCCAGTTGCTAGGGAGGGTAGAGTCACATGGGGTAACCAAATTGGCCCGGTTGCTAGGGAGGGTAACATGGGGTAACCTCCTCATGGTGGTGATTAGTGGTTCTCTCAATGGGACGTGTGCTGAGTGACTCCAGTCAGGTCTCCTAAGCAACCAGAATGTCCCGGTTGCTAGGGAGGGTAGAGTCACATGGGGTAACCATATTGGCCCGGTTGCTAGGGAGGGTAGAGTCACATGGGGTAACCTCCTCATGGTGGTGATTAGTGGTTCTCTCAATGGGACGTGTGCTGAGTGACTCCAGTCAGGTCTCCTAAGCAACCAGAATGTCCCGGTTGCTAGGGAGGGTAGAGTCACATGGGGTAACCATATTGGCCCGGTTGCTAGGGAGGGTAGAGTCACATGGGGTAACCTCCTCGTGGTGGTGATTAGGGGTTCTCTCAATGGGGCGTGTGGTGAGTTGTGTGTGGATCGTGGAGAGTAGCATGAGTCTCCACATGCTGTGAGTCTCCGCAGTGTCATGCACAACGAGTCACGTGATCAGATGCGCCGATTGGCGGTCTCAGACGCGATGGCAACTGAGACTCGTCCTCCGCCACCCGGATTGAGTCACTACGACACCACAAGGACTTAGAGCGCATTGGGAATTGGGCGTTCCAAATTGGGGCGAGAACATGATCAAATAAAATGGTAAAAACCATGAAAGGAAATGTGGCCTGTTACAGCATCTAAAATATACACTTGTACTGTACATTCATAAACATTTTAATGTTGGAAAAAAAAGTCCATGTCAACAAATTGACTTCAGACCACAAACTTTAACCGGGACCTTGTTCAAAAAAGTTAATACATAATACATAATAAACTTCATCGTTTTAAGTTTGGCCTCAAATTTAGCAATCTGACCCAAATATACATCTGTATACTGATTCATGTACCGATAGCAAACTAAAGAACATAACAGACGCATAAATGTCACTTGACTGTTGGAGACTTCTTACGATGACACACACACACACACACACATACACACACACACACACACACACACGGTGATTGTGTCATGTCTGCTGTAATTTGTCTGTATGGTAAATATATGAAGCAAGATTGTACAGACACCTGCATCACTGGCCTCACCTGTTACAAACAGTAATTTACAGCATTTTTAATCTGCGTTCAGCCCCCTGCCTACACACACACACACACACACACACACACACACACACTGTCTTCTTCATGACACCCTTTACAAACCCTGTCTTACACTGTAAAACGATACTCTGAGCCAAAATATTTGATATGTATCTGTTTTTCGGATGATAACGTGGAAAGCAAAAATGACATTTTCAATGCTGTTCTGGGCCACTTTCACATGTGAAAATAAATCTGATTTATTTATTTATTTGGGGTTTATTTGGCAATCTGACAGGTTGAATTTCATGTGGTTTTAATGCCAATTTAACTCGC
>JAVLUX010000200.1:620000-622500 GCA_032164185.1 Moxostoma hubbsi | reverse complement strand
TGCGTAGAACCAATATTTATAATGCAATTATAACTAATCTATCAGATATATCAGCTGATGCAAACCGTTTTGAGACTGCAACATACTTTTGTATTTGTTAGCAAATTATGCTAGTAATTAAGGATATAAGTACGTCAGGACAGGGTGCAAGACTTCCTGTTCATTTTAAACACATTTGGCATTTTATAACATCTCAAGTATACTATTAATAAATGAATCTCCGTTGTGATTGGATCAATGTGAACACATCTGAACAAATCTATTCCCCTCACTTCATTAAACTGTGGGATTATTGGGGATTTGGCACCTGCAACAGGGTGTTATTTACCCCAAATACTATCCTATCACTTACTGGACAGCTGTTGAGAATATTTTGATTTAATGACCCTGAACAAAATTGAAAATGAGAAATAAGTATTTTGTGTTCATTTAAGGGATTTTCATTTGCTACGTAAATATGCAACATTTAAAGAAATATACAAAAATGAGATCAATATATTGAATATTTGTGTTGGGCGTCATTTCCAATCAAGCAGTAATTGTGTCAGATTATGCAAAACAATGTGAAAATATGATTTTATTGTGTTTAATTAGGATGCATGATATGTTAGCTATGATATTAGCCTTAGCCAAAAATGTCATTTCCATCAGCCTCATTTCCAACACAGAATTTGAGGTGTGCTGGAAATGACACTGTGGTGGGAATTTTTCCTAATTTTCAGAAAAAATGTCATTTTTACTAGCCAAATTAAATAAACTAGTGAGTGTGTGATAAACGTTTAACGAGACTTTACTTTCAGCAGATCACAGCTAATAAAAAAGTGCCCAAATTTAAAGAAACCCCCTTTACATAGACACGGATTAACAGTAGTCAAATGTCTTGTCATCTATATGACACACAGGACGAGAGAGACACACACACACACACACACTCACACACACTCACACTCACACTCACACACACTCATACTCACACTCACACACACACACACACACACACACACACTCTCACACACACACACACACTCACACACACACTCACACACACACACACTCACACACACACACACACACACACACACACTCACACACACTCACACACACACACACTCACACACACTCACACTCACACTCACACACACTCATACTCACACTCACACACACACACACACACATACACACACTCTCACACACACACACACACACTCACACTCACACGCACACACTCACACACACACTCCAACACACACACACACACACACACTCGTACATACACACACACACACACACTCACACAAACACACTTTTTCACACACACACACACACACACACACACACACACACACTCACAGACACACACACACACTCTCACACACACACACACACACACACACACACACACACACTCCAACACACACTCACACACACACACTCGTACATACACACACACACACACACACTCACACAAACACAGTTTTTCACACACACACACACTCTTTCACACACACTCACACACACACACACACACACTCTTACACACTCAAACACGCTCTCACACGCAAACACACACTCTCACACACACACACTCACACACATACACACACACTCTTACACACTCACACGCACGCACACACACACAGTCACACACATACTCTTACACACACACATGCACACAAACATGCACACACACACTCTTACACACTCACACACATACACACACACACTCTTACACACTCACACGCTCTCACTCACACACACACACAGACACTCACACACTCACACACGCTCTCACTCACACACACACACACACACACACTCTCACACACACACTCTCACACACACACACTCACACACAGACACACAGTTTGGATTTATTGACGTGTTATATAACATCAGAACTGACACGTTTGAGTTAAGTAGAAGTTTGGTTGTTTTATACGTGTGGTTTGACCCACAATGCAATTCACACTGTGTGTTCCTCAACAGGGCTGTTTAATTTCCCTTCATTGAAAGTGAAACCGGTGACAGATGAAAATATCAAGTTCATGTATTAATCTGGGGTTTAATTAATTGCACTACAATGCATTGCGAAATCTGAAACCTGGTCACGATTCGATCTAATTTCCGTCCCAGAGCATTTCCCCGCTTTCAGCCGTGTCTGTCTCTTTAAATCACCACTCCACATTTGAACAGGGCCGTGAACATGTACAGGATTTCCTTCATGACATCAGGAATCCACCTAGTTATGTAATTTATGATAGATTTGTTAGTGACCCACTTACCAAACAAGCAGTTACTTAATAGTGTTAAAGAGAAATATGGACTCGTTTGTCCACCATTACCAATACCACGGGGTAAAAATAACAAAAAGTTGATTCTGTCATTTACTCACCTTCATGACCTGTATCTGTCGAAAACCCACCAACAATTAAACTGACCACCACCACCCACACCCCTTCAACTTTTTGGAGGGGGGCCCTTGAAGATAGGGGCCTTTGCA
>JAVLUX010000200.1:602500-617500 GCA_032164185.1 Moxostoma hubbsi | reverse complement strand
ATCAATCTATCTGAATGTCTGTATCTGTCTGTCTGTCTGTCTGATTATATCTGTCTGTCTATCTGTCTGTCTGTCTGTCCATTTCTAGCTGTCTGTCTGTCTGTCTACCTGTCTGTCTGTCTGTCTATTTATATCTGTCTATCTATCTGAATGTCTGTATCTGTCTGTCTGCCTGTCTGTCTGTCTGTCTATCTATCAATCTATCTGAATGTCTGTATCTGTCTGTCTGTCTGTCTGATTATATCTGTCTGTCTGTCTGTCTGTCTGTCTGTCTGTCCATTTCTAGCTGTCTGTCTGTCTGTCTACCTATCTGTCTGTCTGTCTATTTATATCTGTCTATCTATCTGAATGTCTGTATCTGTCTGTCTGCCTGTCTGTCTGTCTATCTATCAATCTATCTGAATGTCTGTATCTGTCTGTCTGTCTGTCTGATTATATCTGTCTGTCTATCTGTCTGTCTGTCTGTCCATTTCTAGCTGTCTGTCTGTCTGTCTACCTATCTGTCTGTCTGTCTATTTATATCTGTCTATCTATCTGAATGTCTGTATCTGTCTGTCTGCCTGTCTGTCTGTCTGTCTATCTATCAATCTATCTGAATGTCTGTATCTGTCTGTCTGTCTGATTATATCTGTCTGTCTGTCTGTCTGTCTGTCCATTTCTAGCTGTCTGTCTGTCTGTCTACCTATCTGTCTGTCTGTCTATTTATATCTGTCTATCTATCTGAATGTCTGTATCTGTCTGTCTGCCTGTCTGTCTGTCTATCTATCAATCTATCTGAATGTCTGTATCTGTCTGTCTGTCTGTCTGATTATATCTGTCTGTCTGTCTGTCCATTTCTAGCTGTCTGTCTGTCTGTCTACCTATCTGTCTGTCTGTCTATTTATATCTGTCTATCTATCTGAATGTCTGTATCTGTCTGTCTGCCTGTCTGTCTGTCTGTCTATCTATCAATCAATCTATCTGAATGTCTGTATCTGTCTGTCTGTCTATCTATCTATCTGTCTGTAACTCTGTCTGTATCTATCTGTCTGCCTGCCTGTCTGTCTGTCTGTCTGTCTGTCTATCTATCAATCAATCTATCTGAATGTCTGTATCTGTCCGTCCCTTTCTATCTGTCTGTCTGATTATATAAATCTATCTGTCTGTCTGTCCATCTATCTATCAATCTATCTGAATGTCTGTATCTGTCTGTCTGTCTATCTGTCTATCTATCTATCTGTCTGTAACTCTATCTGTATCTATCTGTCTGCCTGCCTGTCTGTCTGTCTGTCTGTCTGTCTATCTATCAATCAATCTATCTGAATGTCTGTATCTGTCCGTCCCTTTCTATCTGTCTGTCTGATTATATAAATCTATCTGTCTGTCTGTCCATCTATCTATCAATCTATCTGAATGTCTGTATCTGTCTGTCTGTCTATCTGTCTATCTATCTATCTGTCTGTAACTCTATCTGTATCTATCTGTCTGCCTGCCTGTCTGTCTGTCTGTCTGTCTGTCTATCTATCAATCAATCTATCTGAATGTCTGTATCTGTCCGTCCCTTTCTATCTGTCTGTCTGATTATATAAATCTATCTGTCTGTCTGTCCATCTATCTATCAATCTATCTGAATATCTGTATCTGTCTGTCTGTCTGTAACTCTGTCTGTATCTATCTGTCTGCCTGCCTGTCTGTCTGTCTGTCTGTCTGTCTATCTATCTATCTATCTGAATATCTGTATCTGTCTGTCTGTCTATCTGTCTATCTATCTATCTGTCTGTAACTCTGTCTGTATCTATCTGTCTGCCTGCCTGCCTGTCTGTCTGTCTGTCTGTCTGTCTGTCTATCTATCTATCAATCTATCTGAATGTCTGTATCTGTCTGTCTGTCTGATTATATCTTTCTGTCTGTCTGTCTGTCTGATTATATCTATCTGTCTGTCTGATTATATCTTTCTGTCTGTCTGTCTGTCTGATTATATCTATCTGTCTGTGTCTGTCTGATTATATCTTTCTGTCTGTCTGTCTGTCTGATTATATCTATCTGTCTGTCTGTCTGTCTGATTATATCTTTCTATCTGTCTGTCTGTCTGATTATATCTATCTGTCTGTCTGTCTCTCTGTCTGATTATATCTATCTGTCTGTCTGTCTGTCTGATTATATCTTTCTGTCTGTCTGTCTGTCTGATTATATCTATCTGTCTGTCTGTCTGTCTGTCTGATTATATCTTTCTGTCTGTCTGTCTGATTATATCTATCTGTCTGTCTGTCTGTCTGATTATATCTGTCTGTCTGTCTCTCTGAGTTAAATATAACATGTTTGAGAGAAATAAGACACAATGGCAGTTTCTGACCAGAAAGAGAAAACAGATCATAGAAGAAGACAGACTCTGGTAATATCCGCTATAGCGCCCCTTGTGGCAACACTGAGTGTATATTAAGGGCATGTGTGTTTACTTCAGTAACGAAAAGTCAAATCTCTCAGTCAAAGTGCAGTTAGATCGAACGCACTGTTGCATTCTGGGCTTGATTTTTCCTAAAGTCGCTCAATCTCGCCAGTGCTCTGCTCCCAAAGCACAGTGAAGTCAATGTCTGATATAATGGATGTAAATATGAAGGGTATATTGACTGATCTGGATACAGTGGTCTAATGTGCTTGACTGTTTTGTTTCACAGCAGTGGTGTGGAAAGGCCAGACACCTCAGAAACAGAAGAGGCGATTCACTTTGCTAAGACTGTGATTTGACTCCCACAAAATGCTCTGTGTTGTGACCTTGTAGACCTCATTTCTGGTAAGCGTAGATGTTTCTTTATTCGTAGTTAACATCGCTCTTACTATTGCTCAGACAACAATCTTAAAGACTTGTTGTTTATCTGATCTGTAAATTCATCGTCTATGAGACGTGCTGTTGTTTTGGTTGTTTCGTGTCAGCCAAATCTCTGCCGTTTTGGACACTGTGCACAGATGCATTCTGGGAGTGGGGGGTTTTAGTACTGTAGGGTGTGGGCTTGTGGGAAAAATGTGTGTCATCTCTGCCCACTTACAGACAAACCCACTGACTAGGGTGGGAAACAGTCGTCCAAGGACAAACACACACACATGGAGCCTAAAATATGTGACAAGGTCATCCGTGAACCCCTCCGTGGGTCGTTAAGGGAGGATTTGGACACAGCAGCTCCTGTTTTCACTGGTGTTGTTGTGTCTTGGGGCTGGATTCATCAGAGTTATCTGGTGTGTTCTGGACACACACACATATAGTCACAAATAGCTAAACGTTTTTGGAAATGATGCTGATAAGACGAGGGTTTTTGTCTATCTCACTTTTTTGTCTTTGGTCTGTCTGTGTTTTTGTGTCCGTGTTTTCGGTAAATGCATCCTGGAATTCTTCAGTTTGCCAGACAAAAATCTGATCGAGTCATTTCAGTGTTTATTTTGGGCCGAAACGTGGTTTAATGAGGAATATGAACGATAAACGATCAATATTTTAGTTGCTTTTCCACTCCATAATAAAAAAAAAGTCAAACATGAAATTAACGTCCAATGCAAAAATCTCATTCTGGTGTTTATTTTGCACAGTAACATGAAGCAATCAATAAAAATCAATTAGAAACGAAAATATCGTTGAATACATTTTTGTACAAAAATAAAATAAAATAAAACCTCAAACGAAAACGGAGGGCATGACAACTAAAATGCTGCAAATACAATTTACCACATATCTTTTTGTTTACAAAGAACTAAGATGACAGACTATCGTTAATTTATAATATAATTCACATAATTTATTACAAATGTTAATTTTAGGGCTGTCAATCGATAATTTTTTTCGCAATTAAAATTAAACGCAATTAGTCGCATATATAAATATAAGCTGAGAATGCCCCTCAAATAATAATAATTCAATATATAATGCTAAAATAATTATAAATAGTTATATTTAAATAATTACACACATATATATATATATATATATATACCTGCGTCAGACGGACACTTTTGGAGCGTCTCACTTTTGCAGTTGCATCGCATCATAAACATACCATTTTTAGGTCACTGTGTCAAGTTAAACGTACTTTAATACTTAGAAAAACACGTCTTGATGTCCATCATTCTGTGTTTGAACACAAGATCGCGTCCTCGTGTTGTGCTGTCTGCTGAAGGGTCGGTTTGCTCTCTGTATGAGCTGCTCGTTGCCTATACAGTGAGTTACGCTTACTGCCCCCTGGAGGAAACAAGGGGTACTACAAGCTTCTCATTCCGGTGTTTATTTTGTGCTGTAATGTGATGCTATGCAACAATAGCGCAATCAATACAAATCAATCAAACATTAAATTAACGTTGAATACGTTAAAATACTCATTAAAACTAAAACTGTATTAGAGGTCATGTTAGCAAAATGTTGCAATTTCTGGTCACAAATAACTAAAAAAAACAAACTATTTTTAGCTTAAAATTATTTCTCACATATGTTTATTTATTTCTATAATTATTTTCCACAATTGTTTACAGCACAGAAGCGTTCTGAGGACGACGATTCATTAAATGACTCGCTATAAAGAGCTTTTTTTGTTTAGCTTTCTTTTTTGTCTCGAGTCTGTCTGAGTTTGCGCTACAGAAATGTTGCGCCAGTCATTCTGTCTGGGAATTATACAGCTTTTGATTGAATTTTTTTACTTCAGAATATTTCACCCTGATATCAGTCCAGAATCAGTCGAAGAGTTTTTATTTTAAATCTTTTTATTTAGCTGTTTTAGAGTTTGTCATGAAAACAGCCATGGTAGCTCGCACGGCAAAACAAAGAAGAAACAACTGAGATCAAACTTGCCAAAATGAGGCTTTATTTTTTTTTTTATTATTTGTTAAGTGATGTTTTGGTCGAGACATTGCCGTGCGACTGTACACAGTGAATTAATCATGCATTTAAAACACCTACAGTACATCTCTCACGTGTGTGTGTGTGTGTGTGTGTGTGTGTGTGAGAGAGTGTGCGAGAGTGTGTGTGAGTGTGTGTGTGTGAGTGAGAGAGAGTGTGCGAGTGTGTGTGTGTGTGTGTTTGTGTGAGAGAGAGAGAGTGTGCAAGTGTGTGTGTGTGTGTGTATGTGTGTGTGTGTGTGTGTGAGAGAGTGTGTGTGTGTGTGAGAGAGAGAGTGTGTGTGTGTGAGTGTGTGTGTGTGTGTGTGTGTATGTGTGAGAGAGAGTGTGTGTGTGTAAGAGAGAGAGAGTGTGTGTTTGTGTGTGTGTGTGTTTGTGAGTGTGTGTGTGAGAGAGAGAGAGTGTGTGTTTGTGTGTGTGTGTGTTAGAGAGAGTGTGTGTGTGTGTTTGTTTGTGAGTGTGTGTGTGTGTTTGTATGTGAGTGTGTGTGTTTGTGAGTGTGTGTGTGTGTTTGTATGTGAGTGCATGTGTTTGTGAGTGAGTGTGTGTGTGTGTGTTTGTATTTGAGTGTTTGTGTTTGTGAGTGTGTGTGTTCTAGACAGATGGAGTGTGTGTGTGTGTGAGGGTGTGTGATTTGTGTTTATTTCAGATGCTCCATCTGAAAGGACATTTTTTGTGGAGGATTGTGAGGGGGAGACTGGCCCGTCCATGATTGTGTGTGTGTGTGTGTGTGTGTGTGTGTGTGTGTGACTATAACTAGCCTCTGTCTGCCCTCGGGCCCTCTGGCTCTACCTAATTAAAACCAACAAGGCTGCAGGGCACAGGAGACAGATGTCTGTCAAAGCGTGCACACACACACACACACACACACACACACACACACACACACACACACAAGATGCGATCTTTTATACTGATCAGGTATATGATGTGATATTGTGCTTGCATTTTTGCATGAACTGAAATATGTGTTTAGAGACACACACACACACATGCTCACACACACACACAGTTGTTAGAAATCTATATTGCTAATATGCTTAAAGGAATATTCCGGGTTTAATACAAGTTAAGCTCAATTGACATCATTTGTGGCATAATGTTGATTACCACAAAAAATAATTAATTACAAAAAAATCGAGATAACAGTGACGATACAGGAAACAGTGAACAAACAAGCACCACAGAGGTGAAAATGAGATTTGAGAGCTGTGGCGGAGGAGACGATATTCTGTAAATAAAGACTTGCTGTATATTTTGCCTAACATCTCGTTTTGTGTTTGTGAAACAGCACAAGAGTTGTTGCTTTCCATACGGCCAAACTTTTCAGCCTGATCTCATGAAAATCATGTGACTGGCGACATTTTTGCAAAATTACATTTCGTGTTTTTTTACATGTATCGCGGCAGTTCCGAGGTGAAATATTCACTGTGTGGCAATGAAAGAGTTAAAAGTTCTCCCAAACTAATGTTAATGCTCTATCAAGTTTTAAATTAAAAAACTGACCTCCTACTAGGGATGGGACGATATATTGAATTTCGATGCCCAAAAAAATGACAAACCATTACGTGTCATAACTCGATATTTAGAAAAATTCTGTCCATGTGATCATAAATGAAATGACCCGTCAAACATCACAATTTGTCTTTTTTGTTTAATTTTACCACTACTGCGCTTTATTCTACACTGTTTACAGGGTTCACACAAGATCCTTATAATGCTTGAATTTGGCTTTTAGAAATGGAAGCACTGGAATACCTGGTAAAACACCTTGTTTTGATGAAAAGTGCTTCAATATGGATCATTTCCTCCGTGTAATGTGTGTCCATCAAAGAACTGCAACTCCAATTTCATTGGATGATGTGTCTTAATATCCTCTCTGTTCTTTACAGTCAGATAAAAAAGTCAAAAGAAATATAAATTTTAATCTCACGCAGCATGGATGCGCTAAATAACCGAGAGATTCACATTAATGTACCGGAACACTATGAAGCGCTCATTAAACTCTTAAAGTGACAGTAACCTTTTTAGCGTTTCTTATACAAATGAATGTAAACTCAAAGTTTTTAAATTGTACACATTATTTAAAATAGTGATAGCTCATATCATTATTATATATGCAATTTCATGATATGATATTCATTAATATGATGTAGAATATTTGTTTTGTATTAAATAACTTTATTTTGATGAGAAATTATAATGTGTATTTTGCTCAAACCTCATATTGTATATCGAACTGAAGCGTGAGATAACCATATCGTTCCATCACTACTCACTACCCTAAACCTAAACCTAACCGATAGTGTCTTAAAAAGCAAATGTGCGATGAAAAACACAATTAACGTCATTTTGTGGTGCTTCTGATACTTTCAGCTCACCTGTTGACTCTTGACACTTTATCAAGCTACCGTTCTGCACTCATCACATCTGAAACCAAAGCGGGCATCCTGTCGCACGTTACAACTGTGCTGTCAACCCGCCAGGCCCAAGAACAGCCCAATATGATACCTAAAGTATTCTAGTGGAGTGTGTGTGTGTGTGTGTGTGTGTGTAATGTGGGGTTGGGGTGGGAGGATCAATGTGTCCTTATTTAAAACTGAGCGAGTGAGCGAGCGATCAAGAGCCCACACACTCATTTCTCTCACTTGCTCTCTTTCCCTCTACCTGTCCTCTGTGCCTCTCCTCTCTCTTCTCACACCAGTGGGTGGACCCAGTTTCAAAACCATTACAAAACGGCCCGTTTCCCTCTCACTGTGTGTGTGTGCGTGTGTGTGTGTATGTGTGTGTGGTTTGGTGATTGACAGTATTTCCTACATAAATGTGTGTTGTGGTGTGTCACCCTCAATAATGTGTGTGATAATTTTACTTGTTGTTGTGTTTCAAACATGCTTGTTGTTTAGTTTCAGTCATTGAGAGAAAGATAGAAAGTGTGTGTGTGGGGGGGTGAGAGAGAGAGAGAGAGAGAGAGAGAGAGAGTGTGTGTGTGTGAGTGTTAGGAGGTTGCATAGGTTACAGGGACACTTCTCACACAGGAAACACCTACAGCAGTTTAGATGTTTCTCCCATCAGCTGCTCTCAGATCAAACTCTCTTTATAGAACGGATGAGATTATTCAAACACAAACAGACCTTCATGGAAAGGATTCAATGGAGCACAAGTCAGGGCTAAACTAAAAAAAACGAAAAACAAATCAGAGCTAAACAGCGCTTTTGTGGCACAAAGACATATAGAACAAGAGTATATCATATCTGTAGTATATTAATTAGTGGTCGAGGATAAGTCAGTATTTCAAAGTAGTGTGATATTTTACCCCAGAGTACTGTAGAGGTGTTATAATGGCAATAATCCATATTTTTAAGTACATTTTTCATATTAATATTTTTGGGATAAAGAGATCGACCTCTCAGAGCAAGTTTGTGAGAAGGCAAAACATACTACAACTAATACGTAAAGTTCAGTTATAGCATAGCATATTGTAAAGTTTAGTCACTAAATAGTAAAATCTAGTAAACTTAATATAGTAACGTAGTACAGAAACTATAGAATATTGTAAAGTATAGTTATAGTGCAGAAAAGTCCAGCACTATTTTGTTCTAGAATAGTAGTTTACATGAACTAACCATGAACAATACTTTTACAGCATTCATTCATTTTAGTTATTGTTAATTTCAACATATTATAATACATTTTTAAAATGTATATCAGTTAGCATTAGTTAATAAACTATGAACTAACAATGAACAATTGCATTTTTCTGAGTTTTTTTTGTTACCTAATGTGTTTGCTAATGTTAATAATGGAACCTTATTGTAAAGTGCTATCGTATAGTAAATAGTATAGTACAGGATAGTAAAATTTTGCATTTGTTACAGTACTGTAAATAGGTCTAGGTCTCTAGTATAGTAAATTGTAGTATAGTAAATATAGTATGTAGTAAGGTATAGTTATAGTACAGTAAAGTGTAGCAAAGATCTGTCAAAGTAGTGTAGTATATAGTATGGTAGAGTATTGTACTTGTAGTTGTTGTCTAAATCACAGACTATAATATATAGTATAGTATAGTGAATATAGTAAGATGTAGTTGTTGTACATTAATGTGTAACAATGTTCTTTTATAGTATAGTATAGTATAGAAATTGTAGAATATAGGTCCATATCACAGATTATATTATAGTATAATATGGTATAGAATTGTGTATATTGTAAGATGAAGTTATTGTACATTAAAGTCTAGTAAAATTATTTGATAGTATTTGTTGAATATAGGTCCAGATCACAGATTATAGTATAGTATAGTATAGTATAGTATAGTAATTGTAGAATATAGGTCCAGATCACAGATTATAGTATAGTGTATATTGTAAAATGTAGCTATAGTACACTAAAGTCTAGCAACGTTCTTTTATAGTATAGTTTAGTATAGTATAGTAATAGTAGAATATAGGTCCAGATCACAGATTATAGTATAGTATAGTATAGTATAGTATAGTATAGTATAGTATAGTATAGTATAGTAATAGTAGAATATAGGTCCAGATCACAGATTATAGTATAGTATAGTATAGTATAGTAATTGTAGAATATAGGTCCAGATCACAGATTATAGTATAGTATAGTATAGTATAGTAATAGTAGAATATAGGTCCAGATCACAGATTATAGTATAGTATAGTATAGTATAGTATAGTATAGTATAGTAATTGTAGAATATAGGTCCAGATCACAGATTATAGTATAGTTTAGTATAGTATAGTAATAGTAGAATATAGGTCCAGATCACAGATTATAGTATAGTATAGTATAGTATAGTATAGTAATTGTAGAATATAGGTCCAGATCACAGATTATAGTATAGTTTAGTATAGTATAGTAATAGTAGAATATAGGTCCAGATCACAGATTATAGTATAGTATAGTATAGTATAGTAATAGTAGAATATAGGTCCAGATCACAGATTATAGTATAGTATAGTATAGTATAGTATAGTAATTGTAGAATATAGGTCCAGATCACAGATTATAGTATAGTTTAGTATAGTATAGTAATAGTAGAATATAGGTCCAGATCACAGATTATAGTATAGTATAGTATAGTATAGTATAGTATAGTATAGTATAGTAATTGTAGAATATAGGTCCAGATCACAGATTATAGTATAGTTTAGTATAGTATAGTAATTGTAGAATATAGGTCCAGATCACAGATTATAGTATAGTTTAGTATAGTATAGTAATAGTAGAATATAGGTCCAGATCACAGATTATAGTATAGTTTAGTATAGTATAGTAATAGTAGAATATAGGTCCAGATCACAGATTATAGTATAGTATAGTATAGTATAGTATAGTATAGTATAGTATAGTATAGTAATTGTAGAATATAGGTCCAGATCACAGATTATAGTATAGTTTAGTATAGTATAGTAATTGTAGAATATAGGTCCAGATCACAGATTATAGTATAGTTTAGTATAGTATAGTAATTGTAGAATATAGGTCCAGATCACAGATTATAGTATAGTTTAGTATAGTATAGTAATTGTAGAATATAGGTCCAGATCACAGATTATAGTATAGTATAGTATAGTATAGTATAGTAATTGTAGAATATAGGTCCAGATCACAGATTATAGTATAGTTTAGTATAGTATAGTAATTGTAGAATATAGGTCCAGATCACAGATTATAGTATAGTATAGTATAGTATAGTAATAGTAGAATATAGGTCCAGATCACAGATTATAGTATAGTATAGTATAGTAATTGTAGAATATAGGTCCAGATCACAGATTATAGTATAGTATAGTATAGTAATTGTAGAATATAGGTCCAGATCACAGATTATAGTATAGTGTATATTGTAAAATGTAGCTATAGTGCACTAAAGTCTAGCAACGTTCTTTTATAGTATAGTTTAGTATAGTATAGTAATAGTAGAATATAGGTCCAGATCACAGATTATAGTATAGTATAGTATAGTATAGTATAGTATAGTATAGTATAGTAATTGTAGAATATAGGTCCAGATCACAGATTATAGTATAGTTTAGTATAGTATAGTAATTGTAGAATATAGGTCCAGATCACAGATTATAGTATAGTTTAGTATAGTATAGTAATTGTAGAATATAGGTCCAGATCACAGATTATAGTATAGTATAGTATAGTATAGTATAGTATAGTATAGTATAGTAATAGTAGAATATAGGTCCAGATCATAGATTATAGTATAGTATAGTATAGTAATTGTAGAATATAGGTCCAGATCACATATTATAGTATAGTATAGTATAGTAATTGTAGAATATAGGTCCAGATCACAGATTATAGTATAGTATAGTATAGTATAGTAATAGTAGAATATAGGTCCAGATCACAGATTATAGTATAGTATAGTATAGTATAGTAATTGTAGAATATAGGTCCAGATCACATATTATAGTATAGTATAGTATAGTAATTGTAGAATATACTGTAGGTCCAGATCACAGATTATAGTATAGTATAGTATAGTATAGTAATAGTAGAATATAGGTCCAGATCACAGATTATAGTATAGTATAGTATAGTAATTGTAGAATATAGGTCCAGATCACATATTATAGTATAGTTTAGTATAGTATAGTAATTTTAGAATATAGGTCCAGATCACAGATTATAGTATAGTATAGTATAGTATAGTAATTGTAGAATATAGGTCCAGATCACAGATTATAGTATAGTTTAGTATAGTAATTGTAGAATATAGGTCCAGATCACAGATTATAGTATAGTATAGTATAGTAATAGTAGAATATAGGTCCAGATCACAGATTATAGTATAGTATAGTATAGTAATAGTAGAATATAGGTCCAGATCACAGATTATAGTATAGTATAGTATAGTAATTGTAGAATATAGGTCCAGATCACATATTATAGTATAGTTTAGTATAGTATAGTAATTTTAGAATATAGGTCCAGATCACAGATTATAGTATAGTATAGTATAGTATAGTAATTGTAGAATATAGGTCCAGATCACAGATTATAGTATAGTTTAGTATAGTATAGTAATTGTAGAATATAGGTCCAGATCACAGATTATAGTATAGTATAGTATAGTATAGTAATTGTAGAATATAGGTCCAGATCACAGATTATAGTATAGTTTAGTATAGTATAGTAATTGTAGAATATAGGTCCAGATCACAGATTATAGTATAGTATAGTATAGTATAGTAATAGTAGAATATAGGTCCAGATCACAGATTATAGTATAGTTTAGTATAGTAATTGTAGAATATAGGTCCAGATCACATATTATAGTATAGTATAGTATAGTATAGTAATTGTAGAATATAGGTCCAGATCACAGATTATAGTATAGTATAGTATAGTAATTGTAGAATATAGGTCCAGATCACAGATTATAGTATAGTTTAGTATAGTATAGTAATTGTAGAATATAGGTCCAGATCACAGATTATAGTATAGTTTAGTATAGTATAGTAATTGTAGAATATAGGTCCAGATCACATATTATAGTATAGTATAGTATAGTAATTGTAGAATATAGGTCCAGATCACAGATTATAGTATAGTATAGTATAGTATAGTATAGTAATTGTAGAATATAGGTCCAGATCACAGATTATAGTATAGTATAGTATAGTAATTGTAGAATATAGGTCCAGATCACAGATTATAGTATAGTTTAGTATAGTAATTGTAGAATATAGGTCCAGATCACATATTATAGTATAGTATAGTATAGTAATTGTAGAATATAGGTCCAGATCACATATTATAGTATAGTATAGTATAGTAATTGTAGAATATAGGTCCAGATCACAGATTATAGTATAGTATAGTATAGTAATTGTAGAATATAGGTCCAGATCACATATTATAGTATAGTATAGTATAGTAAAGTATTGTGTATATAATAAAATATAGCTATAGAACATTCAAGTCTAGTAACGTTCTTTTATAATATAGTTTAGGATATAGGTACATATCACAGATTATAGTATATAGTATAGTTACTTGTAGCATAGTAACTATAGTGTATAGTAAGGTATAGTTATAGTACAGTAAAGTCTAGCAAAGATTGGTTATAGTATAGTTTAGTATAGTAATTGTAGTAGCAGATAATAGTATAGATATATGTAGTAAATTAATATAGTGTAGTACGGTAGAGTTAAAGTACAGTAAAGTTTAGCAAAGTTCATTCCATAGTGGAGTAAATATGTAATATAGTATCTAAAGTATATAGTAAAGTGTAGTTATAGTAAAGTTTGTAGTATATTCCAGATTCCAGATTATAGTTTATAGTATAGGAATTTATAGTATAGGAATTTATAGGATATAGTAAGGTATGGTATAGCATTTAGTACATGTAGTATAACATTCAATACAGTAACTTAGCGTAGTGAGGTGTATTTAAAGTACAGCAAAGTTTAGCAAAACATTCTTATAAGTATGGATTACAGATTATAGCGCATAGTATTGTTTATAGTACAGTAGAGTCTAGTTAAGGTCTGTTATACTACAGTATATAGTAAATTACAGTAATTATATAGGACCAGATCACACATGATGAATCTTAAGGACTGATCATGATGTGTTTGTTAAAACGACTCTTTTCAAATTGGTGGTTAATTTCCTGTTTTGGTGGGTGATTATTCATGTGACCAACAGCAGTGAGCATGCGATGTGTAGGAGGGATTTTAAAAAACATGCTGAATTCATAACGTAAGTTTGTTCATATAATCCCACTGATCAAAATACTAGGAGGATATAAATAGCTGTTAACATCACTCACTGTGACCATGGCGATGAACAATGGGAGACTTTATACAGTATCATTTTCATGGTATGCCACCATGGTTAGGCACAGATAACTAGGTGAAGGGCTGTACTTATCCAGCATTATCTATTAAATGATTTCTCAATTAGGTTAAGCTGATTTAATAGCTTGTTATTCAGAGGAGGTTAACAAAAGAATTGAGTTATGACCTCATCAGGCGCATTTCATGTTAAAAAAAATTTTCTGTGACACAGTGCTAATGGCAGGTTTCCAAGTGTTGCCAGGGTCTCAGTGTAAAGGTGAGGTAAGGACAATCCATAGTGATTTGACAGATAAGATTTACCTAATCGCACACACACCCCTCGACCAACACACACACACACTCTCTTCATCAAACCGCCCGTCGCAACTACCAATTGGATGGTTTAGTGAGGTCCTCGGATCGGCCCCGGCGGGGCTCCTCGCGGGCCTTGGCAGAGCACCGACAAGACGATCAAACTTGACAATCTAGAGGAAGTAAATTGACAAACTAAAGGAAGTAAAAGTCCTTGTTACGACTTTTCCTTCCTATGGATAGTCAAGTTTGATCATCTTCGCAGCTCTCTCTCGCTCTCTCTCTCACTCTCTCTCTATCTCTCTCTTCCTCTCTCTCTCTCTCTCTCTCTCTCTCTCCCTCTCTCTCTCTTCCTCTCTCTATCTCTCGCTCTCTCTCTCTCTCTCTCTCTCTCCCTCTCTCTCTCTTCCTCTCTCTCTCTCTCTCTCTCTCCCTCTCTCTCTCTTCCTCTCTCTATCTCTCTCTCTCTCGCTCTCTCTCTCACTCTCTCTCTATCTCTTCCTCTCTCTCTCTCTCTCTCTCTCTCAATTCAATTCAATTCAGAAATTGCTTTATTGGCATGACTGTACACAATACAATATTGCCAAAGCTTGGAATACATGGAATAATTATAAAGACATCAAAAATAATAGAATATTATAACATAACTTAAATTTAAAGGTACAAATTAAATTAGTTGTACATATTAACAGTGTAGCAAATAAAAATAAATAAATAAATCAATAAAAAAAAATAATAATTAGAACAGTTTATGAACATTTAAAAAATTCTGTGAACAGTTTAGCATTGTTTGTGTGTACGAGTGTGTGTGTGTGTGTGTGTGTGTGTGTGTGTGTGTGTGTGTGAGTGTGTGTGTGTGTACGTGAGTGTGTGTGTCTGTGTGTGTGTGTGTGAGCGCATCACTGATTTGTCGTCGACTCTCTCTTTTTGTGACAAGCATCAATGTATCTTGCTGCTAGTATGATACAATCTCGTTTTTCACCTAATAAATGTTGAAATTGTGTTTTATTGTCTAATTTTG
>JAVLUX010000200.1:585000-595000 GCA_032164185.1 Moxostoma hubbsi | reverse complement strand
AGTTCGAAACAAGACACAGCCAATGTTTTGAACACAAGATCACGTCCTCGTGTTGTGCTGTCTGCTGAAGGGTCGGTTTGCTCTCTGTATGAGCTGCTCGTTGCCTATACAGTGAGTTACGCTTACTGCCCCCTGGAGGAAACAAGAGGTACTTCGAGCTTGAGTTGCTCAGGAATCTTCTTTATTACAGTCCGGGGACACGATTAATTATTATTCTTTGTAAGTTTGGATAAAATTGATTGCCTTAATGAGTAAATGTAACGTATATGACAGCAGGTCTTTGACTTAATACTGACACCTATCAAAACATTTTGGCAAAAGTTTCTGGCTGATGTCATTATAGAAATAATACTTGTCAAAGTTACTCTTCATTTTTTTACAGTGGAAGAAATGACTTGCTGCACCTTTAAATATCTCTTTCATTGATCGTACTATTATGTTTCAGAAGCATGAAGGCCTCACTCTTTCAGCTGAAACGGCAAAAAAATTATAATAATTTCCTCTCCTGCAGTGTGTATGTGAGTGTGTGTGTGTGTGTGTGTGTGTGTACATGTGTCTAAGAGGGAAACACACACACACTATTAGTCTCTGAAGACAGACTTTAATGAAACAAATTGTTTTTTTAAATATAGTGATGTCATAATGTAAAAGTGTAATAAATGAACCCTCCGTAAATAGTGTAGTAGTGATGTCATAATGTAAAAGTGTAATAAATGAACCTACCGTAAATAGTGTAGTAGTGATGTCATAATGTAAAAGTGTAATAAATAAGCCTACCGTAAATAGTGTAGTAGTGATGTCATAATGTAAAAGTGTAATAAATGAACCTACCGTAAATAGTGTAGTAGTGATGTCATAATGTAAAAGTGTAATAAATAAGCCTACCGTAAATAGTGTAGTAGTGATGTCATAATGTAAAAGTGTAATAAATGAGCCTACCATAAATAGTGTAGTAGTGATGTCATAATGTAAAAGTGTAATAAATGAACCTACCGTAAATGTGTAGTAGTGATATCATAATGTAAAAAGTGTAATAAATGAACCCTCCGTAAATAGTGTAGTAGTGATGTCATAATGTAAAAGTGTAATAAATGAACCCTCCGTAAATAGTGTAGTAGTGATGTCATAATGTAAAAGTGTAATGAATGAACTTACCGTAAATAGTGTAGTAGTGATGTCATAATGTAAAAGTGTAATAAATGAACCCTCCGTAAATAGTGTAGTAGTGATGTCATAATGTAAAAGTGTAATGAATGAACTTACCGTAAATAGTGTAGTAGTGATGTCATAATGTAAAAGTGTAAAAAATGAACCCTCCGTAAATAGTGTAGTAGTGATGTCATAATGTAAAAGTGTAATAAATGAACCCTCCGTAAATAGTGTAGTAGTGATGTCATAATGTAAAAGTGTAATAAATGAACCTACCGTAAATAGTGTAGTAGTGATGTCATAATGTAAAAGTGTAATAAATGAACCCTCCGTAAATAGTGTAGTAGTGATGTCATAATGTAAAAGTGTAATAAATGAACCCTCCGTAAATAGTGTAGTAGTGATGTCATAATGTAAAAGTGTATAAATGAACCCTCCGTAAATAGTGTAGTAGTGATGTCATAATGTAAAAGTGTAATAAATGAACCTACCGTAAATAGTGTAGTAGTGATGTCATAATGTAAAAGTGTAATAAATGAACCCTCCGTAAATAGTGTAGTAGTGATGTCATAATGTAAAAGTGTAATAAATGAACCCTCCGTAAATAGTGTAGTAGTGATGTCATAATGTAAAAGTGTAATAAATGAACCCTCCGTAAATAGTGTAGTAGTGATGTCATAATGTAAAAGTGTAATAAATGAACCTACCATAAATAGTGTAGTAGTGATGTCATAATGTAAAAGTGTAATAAATGAACCCTCCGTAAATAGTGTAGTAGTGATGTCATAATGTAAAAGTGTAATAAATGAACCTATCGTAAATAGCGTAGTAGTGATGTCATAATGTAAAAGTGTAATAAATGAACCCTCCGTAAATAGTGTAGTAGTGATGTCATAATGTAAAAGTGTAATAAATGAACCTACCGTAATTAGCGTAGTAGTGATGTCATACTGTAAAAGTGTAATAAATGAGCCTACCGTAAATAGCGTAGTAGTGATGTCATAATGTAAAAGTGTAATGAATGAACCTACCGTAAATAGGGTAGTAGTGATGTCATAATGTATAAGTGTAATAAATGAACCTACCGTAATTAGCGTAGTAGTGATGTCATAATGTAAAAGTGTAATAAATGAGCCTACCGTAAATAGCGTAGTAGTGATGTCATAATGTAAAAGTGTAATGAATGAGCCTACCGTAAATAGCGTAGTAGTGATGTCATAATGTAAAAGTGTAATGAATGAGCCTACCGTAAATAGGGTAGTAGTGATGTCATAATGTAAAAGTGTAATGAATGAACCTACCGTAAATAGGGTAGTAGTGATGTCATAATGTAAAAGTGTAATGAATGAACCTACCGTAAACGGCGTAGTAGTGATGTCATAATGTAAAAGTGTAATGAATGAGCCTATCGTAAACGGCGCAGTAGTGATGTCATAATGTAAAAGTGTAATGAATGAGCCTACCGTAAACGGCGCAGTAGTGATGTCATAATGTAAAAGTGTAATGAACGAGCCTACCGTAAACGGCGCAGTAGTGATGTCATAATGTAAAAGTGTAATGAACGAGCCTACCGTAAACGGCGCAGTAGTGATGTCATAATGTAAAAGTGTAATGAACGAGCCTACCGTAAACGGCGCAGTAGTGATGTCATAATGTAAAAGTGTAATGAACGAGCCTACCGTAAACGGCGCAGTAGTGATGTCATAATGTAAAAGTGTAATGAACGAGCCTACCGTAAATGGCGCAGTAGTGATGTCATAATGTAAAAGTGTAATGAAGGAGTCTACCGTAAACGGCGCTGTAGTGATGTCATAATGTAAAAGTGTAATGAACGAGCCTACCGTAAACGGCGCAGTAGTGATGTCATAATGTAAAAGTGTAATGAACGAGCCTACCGTAAACGGCGCAGTAGTGATGTCATAATGTAAAAGTGTAATGAACGAGCCTACCGTAAATGGCGCAGTAGTGATGTCATAATGTAAAAGTGTAATGAACGAGCCTACCGTAAATGGCGCAGTAGTGATGTCATAATGTAAAAGTGTAATGAACGAGCCTACCGTAAATGGCGCAGTAGTGATGTCATAATGTAAAAGTGTAATGAACGAGCCTACCGTAAACGGCGTAGTAGTGATGTCATACTGTAAAAGTGTAATGAATGAACCTACCGTAAATGGCGCAGTAGTGATGTCATAATGTAAAAGTGTAATGAATGAACCTACCGTAAATGGCGCAGTAGTGATGTCATAATGTAAAAGTGTAATGAACGAGCCTACCGTAAACAGCGTAGTAGTGATGTCATAATGTAAAAGTGTAATGAACGAACCTACCGTAAATAGCGTAGTAGTGATGTCATACTGTAAAAGTGTAATGAATGAACCTACCGTAAATGGCGTAGTAGTGATGTCATAATGTAAAAGTGTAATGAACGAGCCTACCGTAAATGGCGCAGTAGTGATGTCATAATGTAAAAGTGTAATGAACGAGCCTACCGTAAATGGCGCAGTAGTGATGTCATAATGTAAAAGTGTAATGAACGAGCCTACCGTAAATGGCGCAGTAGTGATGTCATAATGTAAAAGTGTAATGAACGAGCCTACCGTAAATGGCGCAGTAGTGATGTCATAATGTAAAAGTGTAATGAACGAACCTACCGTAAACGGCGTAGTAGTGATGTCATACTGTAAAAGTGTAATGAATGAACCTACCGTAAACGGCGTAGTAGTGATGTCATAATGTAAAAGTGTAATGAATGAACCTACCGTAAATGGCGCAGTAGTGATGTCATAATGTAAAAGTGTAATGAACGAGCCTACTGTAAACAGCGTAGTAGTGATGTCATAATGTAAAAGTGTAATGAACGAACCTACCGTAAACAGCGTAGTAGTGATGTCATACTGTAAAAGTGTAATGAACGAACCTACCGTAAATAGCGTAGTAGTGATGTCATACTGTAAAAGTGTAATGAATGAACCTACCGTAAATGGCGCAGTAGTGATGTCATAATGTAAAAGTGTAATGAACGAGCCTACCGTAAATGGCGTAGTAGTGATGTCATAATGTAAAAGTGTAATGAACGAGCCTACCGTAAATGGCGCAGTAGTGATGTCATAATGTAAAAGTGTAATGAACGAGCCTACCGTAAATGGCGTAGTAGTGATGTCATAATGTAAAAGTGTAATGAACGAACCTACCGTAAATGGCGCAGTAGTGATGTCATAATGTAAAAGTGTAATGAACGAGCCTACCGTAAATGGCGCAGTAGTGATGTCATAATGTAAAAGTGTAATGAATGAGCCTACCGTAAACAGCATAGTAGTGATGTCATAATGTAAAAGTGTAATGAATGAACCTACCGTAAATAGCGTAGTAGTGATGTCATAATGATACTGCTAAATACATACAGTAAGTGTATCGCGATCAAATACAGTGGAGATGATATAATATAGTATAAAATTATTAAAGGGTATAGCTGATAAATAATGTATTAAACTATTGTAGTTATAATATCAGTAAAATGGTATTACATACAAATAAGCAGTCATGGAGTGGGATCGAAAAGAGAGGTCAAAAATTAAAATTGTCATCATTTACCCACCTACATGTGGTTCCAACCCCATATGACTTTCTTTCTTATAGAACACTCAAAAGTAGATTTCAGTCTCAGTCACCATTCACTTTCATTGCATGTATTTCCTTACATCTCCTTTTGTGTTCCACAGAAGAAAGGATGTCATACGGGTTTGGAACAAGATGATGGTGAGTACACAATGACTTGAGAATGAGAATTGTCATGTTTGGGTGAACTTTTTCTTTTATTAAGTTATCTTAATTAAACAATACTTGAAATGTTAGGTTTGGGCTCTTAACTCAAATATCTATGTATAAGTGTTGATAACTCTAACTATTGAGTGCAAAATTGAGGCTATGGGGATTACCCATAATGCCTTGCACTTAAATGATTTAATTATGTTTCCTTGTTCAAAGGGAACAAATGTGGGCATTTAAATAGTTGTTATTATAGAGATAGTTCATCTAAATCATTTACTCACGCTCATAACATCCCAGATGTGTGACTTTCTTCTGCTGAACCCAAACAAAGATTTTTAGAAGAATATCTCAGCACTGTCGGTCCATACAATGCAAGCGAATGGTGACCAGACCCCTGAAGCTCCAAAAATCACATAAAGGCAGCATAAAAGTATTCCAGTGATTTAATATATGTCTATTAAAGCGATACAATCACTTTGGGCGAGAAACAGATCAATATTTATATCATTTTTGGCAATAAATCTCCACTTTCACTTTCACATTCAGAAAGTGAACTTAGAGATTTATAGTAAAAAAAAGATTAATTATTGATTTGTTTCTCAGCCTCTTTAATTAAATTTTCTTTATGTAAGTTGTGTTATTGTATGACCTAAATCTGAGTCCATTCAATTACAATTATTAAGTAGAAACGACAACATATAAATAGCAAATCTGAGTTAAGTCTACTTACATTTAGTTATCTTAACTACATTAGTTTAGTTCACTCTATGGGATTACCAAGTTAAGTGAACATAATTACACATGTTTTGCAGACGCCATTACTCAAGTTCAATTGATGGTGTGTGTGTGTGTGTGTGTGTGTGTGTGTGTGTGTGTGTGTGTGGAGAAAATGCTGTTCTGTTGGTGGCTGTCAGTGCTGACTACACCCCTAGAGTGGTCTGACTGGTTCACACTACCTCCCCTCTTTCTCTCCCTCTGTCCCACAATCCACTGCATGAGAGGACATGGCGAGGAATGTAATCCAACCACACAGTCATACAGTAGATATTACCTCACCCACCCTCCTCCATCTCTCTTGCTCGCCCTCTCCCGTGTGCTTGCCACCAGGCCGGAAAGTTTTTCTTAGCCGCTCCTACACACACGCATACACGCACACACACAAAGCCCTATCCGCTCAATGCTTTTCCCCTATCCCACCCTCTCTCTTCTCTCTCTGGGGATGGGAGGGTGGGTCCAGTTGAGGTCTACTGAGGTAAATTAAACCCGCTCACTGTGATCTCACCCTCACTCAAGTCTAAACCTGCCTGCTGGAGTTGGATGTGTACGCAACACACACTTGCTGGAGTCAAATCCAGACACTTTATTCAGAGAAACACTCATAAATGATTTGTTATTCCTGTATATGAAAATAAATACAGAGGAGATCCAGCAGCAATTCAGAGCAACAGTCTGACAATATTACCGAATAGTTTCTGGCATGAATTATTTGAGCTTTTATGTATAATGTGTGTTTAAAGCAACAGCGTAAGTGGGATGTGCGTTTATTATCATGAACTGTAAAATGTATTTCTTGCATCTTCTGTGTCTTAAAGAACAGAAAGTCACCGTTTCTCATGCCAGAGACAGGAAGTGTGATGCTCGTTTTATCTTTTAATAAAGGTTAAAGAGACATTTATACCCTTTTTCCTTTTAATGTGGTCTACAAAGCAGGAAGTTAACCATGTTATCTAAGCAGACGGCCTCTGGAGTTCATCCATAACAGCATCCACTCGTCATACAGATCGCTAGATCTGTCTTTTAGCTAGTTTTGTTGGTTTCCTGTAGAGATTAATAGATTTTGAATAATAATAATAATAATGTCTACAAGGACGGCAATGCTCACACTGTGGATTTTAAATCATGCAAGTTTCTACACATCTCCTCTAATGCTAATATGAGTGTCGTATTCTCAGTTTAACACTTTTACCAGTCCATTAAGCATAATGCTGCGTGAGCCTAATAATGAGGTCATGCTCATGTAGGATCAGGGCTGGACTGGCAAGCGGGCATACCGGGCAGGGGCGGACTGGCCAGCGGGAGAACCGAGCACGCCGGTGGGTCGGCCGCGAAACGTGCCGAGATAAGCAAAAACGAGCCACCGCATCATAGGACCAATCAAAGGACAGTGAACCCCCCCCTCAACAACTTTTGTATAACAACCCCCCCCACACACACTCTCTCACTCACTCTCACACACACACACACACACACACACACACACTCTCAAACTCTCACACACACACTCACACACAAACACTCACACACACACACACTCATGCACACTCTCACTCACTCACACATACACACACAAACACACACACACACTCATGCACACTCTCACACACACACACGCTCACAGACACACACTCTCAAACTCACACGCACAGACACACACACAAACACTCTCACACACACACACACACACACACACACTCTCAAACTCTCACACACACACTCACACACACACACACTCACTCATGCACTCTCACTCACTCACACATACACACACACACACACACTCACAGACACACACTCTCAAACTCACACACACGCACAGACACACACACAAACACTCTCTCACACACACACACACACTCTCAAACTCTCACATACACACTCACACACAAACACTCACACACACACACACACACACACACACACTCACTCATGCACTCTCACTCACTCACACATACACACACACACACTCACAGACACACACTCTCAAACTCACACACACGCACAGACACACACACAAACACTCTCTCACACACACACACACTCTCAAACTCTCACATACACACTCACACACAAACACTCACACACACACACACACACACACACTCACTCATGCACTCTCACTCACTCACTCACACATACACACACACACACACACTCACACACACACACACACTCATGCACACTCTCACTCACTCACACATACACACACAAACACACACACACTCTCACAGACACACACTCTCAAACTCACACACAAACACTCACACACACACACACACTCACTCATGCACTCTCACTCACTCACTCACACATACACATACACACACACACACACACTCACACACACACACTCATGCACACTCTCACTCACTCACACATACACACACACACACTCACACACACACACACACACTCATGCACACTCTCACTCACTCACACATACACACAAACACACACACACTCTCACAGACACACACTCTCAAACTCACACACACACAGACACACACACAAACACTCTCACACACACACACACACTCTCAAACTCTCACACACAAACATACACACACACACACACTCATGCACACTCTCACTCACTCACACATACACACACACACACACACACACAGACCCCCCCTCAACATCTTTTGGTCCAGTTGCCATGTAACATCCCGGGCCAATTTCTCTTCCCAGTCCAGGCCTGTATAGTATATACAGTTTATAATAGATATCTTATGTGATATGTGCAATATACTGCTCATGTACTTATGAAAGGGGTTTTTACATGTGCATGCGTGTGGGTGTGATTCAACTTCAGATGTGTGGCAAAGCGTTTAATGACTCATCGAACCCATGTTGCACTGTCCTTTATATGGGCCACAGAGAAAGTCCTGTATGACATGTTGAGCAGACGTTTCACTTCAAACTATCACAAATATCATAACTCAGTTCTGTGCTTCCCGCTAGATTGACACCAAAAATACCTGAAAATAATGTCTGAAAATATGACTTCCCAAAAAGCTGGGTAGCAAATTACAGGTGCGCTACAGTGTAAAAAATGCAATTTATCCAGTATTTATTGCAAAAATGACGTTGCATCTACATAAAAACACATGTTAGTCCAACAATATTCCTCCCAAATATTGCTCTAGATAACAACAGAACTTGTTAATGAGTTACGCTTGTGATAGGCTCATTTTGGGCTGTTTATTGACTTTGTTTGTGCTGTTGATGTTGTTAAATTGTTGTGCGGTGATGTTCAGAGCTTATCTCTTCACTGATTGAGGTTTGTGGGTTCAGGGTGGTGATCTAACTGTGTCTGTACTGAAGTATTGCATGAACTGTCTTCCCTCATGTAGTGACGGAAACACGTGTTTTGCATTTAATAAACAAATTCAGACAGACAAAATGCAGCCACATATGTCTGGTGCAGCACTGCGCACACGCATGCCACTTCTTTGACATCCTGTCAGTTTTATTTGCAGGATGCATGAGACGGTCAGTGAACAGACTGTGGGCATGTCTGCTGAGATTAAGACAAGTCCACGAGCGACCACGTGTTGTTTGCTAGACTTTTACACACTGCTAGTAATCACTACGTCTAGCGATCATAACCCGGGTGGGGCAGGAGGGCGTGACTGGTCAGTGGGGTATTATGGGTAAGGCCGTCCTGGTGGTGAGTGGTTAAAATAGCCGTGCTTGTGTCAGTGTGGTGAAAAGAACAAGGCGGGACGGTTGCGCGCTGGACTCACAGGCACGGCCGCTCACTGTTGGCAACACTCATGTAACCAACTGCAGACAGACGGGGCTTTATGTGTGCTGAGCATCTGTCTGTCTGTCTGTCTGTCTGTCTGTCTGTCTCAGTGGAAAACCTGTCATTGAACTTGCAGTCCCACTTAACATGTTGTTTCAGAGTTTGTGTACAGGTGTGCTGCTTTTTAACCAAAAAGGAAACCAAAAGTAGAATTTTGTGGCTTTTAGCTCATGTCTGTTAGTTTGAGGTCATCTGTATGCTAGTGTACTGCAAACATTTTACTTGAGCTTAAGCACACACTCACACACACACACTCACACACACACACAGACACACACAGACACACAGACACTCACACACACACACATACTCACACACGCTCACAGACACTCACACACACACACTCACACACACACACTCACACACACAGACACACAGACACTCACACACACACACACACTCACACACACACACTCACACACACAGACACACAGACACTCACACACACACACACTGACACACAGACACTCACACACACACACATACTCACACACG
>JAVLUX010000200.1:565000-580000 GCA_032164185.1 Moxostoma hubbsi | reverse complement strand
TTGGTGATCAAAGAAGAACTTGAGACTTGACAACAATGACTTGCATCTTAACTTGAAATCGAGCCCGCAAAAAATTAACAAAATGATACACAAGGTAATTTCATTTGGATATAAAGAATACAAAAGCGAAGGCAACTAAAGGATTGCAACATGTAGATCCTGCTGGTTCCAAAATTACAGATGCTTCACCAAAGTCTATTTTTGATGGTTACACGTCAGCTATGGTTCAGTAGCATTTAACTTATCATGTTAGCTGCGTTAGCTAGCTAGCTAGCTATTTAGTTCCACCGAGCGCAGTGCACTGCAACTACAGTTTTGGCGGGAATTATTATGCACACCTCATTGCTGAAACCCACTAAAAGACGCACCGTGGACCAACGAAGGTCGAGTTGCCACCCGTCCCGTTAAATACGGGATCATCCTGTATTTAAAGATGAAACGGTTGTGATTTGTCCTGTATTTCAGCTGGTTGGATGGTGTCAGAGCTAAATCATTCCAGATCGTTAATTTAGCATTAAGTAGGAAATTTTGCCTACGGTGGGAAAGGGACCATCCGAAAAGTCCTCACATTTGTGTTTAAACATGCTAACGCTACGGAGGGTGTGATTACTATAGTGATTGATACTCTGACACTAATTTGGGCAAATAGCTCTAATGACTTGTTTAAGACTTGATGCTTAAAGTTGAGGACTTGGGACTTGGTCCCACCTCGGTGCAATATTCCCAAGTTAATTAAAAAATTGTTTTTTCCTAAAAACCCCCAGAAAGTCATAATCACAAATGTTATTTACTCGCTATTTAAACAAATTTAATCAACTCAGTCTGTCTCTCTGTCCTAGGATCCATCTGTTTGTTCGTCTCCCTGTCTGAATAACATGGTAAGCTAATTGTAAAACAAATTATTTTGTTCTTTAATAACACACACACACACACACACACACACTTATATAGGCACACACAGCACCTTGTAAGTGATCGTGAGGTGACTGAATTTCCTGAGGGAACAAACGAGTGGTGAAGTGAAGCCAGCTGCCAGCGTGTTTCGAAAACTCTGGCAAACACACACACGCTTAATTACAGGAGTGCAGCAAACAAATTTAGCCAGGATGCTAACCAGAGAGGAGGAGGCAGAGGCAGTCGGCCTGGACGGGCTCTTGAGCAGGACTGAACTGCAGAGGCGACAGGGGAGGCTATTTCAGTCAGCTTCACTCTCATTATTTATCTTAGTGCGAGTCTCCGCGCTCAAACGCAACCTACAATTCAGCCTGCAGATGGGCTACACCATCAGACCCTCCCACAACACACCAACACCAGAATACACTGAAGTATACAACACACACACACACACACACACACACACATAAATGGACCCTCCCACAACAGTTATATCTGCAGATCTGATCAACTCGTACACAAATATATATATAACTTGAGGTCATTAGTATGCTAGTGTACTCCTAAAAGTTGAGGGATAGTTCACCTAAAAATGTAAATTCAGTCATTATTTACTCACCCCTGAGTTGTTGTAACTCTATAAGACTTTTTTTCTTTTTCTGAACACAAAGAGAGAAACTGTTAAAAATCTTGTGCTCAGTGATGTCATAATGGCAGTTTATGGTGACCACCTCTTCAAGCTTCAAAAGGACACAAAAGTATAATTCAGAAGTCTAATTAATTATTCATGAGGTCATGATTGTTATGAAAGTATATGATGAGATTTGATGAGAAACTGAAATCGAATGTGTTATTTAGTGAAAATGTTCACTGACCGTTGATCTCCCGTGTGTGTTCATGATAGGACACGAGAGCAACAGTTCACGCAGCCCCCTCGCGACATTGGGGCGTTCAAGCGAAAATCGTTTTGTTTATCTAAAAACAGGTCCAACACAGCGATAGTGACAACAGAACACAACTGCACACAAAACAGAGAACAGAACTCACTAAACATGTCTGAAGAGTTTGTAGTTGAAGAATTGATGCATTTCTATGTCCAGCCTTATTTTGATCAATTAGAATAACTGCCCTGGATTGATCTTTTTTAGATTACTCAATCATAATTAAAGTTATTTTATTCAGCTGACAGCTAAATTATACGCCAAGAGAAGTATGCACATTGCACTCGTGTATTCGGATTCCCAGCATGCACTGCGGCATGAATAAATTATGCAAATTACTTCTCTTTTTTTACTGTATGTTGTTTTTACTTATGCTGCTGGTTGTTTTGATTGTTGTCACTTTCAGTTATTGTCATGTAGTAATAATTTAAAGCTCATCTTTTTACTAAACGATGAGTTTGATGTTCGTCACCATCATTTTAATTTTCGTGCAAAGTGTCGAGGCCCATGCGTGTCTCTTTGAAATCATAAGTCTGATTTTGTCCTGTGATCATCAACTCGCCATTTTCCATGAAATGGCATTTTATTTAACCTCTTATAATAGGATGGCCCTAACTACTTTTATAGTTATGAATAATGTTAAATAATAATACATATAATTTAACTTTTGAATTGAATTAAAATAGAGTTGACTGAACTAAGAAAATTAAGTTTACGTAAAAAATATGTTAAGCTCATTCAACAAGTTATACGGATATTTTGGCATGATATAATCGTGGCGTTAAATGTGCTTAAGTTTCCTGATAATAATTCCACAATGCAAAAACTCGAATTGCAGCGATGAATGTGAGTTGTACTCAGAACCGTCATATCCTGCCGGAGATAGGAGGCAGGGGCGAGGAGCCTACCCCCGTGCGGGACGGGGCTCAACAGGTGGTGGTGGGGTGGAGGAGGTTGTGAGCAGACTTATAAAGCAATGGCTTACCTGCGATTGGCTAAGAGATACCCAGCTAATGCTGCGATGATGTACAGTCGCTAGTCTTCCCGCTAGAACTACGCTGCGCTCACATTTCCATGACAGGTTTGACGAGAATCAACAATCTGTCTCTAGAGTTTCAGAATAGATCTCAATAATGTCTCAAACTGCTCCGTTTGACCACAGACTACAATCGAAAGTCCAAGATCTCAATATTAACAGACTTGTGTTCCTATTTCATGAGACTGTTACTTGATGAAGACAGTAGCAGCACATAAGGAAGCCGATCAGGGGTTACCTGTGAATTCATCTGTTGGTGTATTGGCCATCAGAAGTGTTTTCACACTTTTGATGAGATCTTCAGTGAACTGAGAAGTTTCTCGTGTTCATTAGTGTTTTTAATAGAGCTGGAACATCAGTAACAGATTGATTGGTTAGTGATGGTGATTTAGCCACCGGCTGTCAGCCCACACCACATCTACCCACCGTGTGCCCCTTACAGATGACCCGACTCAAACAACCTCGCAACATAGTCTCACGACAACTCGTAAAAATAGTAGATGCGAAAAGATCTTGGCTTGTGCGAAAAGGTGTGACTTTCATTCCCATAGACCAACCAATCAACATGTGAGATATAATCACTTACTATCCTTTCCTGTGTAAAGTTACATATATCGAGTTTTACAGCTTCATTGCCATCATGGTTATAAACCCATGACCGTATAACCCAGCGACTGTAAAAATTGCGCTTTAAACAACTTTAAAGCTCGAATAATAAACTAGTTTTAAAATAACAATTTAAGTGCTTTTATAAAACGATAAGAGTCACATTTCTGCCTTTAAACCCTCCAAAAATGGCCCCATTGACTTCCACTGTAAGTGCCTCAGTGGTGGTAATCAACATTATGGCATAAATGCTGTCTATTGAGCTTAAAATGTATTGAACCAGGAATACTCTTCATTTCTTTTTGCTTTGAGATCACAGTTTAATGAAACAATTTGATATTGAAGTCGACAATCTTTCTCTCATTGTTGCGTATTCAATATTTGTTTGTAAAGCACAAGTTTAATCATCCTGACGTAAACTGTTCCACTTAATTCACTTGATGTGTGTGTGTGTCTCTCTCTGTGTGTGTGTCTCTCTGTGTGTGTGTGTCTCTGTGTGTGTGTGTGTGTGTGTGTGTGTGTGTGTGTGTGTGTGTGTCTCTCTCTGTGTGTGTGTCTCTCTGTGTGTGTGTCTCTCTGTGTGTGTTTGTGTCTGTGTGTGTGTGTCTGTGTGTGTGTCTCTCTCTGTGTGTCTCTCTCTCTGTGTGTGTGTGTCTCTGTGTGTGTGTGTGTGTGTGTGTGTCTGTGTGTGTGTGTGTGTGTGTGTCTCTCTCTGTGTGTGTCTCTCTCTGTGTGTGTCTCTCTGTGTGTGTGTGTCTGTGTGTGTGTGTGTGTGTGTGTGTGTGTTTGTGTGTGTGTGTGTGTCTCTGTGTGTGTGTGTCTCTCTGTGTGTGTGTGAGTGTGTATGTGTGTGTGTGTGTGTGTTTGTTTGTGTGTTTTTGTGTCTCTCTCTGTGTGTGTGTCTCTGTGTGTGTGTGTCTCTGTGTGTGTGTCTCTGTGTGTGTGTGTGTGTGTGTGTGTGTGTCTGTGTGTGTGTGTGAATGTCTCTGTGTGTGTGTGTATGTGTCTCTGTGTGTGTGTGTGTGTGTGTATGTGTCTCTGTGTGTGTGTGTGTGTGTGTGCATGTGTGTCTGTGTGTGTGTGCCTCCGTGTGTCTCCGTGTGTGTGTGTGTCAACGTGTGTCTATGTGTCAACGTGTGTGTGTGTGTGTGTCTCCTTGTGTGTGTCTCCTTGTGTGTGTGTGTCTCCTTGTGTGTGTGTGTGTGTATCCTTGTGTGTGTGTGTGTGTGTGTGTCTCTGTGTGTGTGTCTCCTTGTGTGTGTGTGTGTGTGTGTGTGTGTGTTTGTGTGTGTCTGTGTGTGTGTGTGTGTGTGTTTGTGTGTGTGTGTGTGTTTGTGTGTGTTTATGTTTGTGTTTGTGTGTGTGTGTGTGTTTGTGTGTGTGTTTGTTTGTGTGTGTGTGTTTGTGTGTGTGTGTGTGTGTGTCTCCTTGTGTGTGTGTGTGTGTGTGTCTCTGTGTGTGTGTCTCCTTGTGTGTGTGTGTGTGTGTTTGTGTGTGTGTGTGTTTGTGTGTGTGTTTGTGTGTGTCTGTTGTATTGAAAATATAAAAATGCAGAAAGTTTTTTGTAAGGATTGGGTTTAGGGGATAGAATCTATAGTTCGTAGTAAGGTATAAAAATCAAATGAAGAGTCCTCATCAGGATAGCCGCACCAACGTGTGTGTGTGTGTGTGTGTGTGTGTGTGTGTGTGTGTGTGTGAAGAGTAGGAGTTCTTTTGACCTCACCGTGTTCAGGGCATCATTAGCATCTCTCTGCTAGAGATTAATGTGTATTGAGCCACACGTCGGTGTATCTGTAACCCCTTGTGGAGGAGTCTTCGAAACCCGCAGGTTTCTGTAATGTCTTGATGATCTTCAATCAGTAATGAAAAGAATGCACACACACATCCAACCATATGCAACAATGTACAAAATATACTGTACAATATACAATTATACATTAGTAAATGTAAAAAGTACGGCTGTTGATCAGGTGGTAGATCGGGTCGGCTGCCAATCGCAGGGTTCGATTCCCGGCCCACATGTCTCCACATGCCGGAGTGTACTTGTCACTGAACTCCAAATTGCTCCCAATGGCAGGCTAGCACCTAGCATGGCAGCTCTGCCGCCATTGGTGTATGAGTGTGTGTGTGTGTGTGTGTGTGTGTGTGTGTGTGTGTGTGTGTGTGTGTGTTTGTGTGTGTGTGTGTGTGTCCTCTCACCTCCAGGCCTATTACCAGAACAAGATCAGTAACACTTCAGATTCCCGTAAAGTATTTCCAACGTTCTCATCTCTTGTCTATCTTCCTCCACCACATCCTACAACTTCTCTTACTGCTGATGACTTTGTCACGTTTTTTACTGAGCAGCCAGTTCTCTACACAGCTACTCTCTTCCAACATCCTCGGTTTTCCTTTCTCTCCTGAGGTCTCCAAAGTGCTTCTTTCTAACGTCCTTCCACCTGTCCACTTGACCCCATCCCATCTTATGCAAGCCGCCTCTCCATCAATCGCACTCACACACATTATCAACACATCTCTCACAACTGGAAACCTTCCCAATACATTAAAGCAGGCTCGAGTGTCCCACTACTTACAGAACCAACACAACTACAGACCAGTCTCTCTCCTAAGCGTCCTCTCTAAAACTCTTGAGAGGGTCTACGACATGGTCGTTCCTCTCACAGAACAACCTTCTCAACAGACATCAGTCAGGCTTCAAAAAAGGACACGCAACAGAGACGGCCCACTTGTCAGTAGCTGATCAGTAGTCCTGTGACTGAACTCCAAATCATCCGTCCTCATCCTCCTTGACTTGTCTGCAGCCTTCGACACGGTGAACCCCAAGATCCTCCTGTTCACCCTCTCTGACCCGGGCATCACAGGAACTGCACTTAGATGGGTTGAATCATACCTCATTGGCAGATATTTCAAGGTCTCCTGGAGAGGAGAAGTGTCCCAGTCACACCAGCTGACAACTGGTGTTCCTCAAGGATCAGTGCTTGGACCCCTCCACTTCTCGATGTACACAACATCACTCGGCACATGGCTTTTCCTACCACTGCTACGCAGATAATAATAATAATAATGCAAATTACATAATTGTATTTACATTAAATAATTAAAATTTTAAATGAATAAATAAAAAATATTTAAAAAATAAATCTGCATAAATGGCAATAAATTATATTTGCAAGTTCAATAGTATTTTATAATTTTTCATTTTTATTATTATTGTAATTTTTCAAATACAGTGGTGAGAATTTGGGTGGAAAACGTGCTTTATTGTCAAAAAACGAAATATCACAAATCAAAATCATCCTAAAAAAGGGTTAATTTCCTTTAGCAAAATATAATTTTGTTATTTATTTATTTATTTTTGATTGGGGAGTGAATTATGAACTCAAATATTTCTCATAAAATTCTCATTTTCAGTCTCATTTCTCTCCAAAAGAAAACAAAAAAGGGATTTTTATTAGATTTTCATTACAGTGATATTTTTTTAAAATAAAAAATCAACATAAAAAAAACTTTTTTTTAATTACTGTAATATTTTAAAAATAAAAATCAACATAAAAACTTTTTTTTAATTACAGTAATATTTTAAAAATAAAAATCAACATAAATAAAAACTTTTTTTTAATTACAGTAATATTTTAAAAATAAAAATCAACATAAATAAAAATCTACATAAATAAATCAACTAAAAAAATATGTTTTTATTAGATTTTCATTTCAGTAATATTAAAAAAATAAAAAATCAACATAAATAAAAACATTTTAAAAATGATATTTATTAGATTTTCATTACAGTACTACTTTTAAAAAAAATCAACATAAAAAAAGATTTTCATTACAGTAATATTTTTTAAAATTAAAAAAAAAATGTAATTACAATTTTAAATTTAAGAAATAAAAAATAATAAAAAATAAATCTACATAAATGCCAATAAAGTATATTTGCAATTTCAATAGTATTTTATTATTTTGTCAATTTATTCTAATTTTAATGGCAGGTTGTTGTTGTTTTTGTTTTGTTTTTTTATTACAGTGATGAGAATTTGGGTGGAAAATGTGCTTTATTGTCTTTTAAATACTAAACTAAATGTCACAAATCTTGCTCATCCTAAAAAAGGGTTTTGAGTTTGTGGTGACGACACAGTAATGTCTCCTCGGGAATTTTAGGTGAAACATCCGAGACAAAGTTGATGCTAGTAAAAGCTTTTGAATTCACTGAATTCAGTGGGACAATTTACAAGAAGAGCAGAATCTCCTGCTTCATTGTGTAATTCATCAGGATGAACCATGTAATAACTATCGCTTGAGATCTCTACGGCTCCTCATAACCCTCATACACCGAGTGTGTGTTGTCACGGTCGCAATAAGTGATGAAGAGAGAAGTGTTAGTGTGTGTGTTGGTGAAGTGACAGTCTCTAATCAGCTCGAGTTCGAGGGCATGTCTGCTCTGCCCAAAGGCAAACAGCTTGCTCTGGGACCACCAATATCATTTCACCTTCAGTCTCTCTCTCTCTCGTTGCTAAGCTAATAATGACCAATGGCATGACCTGTTTACCTGCGGTCACAGAGGAACGAGCAGCCCATGAACCGATGTACAACCGATGTTAATCTCTCTTCACGAGGGCTGATGGGCTGATTGTCATTTGGACATTTCTCTCCATCATCTGACCTTTATACGTTTAAAACCAAAAGGGTTTTTCTGTGATGAAAAGACGACACTGACACAACGTTTGAGATGAGAGGCTGAGGAACAGGCTAATTAAACGTTATTAATAAGAGTAAGTAAGAGATAACCCTGTGAGCACCTCATCGCCGGGCATTTGGCATCACTGTCGGGACGGTAACCAGGTCAGATTTAATCAACGAGGGAAAGAGGGGCCAACTCTCAGACGCGACCAAAGCCTGAAGATGGTAGTGACAGATTTCCCTTGAGGGTTTCTGTTCACATGATTATTTTCCTGATTTACTGCAGACAGGAAATCTGATAAAAGCATCTTTTTTGTTTTTGTTTTAAATCAGCCTAAACTGAAATATTTAAAGTGGATAGATCCAAACCTGTCAGTGCATCTGATAATTTGCGATATTGCAATCGTAAGAATTTTATGCAATTTTATGATGTGCGATAGTTTTACGATTTTGCCTTATTCCTTTCTTATTAGTTTGAGTGCATACGAAATAAAAGTGAGATAAATCACATACAAATGCAGTGATTTGTTTGTCTTATTTAAACCTTTACTTCACCAGGTTAGTCTCTTGAGATGACAAATCTCTTTTCCGAGAGAGACCTGGGGATGGCAGCATAAAACGTTTTAACAATTAAACGGATAGTTCACCCAAAAATGTAAATTCAGTCATTATTTACTCACCCCTGTGTTGTTATAACTCATTTTCTGAACACAAAGGGAGAAACTGTTAAAAATGTTGTGCTCTGTGATGTCATACAATGGCAGTTTATGGTGACCACCTCTTCAAGCTTCAAAAGAACACAAAAATATAATTCAGAAGTCTAATTAATTATTCATGAGACTCATGATTGTTATGAAAGTATATGATGAGATTTGGTGAGAAACAAACTGAAACTGAATGTATTATTTAGTGAAAATGTCACTGTGTGCGTTCATGATAGGACATGCAGCCCCCTCACGACATTGGGGCGTTCAAGCGAAAATTGTTTTGTTTATCTAAAAACAGGTCCGACACAGCGATAGTGACAACAGAACACAACTGCACACAAAACAGAGAACAGAACTCACTAAACATGTCTGAAGAGTTTGTAGTTGAAGAACTGATGCATTTCTATGCCCAGCCTTTTTTTATTTGATTTCCTTTACCTTTCCTTTTGACCGGTGCCAGTTCACAGTGTACGGCAGGGCTGGACTGATAATCTGGCATACCGGGCATTTTCCCGGAAGGCCGATACACTTTGGGGCCGATCAAGGGCGGACTGGCTATCGGGAGAACCGAGGGGTCCAGTGGGTCAGCCGCAAAACGTGCCAAATGGGCCGCGATAAGCTAAAATGAGCCGCCGCATTATGCAGAACGGGCCACAAAATGGTGCCACAATATGCACAAAAGGACAGTGAACACCCCCCCCTCTCAACAACTTTTGGATCAACACCCCCCACCCCCACCCCCCCGATCAACAACATTTATGCATTTGGCAGACGCTTTTATCCAAAGTGTCTTACAGTGCACATATTACAGGGACAATCCCCCCCGGAGCAACCTGGAGTTAAGTGCCTTACTCAAGGACACAATGGTGGTGGCCGTGGGGTTTGAACCAGCAACCTTCTGATTACCAGTTATGTGCTTTAGCCCACCACACCACCACCACCACCACCACCACTCCAACAACTTTTGGGCCAGTTGCCATGTAAAATTTAAATCCCAATTTCTCTTCCCAGTCCAGCCCTGGTGGGCGGAGTGACCCGCTCAATGCTGAAAATAGAAAATAAGTGATGTTAGAATGTCCCATCACTCGTCACTTCTGGTTAGAACAAAAAATCTGATTAACATAGAAAATATACCTTTGATCACGTGTCGTTTGTCGTCAGGTTTGGACACGGTGTGACTGTGGCGGCCTGTAGCCTCCTCGATGTTTCTGTTTGATTTCCGAATACTCCATTCAAAATAAAAAGGCTGGACATAGAAATGCATCAATTCTTCAACTACAAACTCTTCAGACATGTTTAGTGAGTTCTGTTCTCTGTTTTGTGTGCATTTGTGTTCTGTTGTCACAATCGCTGTGTTGGACCTGTTTTTAGATAAACAAAACGATTTTCGCTTGAACGCCCCAATGTCATGAGGAGGCTGTGAGAACTGTTGCCCTCATGTTCTATCAGGAGATCAACTATTCCCATAAAATGTTGATATTTCATGGGTCATGCAGGGAATTCTGAGAATGCCAGATTATTGTTTTTTTACCATAATTTTAACAATAGTTTACTGTAAAAAGTACATGTATTCTCATGTTAAACATAATATACATTTTTTTTTTCCAATAATTAAACACTAAAATCATACATTTACATCTTAAAAAAAATATTTTTTTTCAATATTTTACCCTACAATTATATGCATTGTCAAATAAATTATAATTGATTACCGTATATAGTACGGTAATTAGCCATTGACCAATTAAAGTTGATTTTCTGTAGCATTTTTACATTTTTTACCGTTAAAATTAGTCATTTTACTGTAAAAAAGATAAAAAAATAATAATTTTAAAATTAAAATTAAATTTTTAAATTAAAGTTAAAGTTGCGGTAAAATACCATCATCTATGGTTGCCAGAAGTTTACAGTAAAAAATGCGGTGACCTTGTTTCAGGCTTTCCTGGATGTAATTTTAATGCCTATATATTTCAGGGACTTCTGGGAACACCTGATTATCATTTTACACTGTAATTTTAACAGTAGATTACTGTAAAAAGTTTGTATTCTCTTGTTAAACATGACATCTAATTTACTCTTAAATAAACGGTAAAGTCACGCTGTTGTTTTTTACATCTAAAAAACTCTGTACAGTTGCTACCGTTAAATTACATGTATTGTCTTCATAAATAAATGATCATTTTTGTACCATATCTGTTACGGTATCTTAACGTACACATACTCTGCAATGCAGTTTTGCATGGGCAAGCGCCCCGGGACAATGTAAAAATCTAGTTTACTCTTTGACTTAGAAAACCTCAGTTCAAAACCTGTAAACAATGTGTTTTTTCCTGTTGCAAGAGAGAATTATTCTAACAGTGGAATTTCCCATACTCAGTCACTAGGAAGAGATTTGACACTTTCAGTTTGTGTGTTCAGCCTTTGATGAGCGACAAACGCGAGGTACAATGTAACGTGGGTCGGTTCACTGTTCTACCTCGTTTGGCCCCTAAAACTCTCTCCAGCAAGGGGTGATGACCTCTTTATATTTCCTGACCTGCACATTTATGCGTGCATGATCTAAATGACACTAAAATGGGTTTGTTAGGTGCCCCAAAAAGCACTTTGACACCTACGGTAAGACACATTTAGACCAAACAGATGAATGTCGTTGCATTCGATAACAAAATATCAAAGCAAGTGGCATTTATGCTTAAGACAGACAAGCAAAACATTTCACGAAAACCAAACCATGCTTAAAAGGACATTTTTATTGTGCATATTTGGTGCAAATCTTCAAAAATAAATGATCTTCCTGTGCCGCTTGTTTTTTTCCATATAGGAGGATCTCCTCACACACGGGGGTTTCCTGTGTCTCTGTAACCGCGCTGGTTTTCCAGAGCATCTGTGTTGCTGCCACTGCGGCCAGTTTTATTTTAACAGGTTTGAATGTTCAAATGAGACCACTGTCCTGTGTTTTGTTTCTGGCTCTGGTTTCTGTGAGACGCAGGCTTGTAATTTGCGGTCTTAAATGGAGACCTTTGCGACCGATTTCCTTTTGCTCATATGCAACATAAATGGCTAAGATAAATATAAAGACTTTCCCACCTCACTTCTGTGAGTACACATTTTCACTGTAAAAAATAGTGTAATTATTGTTTTCTCGGTAATGGGGATGTGTTTGAAAACAAACAACAGACCCATAAATCCAAGATATTGTTATGTTTATTTGGGAACGTTGCATTAGGAGAAATAATGAGCGTTTGAGGGTATTAACCCCTTACATTCTGGTGCATTTTTGGGCTGCCGTCTGCAATTTTCACATTCAAATTTACAAGCTCACCATTCACACACAATGTGGAATAATTGCAAAACAATTGGTCTCATTTTTCAGAGAACCCTGTAAAATAAAAAATAAAAAGACTCCAATTATTCAGTAATATTGTATGTGTTTATAATCTTATTATCAACATAATTATTTTGGAAAAAAAATACAAATAATTATAATTCGCCTAACTTTGTAAGCATGTAATTCTGGTTCTGTTCACTCTACTTCACTTTGAAAAGTCTCTTTTCATTCCGCTAGATGGTAGAAAGCACTAGAAAACAAAATATCTCTCTATCTCATTCCATCACAACATACAGATGTGAAATGTAGGGGGCGCTGTAACGCATTTTAGCCCTCACAGACGTGCTCGTCCATAGATATTCAGTCTAATTTTCAGTTTAAGCAGCACCCATGTTATTTTATCGAATATCTCGGCCTCTGAGTGGACTATAAGCTCAGTCTAGGTGTCAATAGAAAGCCAAGATCCTGCCCTTTGTGATGATATATATACATCTAATCATCAATAGTCAAACACATATTTTCTGATGTTTTGTTTAGCATGCTTTTCCTGCTGGATGGCATATGTTGTTCTGGACATCTAAGATATAACATCGGATTATTCACACAAGAAAGCTCACAGACAGGTAAAAAATAGCTTATATACTGTATATATATATATATATATATATTAGCTATTTGGGACGTACAGTAGCAGTGATCGGAGCATAAAAGTGACAATTGTATATGATGTTTTACAGAAATCATATTTCACTTTGTGACTCTTTTCAAAATCTGTCAAACTATTATTTTAGGATAACAAAATAAACTATACAGTCACATTCCTGAGAGTTAGAGCTTTCATTTGATATATGACTTGGCCATTTAAGTGTGAAACACTTTTATTTTCATATAAATATTTCTATCGCATGACCTCTAGAGGGCGCTAATTTACAACGCAATTTTTTTTAAGGCCTTCTTTTGTTATATTAAGTTACTTAAAAGCAGACGAGATGGTTATCTCTGATAAATTCAGATTCTAAGCTTTCAAATGATACCTCATATGACTGATTTACGTACACAGGGGACTTAACGTAAACTTATTTCGTGATATAGCGCCCCCCTTTGGACCATCGAGATTTAAACACAGATTTTGTATTCAGAATTCAGCATTTCAAATTCAGTGTTTTTCATCGCTAATAAATTTGTACAATTAGTAATTATTCTTAAATAGATAGTTCACCCAAAAATGAAAATTATGTCGCCTTTTATTCGCCTTCATGTTTTGAATTTCTTTCGTCTGTGAAACACAAAAGGAGATCTTTTGAAACATGTTGTATGGTGCTCTTTTGTAAATGCAATGAGCACGTTTCTTTCACTCAGAGGTCAAACTGCAGCGAGTATTAATGTATGAAATAACCACAAACACACAGAAATATAATAATCACGTTGTCACATTTTTCATTATTACTTCCTAAAACATACATATAACATAGAGGATGACATATTGTGACTTCCAGCGGACTGTCCCGATTCAAACGAGCACAAACACAAAATAATATGATGAGGAGATCATGAAATATTCCTCAAAGAGTGCACATGGAAAGATGATGCACAAAAGTGCACTCGACACTCATGTGTGTGTGTGTGTGTGTGTGTGTGTGTCTGTCTGTCTGTGTGTCTGTCTGTCTGTCTGTGTGTGTGTGTGTGTGTATGTCTGTGTCTCTGTGTGTGTGTGTGTGTGTGTGTGTGCGTGCGTGCGTGCGTGCACGCGTGTGTGTGTGTGTGTCTGTGTGTGTGTGTCTCTCTGTGTGTCTATCTGTGTGTGTGTGTGTGTGTGCGTGCGTGTGTGCGTGCGTGCGTGCGTGCGTGCACGCGTGTGTGTGTGTCTCTCTGTGTGTCTATCTGTGTGTGTGTGTCTGTGTGTGTGTGTGTGTGTGTGTGTGTGTGTGTGTGTGTGCGCGCATGTGCGTTAGTAAGTGTGTGTGTGTTTGTGTGTGAGTGTGTGTGTGAGTGTGCGTGTGTATGCGTGTGTGAGTGTGTGTGTGTGTGTGTGATTGAGTGTGTGTGAGTGTGTGTGTGCGTGTGTATGCGTGTGTGAGTGTGTGTGTGTGTGTGTGTGTGTGTGTGTGTGCGGGTGTGTGTGTGTGTGTGTGTGAGTGTGTGTGTGCGTGTGTATGCGTGTGTGAGTGTGTGTGTGTGAGTGTGTGTGAGTGTGTGTGTGTGTGTGTGTGTGCGGGTGTGTGTGTGTGAGTGTGTGTGTGTGTGTGTGTGCGGGTGTGTGTGTGAGTGTGAGTGTGTGTGTGTGTGTGTGTGTGTGAGAGTGTGAGTGTGTGTGTGTGTGTGTGTGTGCGTGCGGGTGTGTGTGTGTGTGTGTGTGTATGCGTGTGTGTGTATGAGTGTGTGTGCGAGTGTGCGTGTGTATGCGTGTGTGTGAGTGTGTGTGTGTGTGTGTGTGTGTGTGTGTGTGTGTGTGTGTGTGTGTGTGTGTGTGTATACACTGTTGACACAGAGTGGACGGCAGCAGGAATTGAGGTTATCGCTACTGTGACTCATTGGGACTTCCTCTTTGACTTCCTGTTGGACTTCAGAGAGTTGGCTGATAACATTCGCTGGGCACAAAGTGGCAGCTGCTCTCTCAAGTCTTACTCTTTTCCATCCTGTCATTCTGATGTGTGGGAATGTGGCGTGGGGGCATGACCTTTAGATGACCTCTTTGGGAAATGACCAATATTTATAGTGGCTACAACTACAAATAGACACATACGCTAACACACACTGCATGTAATGTACACATGTACACAGACCACATACGGAGCGTTGGCATGAGTG
>JAVLUX010000200.1:510000-560000 GCA_032164185.1 Moxostoma hubbsi | reverse complement strand
AGAGTAACAAATGGGACCAGCGCTAGGCTCAGCTGAGGACAGCACCACACAGACGCATAGACAGACAGACATGTCCTTGAAAAATTCATCATGGTAGCTATACTGTAACAAAAAAGTGTAGTAGAAGTTCAATTTCAGAGATAGCTGTTAAGACATGATGGATTTCAGTTATTTTTCAAGTATTCTTGTTGTCTGATGTGTTTCTCCTACAATCATTTTGGGTCAATAAAAAGAGAAACAAATGAGACAATTGAGTAGGAGTATAGAGCACACTTGATTTTTGAGGACTGGGACAAAACAGGTATATATTTTGTACCCTTATGTACTGTATTAAGTAGGACTGGGTATCGGCAGCCAACTCACGATATGTATTGCGAAATACAGGTCACGATATACAGGTCACGATATACAGGTCGCGATATACATGTCGCGATATACAGGTCACGATATACAGGTCACTATGTACATGTCGCGATATACAGGTCACGATATACAGGTCACGATATACAGGTCACTATGTACATGTCGCGATATACAGGTCACGATATACAGGTCACGATATACAGGTCGCGATATACATGTCGCGATATACAGGTCGCGATATACATGTCGCGATATACAGGTCACGATATACAGGTCGCGATATACATGTCGCGATATACAGGTCACGATATACAGGTCACTATGTACATGTCGCGATATACAGGTCACGATATACAGGTCACTATGTACATGTCGCGATATACAGGTCACGATATACAGGTCACAATATACAGGTCGCGATATACAGGTCGCGATATACATGTCGCGATATACAGGTCACGATATACAGGTCACTATGTACATGTCGCAATATACATGTCGCGATATACAGGTCACGATATACAGGTCACGATATACAGGTCACTATGTACATGTCGCGATATACATGTCGCGATATACAGGTCACGATATACAGGTCACGATATACAGGTCACTATGTACATGTCGCGATATACAGGTCGCGATATACAGGTCACGATATACAGGTCACTATGTACATGTCGCAATATACATGTCGCGATATACAGGTCACGATATACAGGTCACGATATACAGGTCACTATGTACATGTCGCGATATACAGGTCGCGATATACAGGTCACGATATACAGGTCACGATATACAGGTCACTATGTACATGTCACAATATACATGTCGCGATATACAGGTCACTATGTACATGTCACGATATACAGGTTGCGATATACAGGTCACAATATACAGGTCACGATATACAGGTCACTATGTACATGTCGCGATATACAGGTCACGATATACAGGTCACGATATACAGGTCACGATATGTATTGCAATATACAGGTCACGATATACAGGTCGCGATATACATGTCGCGATATACAGGTCACGATATACAGGTCACAATATACAGGTTGCGATATATATGTCACGATATACAGGTCACGATATACAGGTCATGATATACAGGTCATGATATGTATTTTAATATACAGGTCACGATATACAGGTTGCGATATACATGTCGCGATATACAGGTCACGATATACATGTCGCGATATACAGGTCACGATATACAGGTCGCGATGTACATGTCGCGATAGACATGTCGCAATATACAGGTCAAGATATACAGGTCACGATGTACAGGTCACGATATACAGGTCACGATGTACATGTTGCGATATACAGGTCAAGATATACAGGTCACTATGTACAGGTCACGATATACAGGTCACTATGTACATGTCACGATATACAGGTCACGATATACAGGTCACTATGTACAGGTCACGATATACAGGTCACTATGTACATGTCACGATATACAGGTCACGATATACAGGTCACTATGTACAGGTCACGATATACAGGTCACTATGTACAGGTCACGATATACAGGTCACTATGTACAGGTCACGATATACAGGTCACTATGTACATGTCGCGATATACATGTCACGATATACATGTCACGATATACAGGTCACGATATGTATTGCAATATACAGGTCACGATATACAGGTCGCGATATACAGGTCACGATATGTATTGCAATATACAGGTCGCGATATACAGGTCGCGATATACAGGTCGCGATATACAGGTCGCGATATACGGGTCGCGATATACGGGTCACGATATACAGGTCGCGATATACATGTCGCGATATACAGGTCACGATATACAGGTCACGATATACAGGTTGCGATATATATGTCACGATATACAGGTCACTATGTACATGTCGCGATATACAGGTCACGATATACAGGTCACTATGTACATGTCGCGATATACAGGTCACTATGTACATGTCGCAATATACAGGTCACTATGTACATGTTGCGATATACAGGTCGCAATATACATGTCGCGATATACAGGTCACAATGTACATGTCGCTATATACAGGTCACTATGTACATGTCGCGATATACAGGTCGCAATATACATGTCGCGATATACAGGTCACTATGTACATGTTGCGATATACAGGTCACTATGTACATGTCGCGATATACAGGTCACTATGTACATGTCGCGATATACAGGTCACTATGTACATGTTGCGATATACAGGTCACTATGTACATGTTGCGATATACAGGTCACTATGTACATGTTGTGATATACAGGTCACTATGTACATGTCGCGATATACAGGTCACTATGTACATGTCGCGATATACAGGTCACTATGTACATGTCGCGATATACAGGTCACTATGTACATGTCGCGATATACAGGTCACTATGTACATGTCGCGATATACAGGTCGCAATATACATGTCGCGATATACAGGTCACTATGTACATGTTGCGATATACAGGTCACTATGTACATGTCGCGATATACATGTCGCAATATACATGTCGCGATATACAGGTCACTATGTACATGTTGCGATATACAGGTCACTATGTACATGTCGCGATATACAGGTCACTATGTACATGTCGCGATATACAGGTCACTATGTACATGTCGCGATATACAGGTCGCAATATACATGTCGCGATATACAGGTCACTATGTACATGTTGCGATATACAGGTCACTATGTACATGTCGCGATATACATGTCGCAATATACATGTCGCGATATACAGGTCACTATGTACATGTTGCGATATACAGGTCACTATGTACATGTCGCGATATACAGGTCACTATGTACATGTCGCGATATACAGGTCACTATGTACATGTCGCGATATACAGGTCACTATGTACATGTTGCGATATACAGGTCACTATGTACATGTCGCGATATACAGGTCACTATGTACATGTTGCGATATACAGGTCACTATGTACATGTCGCGATATACAGGTCACTATGTACATGTTGCGATATACATGTCGTGATATACAGGTCACTATGTACATGTTGCGATATACATGTCGCGATATACAGGTCACGATATACAGGTCACTATGTACATGTTGCAATATACATGTCGCGATATACAGGTCACGCAATATACAGGTCACAATGTACATGTTGCGATATACAGGTCGCGATATACAGGTCATGATATACAGGTCACTATGTACATGTTGCAATATACATGTCGCGATATACAGGTCACACAATATACAGGTCACAATGTACATGTTGCGATATACAGGTCATGATATACAGGTCATGATATACAGGTCACGATATACAGGTCACTATGTACATGTTGCAATATACATGTCGCGATATACAGGTCACGCAATATACAGGTCACGATATACATGTTGCGATATACAGGTCGCGATATACAGGTCATGATATACAGGTCATGGTTCGATTTTCATTTCAATTACATTTATAATGGTCTGCACTTATATACTTTTTAAACCTTAGAGGTTACCAAAGTGCTTTACACTGTGTCCCATTCACCCATTCACAATCACACTCATACACCAATGCCCGCAGAGCTGCCATGCAAGAGGCATTGCCAACTTGGGGTTCAGTGTCTTGCCCAAGGACACTTCGGCATGTGGAGTCATGTAGGCCGGGTATCAAACCAACAACCCTGTGATTAGCAGCAGACCCGCTCTACCACCTGAGCCACAGCCGCCCCATTATGTCCATAATGTATTATATAGGGGACCTTCTAATTTGTTACATTACGGACATATACGGACATTTTTCATCATTTTGGTGACATTTTATTACATCAGTAATAATTAATAATGGTCTATTGAAATTGCATCTATTATTTTGCATATATACAGTATATGGTTACACATGTTTGTTGTTTGCACGCCTAATTTGTGCTATTTACAAGTATTTACTCAGATATGTAGAACAAATGCTAAAATGGTACTGTCTCTTTAAGAACTGTGGCGGAACTTTGACACTAGTGTTTGATTGGTCGAATGGCTTCTTTACAGCATTCATGCTATGTGTGATTAGAATTAAATGTTTCTTTTGTTGTAACAACTAATGGTTTGCTTGGATCTGGTCTTTGGAAACTTTTCTGTGAAAAGATCTCGGTGCTGAACTTCTTCGCCACTCTGCCACTCAAACACGGGTGAGTGAAATCTAAAATATTACCAGACATTTTTTTTGTAGCAACCCTGAAAACCCCGAACCCTGAAACAAACAAAAGTTTTACATTTTGGAAATCTGTTTTCATAACTTTATCCAAGCCCACCCTCCCCCTCACACACTTGAGACACACTCATTTAGAGACCACGCTTAGCAGACACACACCCTTTTCATGGCACACCACACTACATCTGCCTGTTGACACACACACACACACACACACACACACACACACACAATCACCCACCCTTAACGGTTTAACAAAAAGTAGAGTGTCTGACCACAAAGTTGAGTTCAAACATACACTTAAAACCATCATCGTACAAGAGACAAATGGTAAATACATACAGAACACAGCTGGAGATTTTATTTAGACCATGTTTAACCCTTCAGGTGCTGTTTCAAGACTCTTTATAGCTAATACAGTATAGATTTGTGACACAGGTTTGCTAACCATCAGGTTTGTAATTAATGTGCAAATAAATTGGCCAGCGTAGCTTGTTTAATTACATAGAAACACGTGAATGGACTAGTTAGGGGCTGTTCACAACAAACGTGTTTTTGTGCACATCTGTTTAATTTGTTGCACTGCGACTACATTAGGTTGTTGTTGTTGCCTACGATGCTTACGTAAATTACTGTATATTGCAACAAACTGAATTGCTTGGAGAATAAATATAAAATCTGACGTCACTGCTCGCGTTGGGTCACATGGACTGAAGTACGGTCAGGTTTGGGGGGCATTTTAAGGCCCATGCAGAACACCAGTGTGGCATGTTTTTATGTTTTAGATTTCAAATGAAATGCTTTGAATGTACAGTGATCTTAAAAATGTCAATATCATTGCATTAGATAGCTAAATATCAACGCTAGTGGCATTTATTTGGAGAAAGAGAACACAAGCACACTTTTCAAGCAAAACATTTCACCAAAAAAGGTTGTTATTGATTTGAAATGATGAACTAAGAGATATGGGGCTCTGTATTAATTCTAATTAGCGTCTTGCATGTGTAATTTCACCCAACCCACTTGCGCCTCGACTTGGCGTATGCTTGCACGAAAATACCAAAACTTCATGGCCATTCCCACTGATTTTGCATGTATGATGCATTGCATTGCATTAGTGCTAGCGCTCTTAAAACAGGGCCCCATAGTGTTGAAAATGAAGAGAAAAGTTTTCTTGAAACACTTTATCATTTTAATTTGATAAATATCACTGCATTAGAATTAAATGCATAATACATGTACATTTAAGGCACATTTCATGTCCAAGTTAATGGAATGAACTAGAGAAACCAGCCAAAAACATGCCCGGGTCATATTTCATTTTTTTTTTTTTTCATATAGAAAAATGTTTTTTTTTTTTTTTTTTGCATATAGAAAATTATTATACATTTTTTTGCATATAGAAAATTTTTTTTTTGCATATAGAAAATTATTTTATTTTTTTTGCATATAGAAAAATTTATATTTTTTTTGCATATAGAAAATTACTATTATTTTTGTTTTTGCATATAGAATTTTTTTTTTTTTTGCATATAGAAAAATAGATTTTTTTTTGCATATAGAAAAATTAGTTGTTTTTTTTGCATATAGAAATTTTTTTTTTTTTTTTTGCATATAGAAAAATTAGGTTTTTTTTGCATATAGAAAAGTTAAAAAAAAATTTTGCATATAGAAAAATTATTTATTTATTTTTTTTTTTGCATATAGAATTTTTTTTTTTTTTTTTATTGATTCAAAGAAAAAACCCTATAGAGATAAACACAACACACACACACTCACACACACACACACACACACACACACACACACATAACACAAACACACACACATAACACACACACCAAATCAACATTTAACTTTTAACCCCCACTAATATCCCTCCCCAAACGCCAACCCCACCCTAACCCCCAACAAACATGGGGTGACATAAAATAATACACACACACAAATAAACAAACCAAATAAAATAATATATAATAAGCATACATAATTAAACTAAACTTCTCTCTCCCCATCCCTTTCCCGAGAGTCCCCCAAAACTGAGGACCATTTTTTTTTTACATTAAAAAGTCTCATCAAAAATGAAATAATAATATTAATAAAAATAAGAATAATGGCATAATGCAAAATAGATAATGATAGTATTTATACACATTGGTAGCATTTGATTAACTTTTAAGTATGCCTATTTTAATAAACTAACTATATATAAATATATATATATATATATACAGTATAAATGAGAAAAACATCTTGATGAGATTTGCTTTAAAATCACATTGACATCAGTTGTTTCAACATACAGTAACTGCAAAAATACTGAACTTAGATTTGAGAAAAGCTGCAGTATCATTGCTTTGATATTTTGACATTTATTTAAAGACATTCAGAGATTTTAAGGTGTGCAAATAGATGTCCGCTGTATTTATGAAGGTTTATAAACTGTTATTTGAGTTTCCCATATTCTTAATGACTGTAAATAGTTTTGATCACGGTCACATCCTCACATGCATCAAACTCAGATATAACGAATGAGAATTAACGGAAGACTTTCGTTCTGCCCTAAAAAAACCCAACAGAAACCAAACTTACAGTCACACCATGTGGGTTTTGTCCTAGCCTGACGCTGGGGGTGATTATGTGCCGTTTTTTAGTTTGTTTGGGGCATGGAAAGGAGGCCAGGGGTTTGGTCTAATTAAACATTAGGCTGCTAAAGCCGTTAGTCTTTATGTGGGTTCGGTTTTGGCGAGTTTTAGCAAGAGCCAGTGTATCCAGTGAGACTAGATTTAATTTTACACCTCTCTGACAAAACTGGGCATGTTTTTGAAGACATAAACAGAGGGTGTGGGTGAGCATTTGACTATATGGTTTTAACTGGACACGTTCTCGTCATAGTGACCGTCATCCTCCAAGTGAATTTTCGGTGTATGACTCTTGCGCTGTTGGCATTTGCTTAGCGGGTTGATAACTGGTCATTTCGTGTAAAGTTGAAGTACACATCCTGTTCGGTCCTCTTCAGTTAAACCATCTGGATTCAATGTTGATCAACGTTCATTTAAAAGACTCTCCAAAATATTAGGGTGTGTAAATTAAATCAATAAAAGGGGATTAATCCAGAAATGTAACCCTAACTTACAGGTTTTTGATTGCGCTTTACGTTTTATGGGTTTGGCTTTTGTATTCTTCTGTCGCCACCTTTTATAAACCCCTATGACATCATAATTAGACCTTTAGGGTGTGAAGAATGTGTGTGTCCATTCGTCTTTATTCTTTCACGCTTGTTTGTATAATCACCACTTCAGATACATTTTCTTGGGACTATATATTGCAACAGAAATTGTAGTAATTTAATACTAAATTAACGCTGAAGCGATGCATTATTTATACTTGTAATCTAAAAGCGAGTAACACTTTACATACATGACCGCCGCTGCAGCGAAAAAACATCATCGCCTACTTTTACATCAAAGCAGCCTTTGGGCCCGCCCACTGAGAGAGAGCAGGACAAACCACGCCTACTGTGGCCTAACTATTCCTGAACACTTAAGGGGATCAATCTGGACTATTTAAACATGCGCTAGACAGACGTCTTTGACTACTTGATACAAATCTCGGGCCGATTTGAAAATATGCGGTGTCAACAACTCTGTAGAGGAGAAGCTCTCTGTCACGGATGCGTTCTTTTGCTAACCTGTGCTAATTTTAAATGTTTGTGTATGTAGGGGGGGCCTGGATAGTTCAGCGAGTATTGCCGCTGGCTTCCACCCCTGGAGTTGCGAGTTCGAATCTAGGGCGTGCTGAGAGACACCAGTCAGGTCTCCTAAGCAACCAAATTGGCCTGGTTGCTAGGGAGGGTAGAGTCACATGGGGTAACCAAATTGGCCTGGTTGCTAGGGAGGGTAGAGTTTACATGGGGTAACCAAATTGGCCCGGTTGCTAGGGAGGGTAGAGTCACATGGGGTAACCAAATTGGCCCGGTTGCTAGGGAGGGTAGAGTCACATGGGGTAACCAAATTGGCCCGGTTGCTAGGGAGGGTAGAGTCACATGGGGTAACCAAATTGGCCCGGTTGCTAGGGAGGGTAGAGTCACATGGGGTAACCAAATTGGCCCGGTTGCTAGGGAGGGTAGAGTCACATGGGGTAACCAAATTGGCCCGGTTGCTAGGGAGGGTAGAGTCACATGGGGTAACCAAATTGGCCCGGTTGCTAGGGAGGGTAGAGTCACATGGGGTAACCAAATTGGTCTGGTTGCTAGGGAGGGTAGAGTCACATGGGGTAACCAAATTAGCCCGGTTGCTAGGGAGGGTAGAGTCACATGGGGTAACCAAATTGGCCCGGTTGCTAGGGAGGGTAGAGACACATGGGGTAACCAAATTGGCCCGGTTGCTAGGGAGGGTAGAGTCACATGGGGTAACCAAATTGGCCCGGTTGCTAGGGAGGGTAGAGTCACATGGGGTAACCTCCTCGTGGTCACTATAATGTGGTTCGTTCTCGGTGGGGCGCGTGGTGAGGTGTGCGTGGATTCCGCGGAGAATAACAAGAAGCCTTCACATGCGCTACGTCTCCACAGTAACACGCCTGACTAGCCACTTGATAAGACAGTGCTTCTATGACACTTTCGGCTCACACGTCAACTCGCGTGCTCTTCAGGACTCATACCACCGTCCTTTACATCAGAAGTGCAAAGCATTATCGAGAGGACTCGAACTGGTGTCTTTGTGTTGGGAGGCAGGTGCACTAACAAGGAGGCTAAAGGCTACAGCATCTAGCGTCAGTCGCTAGTGAGGGAGTGAGGTTTATACACATTGCACAGCTATCTACCAGCTGGCTCCTGTTACACTCACCCCCCCAAACCTCTCTGCCATCCGGGTCACGGCATCATTGTGACTGGCCCTGGTCGCCCCTCTCCAAACGGGACTTAAAGCGGCGTGGGAGGCATAAGAGGCGGGTATGCTAACAAGGAGGCTAAAGGCTACAGCCTCTAGCGTCAGTTGCTAGTGCACCTCTTGAGGTCAAGAGAGTGAGGTTTATACACACTGCACAGCTATCTACCAGCTGGCTCCTATTACATAAGAAACAGGGTGAAAAATAAGTGTTTATGAACTGATAATCTGCCAATTTACTCGTGATTTACGTGCATATAAGTCGTTTTTGTTGTAGCGCCTATAGTGTTCATTTCACCAGGTAACTGTCGCCACAAAAGAATAATTTTTGCAAAAATGTGGGTATGTGATTCCAGGAGATCAGGTTGGAAATATCTCTTTTAAAACGTGTTTTGTCAGGGTTGAAGATCAAAGCAAAATTTCCAATAACTACCTTCATTAAAAAATCATCATTAAAACATCACAATATAAGAGTGAATATATTCAAATACTCATGAAGCGTTGAATTATTTCGCCTGTAACTTGAAAGATGCTAGTGAACGCACCACCAGACATCTCCGCTCTCACAATGGAAAATGAGGCAAATGTGTTTAACAAATAGACGTGCCAAACTCTGGAACGGGGGAACATGTGTCAAACTTTGGTCATTTCAGCATTTAAGATCATGACATGATGCTCTGTCTGAAAGCATCTGAGACATGGAGGTTTTAGGACTGTCTGCGTGCACACACACACACACACACACACACACACACACCGATCTGTGCATAACAAGATGTCCAGACAGAAACTGCAATAGAAAACAGCAATAAAATGTGACCGTCCGACAAAGCGTGACATTCAAACACATCAGCCTGTCAGGAATGCTCATTAAAGCAGAAATTAACCAAAAAGTGGGAGTTAATTTAACATTTGTGACACATGCTGACATTCACAGCACTAACCTCTCTATGTGTGTTAAGTGAATTACAGTGCTTTTACTGTCCTGTTATCTATATGCAAAATGTGTTTCAGCACAATATTTTTGGACGTCCTTTAATATTAGTAAGTTTATGATAATAAAATCAACCCTGGCAGGTGCAGGACGCTGACACACCGCAGAGACGTCTCATATCTCCACTTAGGGGTTAATAAATCATCTTCACTGGCTGATTGTCCAGATTTTTACATGATTACTTACTGAATAAGTAAATAAATGGACTATTGAGTTCAAATGAGAAGAGAAAAGAGTGTGCAGTAATATGAGAGACATTAATGTTGGAAATTGGCTGCCTGGGACGAGAGCCTGTAAAGCCGTTAGTGCACAAAACCTTTTAAGATACTAAATGTGTGTGTGTTTGTGTGTTTGTTTGTGTGTGTGTGTGTGTGTGTGTGTTTGTATGTGTGTGTTTGTGTGTGTGTGTGTGTGTGTGTTTGTGTGTGTGTGTGTGTGTGTTTGTGTGTGTGTGTGTTTGTGTGTGTGTGTGTGTGTTTGTATGTGTGTGTGTGTGTGTGAGTGAGAGAGTTTGTGTGTTTGTGTGTATGTGTGTGTATGTGTGTATGTATGTGTGTTTGTGTGTGTTTGTGTGTGTATGTGTGTTTCTGTGTGTGTGTGTTTGTTTGTTTGTTTGTATGTGAGTGTGTGTGTCTGTGTATTTGTGTGTGAGTGTGTTTGTGTGTGTGAGTGTGTGTGTGTGTGTGTGTGTGTGTATGTATTTGTATGTGAGTGTGTGTGTCTATGTATTTGTGTGTGTGTGTGTGTATTTGTATGTGAGTGTGTGTGTGTGTGTGTGTGTATTTGTGTGTGAGTGTGAGTGTGTGTGTCTATGTATTTGTGTGTGTGTGTGTGTGTATTTGCAGTGAGTGTGTGTGTGTGTGTGTGTGTATTTGTGTGTGAGTGTGTGTGTGTGTGTGTGTGTGTGTGTGAGTGTGTGTGTGTCTATGTATTTGTGTGCGAGTGTGTGTGTCTATGTATTTGTATGTGAGTGTGTGTGTGTGTGTGTATTTGTATGTGAGTGAGTGTGTGTGTGTGTCTGTGTATTTGTATGTGAGTGTGTGTGTGTGTGTGTGTGTGTGTGTGAGTGTGTGTGTGTGTGTGTGTGTCTGTGTATTTGTGTGCGAGTGTGTTTGTTTGTATGTGAGTGTGTGTGTCTGTGTATTTGTGTGTGAGTGTGTTTGTGTGTGTGTGTGTGTGTGTGTGTGTGTCTATGTATTTGTGTGTGTGTGTGTGTATTTGTATGTGAGTGTGTGTGTGTGTGTGTGTATTTGTATGTGAGTGTGAGTGTGTGTGTGTGTGTGTGTGTATTTGTGTGTGTGTGTGTGTGTGTGTGTATTTGTGTGTGTGTGTGTGTGTGTGTGTATTTGTATGTGAGTGTGAGTGTGTGTGTGTGTGTGTGTGTGTGTGTCTATGTATTTGTGTGTGTGTGTGTGTGTGTGTATTTGTATGTGAGTGTGTGTGTCTATGTATTTGTGTGTGTGTGTGTGTGTGTGTATTTGTATGTGAGTGTGTGTGTGTGTGTGTGTATTTGTATGTGAGTGTGAGTGTGTGTGTGTGTGTGTGTGTATTTGTGTGTGTGTGTGTGTGTGTGTGTATTTGTATGTGAGTGTGTGTGTCTATGTATTTGTGTGTGTGTGTGTATTTGTATGTGAGTGTGTGTGTGTGTGTATTTGTATGTGAGTGTGAGTGTGTGTATTTGTGTGTGTGTGTGTGTGTGTGTGTGTGTGTGTCTGTGTATTTGTATGTGAGTGTGTGTGTGTGTGTGTGTGTGTCTGTGTATTTGTATGTGAGTGTGTGTGTCTATGTATTTGTGTGTGTGTGTGTGTGTGTTTGTTTATGTGTACATTTATCGGTTTATTATTTGTTAAGGCTAATAAAATATATCTAGGCTGGTGATTCAGTGATAAATTAAATAGGAAATGATGCACTAATATAAGCGCATGTAATCATGTAGGCCGATGATATAAGCTTAACTGAATAATAATATGGAAGTTAAAAATAAACAATATATTTACTTATAAAGCCACTTTGTGTATTGTTTATTCAATCCTATACAATGCTAGTCCACCTAAAATTATTCTGTGTAATTATTTGAATTATTGTATCCAATTTATTATATACATTATATTTGTAATAATTTGATTATTATATACTGAATTATGTTAGTTTGGGGCTCTTTCTTAGCAAATATTGATATGGTTCAATTTAATAAATGTTCGATTGACATCAAAATATACACCTTTTGCTTTTAATTCAAACTTTTATATTTTGAAAGGTTTGCCTTCATGAAAACTGCTTTTTTTTGCCACAAATAATCTTGAATCTGTGTTGCAAGATAAGGGGAAAAACTCTCTCTCTATCTCTCTCTCTCTCTCTCTCACCCTCCCTTTCCTGTACCTGACACCTTCTCCGTCCTGCATGAACTTCTCTCCTCGGTCCATCTGCCCCCTTACCACCTCTCCCACTCTCCTCCAGCTCACCCACCTACTCAACGGGTGCTCACACACTCACCCATCGCCCGACGACGGCAGCGGGCACAGCAGGGGTCCGGCCGCAGTACCACAGACCGCCAGCAGGGGGCGACAGAGAGCAGCGCAGCGCCTAATAGAAATGTGTGGTTAGAAATAGTAGAATAATATGTGTGGTTTGACAAAGGCCTCGAGTCCAAAACATCAATAAATACACAATACAGCCATTTAAAGATGATTTGTGTGGTTATATTTCCCCCCTTTTATATGTGCCATGAGCTGCTCCTCGTAATTTAAAGTGTCCGTTTGATTTGCTGCTTTTCTGTTCATCTGTGTGTTCAGTAACCTTTTATTTTTGACATGCGCATGGAGAGCACTCACTGAATTCAACATAATATGGTCATCCGAAATGGCTTTTAATCATGTGCAGGATGTGAATTACTGATGTCTATAATTCAATTGTATCAAAAATGAGATTTCAGCTAGTAAAAACATTGATATCTGTAACTGCATTTTTATTAGGAGAATTTCACAATGATCCGTGAAAACAAATATCTATAATTCACTTATTAGTTGCTGAAATTCAAGTTTCACTCATCAGCAATTGAACACTTGGGTTTCAGAAAATAATATATTGAAGAGGAATTAAAGATATCATGAAATACACTTGAAATATACATTAGTGGAAACAAATCTACAGATGTTAAAAATGAGCATTTTCACTAGTAGTTATTGTAGATATCCATTGCTGAAATCAAGCATTAGCATTTTAACTAGTCAAACATATTATAGATATCTATAGTTTGTATCCCACACAATTAGATGTCTTAACAATTCAAGTTGGAGCGAACGTTTCATGAACTCGACATAATAAATTCAGCAAACTCAAACATATCTATGATTATTAAGTTCAATAAACTTGCATTTGTAAGAAGTTGGTCCAATTTAAAAGCTGCTGTAGGTTGGAGGGTTGTGCTCAAAAGCCTGTAAGTTAACCACCAAATTTGACATTGTGGTCACTGTTTAAAAATATAAGTTGTTGGGTCCTGGGTATCTCAGCGAGTATTGGCGCTGACTATCACACCTGGAGTCGTGAGTTTGAATCCAGGGCGTGCTGAGTGACTCCAGTCAGGTCTCCTTAGCAACCAAATTGTCCCGGTTGCTAGGGAGGGTAGAGTCACATGGGGTAACCAAATTGGGCCGGTTGCTAGGGAGGGTAGAGTCACATGGGGTAACCAAATTGGGCCGGTTGCTAGGGAGGGTAGAGTCACATGGGGTAACCAAATTGGCCCGGTTGCTAGGGAGGGTAGAGTCACATGGGGTAACCAAACTGGGCCGGTTGCTAGGGAGGGTAGAGTCACATGGGGTAACCAAATTGTCCCGGTTGTTAGGGAGGGTAGAGTCACATGGGTTAACCAAATTGTCCCGGTTGTTAGGGAGGGTAGAGTCACATGGGGTAACCAAATTGGCCCGGTTGCTAGGGAGGGTAGAGTCACATGGGGTAACCAAACTGGGCCGGTTGCTAGGGAGGGTAGAGTCACATGGGGTAACCAAATTGGCCCGGTTGCTAGGGAGGGTAGAGTCACATGGGGTAACCAAATTGTCCCGGTTGTTAGGGAGGGTAGAGTCACATGGGGTAACCAAATTGGCCCAGTTGCTAGGGAGGGTAGAGTCACATGGGGTAACAAAATTGGCCCGGTTGCTAGGGAAGGTAGAGTCACATGGGGTAACCAAATTGTCCCGGTTGCTAGGGAGGGTAGAGTCACATGGGGTAACCAAATTGGCCCGGTTGCTAGGGAGGGTAGAGTCACATGGGGTAACCAAATTGTCCCGGTTGCTAGGGAAGGTAGAGTCACATGGGGTAACCAAATTGTCCCGTTTGCTAGGGAGGGTAGAGTCACATGGGGTAACCTCCTCGTGGTGGTGATTAGTGGTTCTCTCAATGGGGCGTGTGGTGAGTTGTGTGTGGATCGTGGAGAGTAGCATGAGTCTCCACATGCTGTGAGTCTCCGCGGTGTCATGCACAACGAGTCACGTGATCAGATGCGCGGATTGACGGTCTCAGAAGCGGAGGCGACTCAGACTTGGATTGAGGTGAGTGACCGCGCCACCACAAGGACCTACTGAGTAGTGGGAATTGGGTATTCCAAATTGGGGAGAAATAAAAAAAAAAAAGTGAATTGTCTTAAATGTCATATAAGTTGACTTTATTGATTGTTCAGTCAAGTTTAAAAATTGAGTTTATCTGACCAAATTTAAGTTGTATTTTTAAAAATTTAAATCAGAATTAAGTATAAACTGATTTAAGTTTTTAAAAATACAACTTAAATTTGGTCAGATAAACTCAATTTTTTAAGTTTTTTAAATAATTTGCATTCATTGTTTTTACTTTTGTAATTGTGCAAGAGCATTATTACAAAAGTACAAACTATTAATGCAAATTATTTTAATAATTAGTGTCTCTGCTGGTGTGGAAAGAAGGACAGCAGTCAGGAGTGCAGAAAATGATCGAGAACCACACACACATACATACATAGACACACACAGACACACACACACACACACACACACACACACACACATACATACATACATAGACACACACAGACACACACACACACACACACATACATACACACACACACACACACACACACACACACGCTGATTGTCTGGCCAGCTTTCTGTCCCCACCTGCTGGCTAAAGAGCCAAATACACACTGAGCAAGTCTTGCGTGTGTTTGCAACACCTGTTAATCTTCAATTACTTTGAAATGTTCAGCCTTTTAAGCTTAACACAACCGGTCATCCATCTGTCTGTCTCCCTGTCTGTCTACCTGTCTGTCTCTCTGTCTGTCTACCTGTCTGTCTATCTGTCTGTCTATCTGTCTCTCTGACTGTCTACCTGTCTGTCTCTCTGTCTGTCTCTCTGTCTGTCTGTCTATCTGTCTGTCTACCTGTGTGTCTCTCTGTCTGTCTACCTGTCTGTCTATCTGTCTGTCTCTCTGTATGTCTGTCTATCTGTCTTTCTATCTATCTGTCTGTCTATCTGTCTCTCAATCTGTCTGTCTCCCTGTCTATCTGTCTGTCTGTCTCTCTGTCTGTTTGTCTATCTGTCTGTCTGTATGTCTATCTGTCTCTCTGTCTGTCTACCTGTCTGTCTATCTGTCAGTCTATCTGTCTATCTATCTATAGTCTGTCTGTCTATCATCTGTCTGTCTATCTATAGTCTGTCTATCTGTCTGTCTGTCTGTATGTCTATCTCTCTGTCTGTTTGTCTATCTGTCTGTCTATTTGTCTGTCTGTCTATCTGTCTGTTTATCTGTCTGTCTGTCTGTATGTATATCTCTCTCTCTCTATCTGTCTGTATGTCTGTCTCTCTGTCTGTTTGTCTATCTGTCTGTCTACCTGTGTGTCTCTCTGTCTGTCTGTCTACCTGTGTGTCTCTCTGTCTGTCTACCTGTCTGTCTATCTGTCTGTCTCTCTGTATGTCTGTCTTTCTATCTATCTGTCTGTCTATCTGTCTCTCAATCTGTCTGTCTCCCTGTCTATCTGTCTGTCTGTCTCTCTGTCTGTTTGTCTATCTGTCTGTCTGTATGTCTATCTGTCTCTCTGTCTGTCTACCTGTCTGTCTATCTGTCAGTCTATCTGTCTATCTATCTATAGTCTGTCTATCTATCATCTGTCTGTCTATCTATAGTCTGTCTATCTGTCTCTCAATCTGTCTGTCTCCCTGTCTATCTGTCTGTCTGTCTCTCTGTCTGTTTGTCTATCTGTCTGTCTATTTGTCTGTCTGTCTCTCTGTCTGTCTACCTGTCTGTCTATCTGTCAGTCTATCTGTCTGTCTATCTGTCTGTCTATCTATCTATAGTCTGTCTATCTGTCTGTCTATCTGTCTGTTTATCTGTCTGTCTGTCTGTATGTATATCTCTCTATCTGTCTGTATGTCTGTCTCTCTGTCTGTTTGTCTATCTGTCTGTCTATCTGTCTGTCTTTCTGTCTCTGTCTGTCTGTCTCTCTGTATGTTTGTCTGTCTGTCTATTTGTCTGTCTGTCTGTCTATCTGTCTGTCTGTCTATCTGTCTATCATCTGTCTGATGTAAATGATCTTTATGGTGTCATTCAGATGCAAAGCAAGTGATTTTGTCGTGAGCAGGTGTCGAGGCAGTTAAACGCAGAGTCTGATGTTGTTTATGTTTGGGACGGGGCCGTGGTGGACCAGAGGGAAAGGAGGTGGCCATCCTGCATAATTCCACGTTTCAGTTTTTAAACGCAGACCACAGTCTCACAGAAATATCATCACACTGACTCTCCCTCACTAATTACTGCCTTCCATACCCTCCACTGGCTCTGCTCGCGCTCTCTGGACAGAGCCGCCGTACTCACAGGGAAAAACAAACTGGTAAACTGTCCTTACAGGAACACACTCCTGTTGTGTCTGTGAAGTGTGGTCATTCGGGGTTTTACGTGGAAATATAAAATTAAGAGATGTAATTCCAGTTCTTTTTAACTCTGAACACTGTAATTCAAAATAAATAATTCAATGCTTGTGTTTTAGGACGTATTTTAGAAAAGGATAAACCAGACTTTCAGATATATGCTCTCGTCAAGCTCAGGAACAATTCACTTAATTCATTATAACTTGATCATTTGCTCAGTGATGTCATACAGGATAGATTGTTTTAGAGTCAAACAATCCAATAATACCCAGAAACATCGCAGCATTCATCAAATCTGTTGCTAACCCCTAGTGGGAAAACCAGCTTGAGCTGGAACATGGGAGCTGGTTTAAGTTGGTCAACCAGCTAGCATCTTCCAAAAACCAGCTTGAGCTGGAACATGGGAGCAGGTTTAAACTGGTCAACCAGCTAGCATCTTATAAAAACCAGCTTGAGCTGGAACATAAGAGCTGGTTTAAACTGGTCAACCAGCTAGCATCTTCCAAAAACCAGCTTGAGCTGGAACATGGGAGCAGGTTTAAACTGGTCAACCAGCTAGCATCTTATAAAAACCAGCTTGAGCTGGAACATAAGAGCTGGTTTAAACTGGTCAACCAGCTAGCATCTTATAAAAACCAGCTTGAGCTGGAACATGGGAGCAGGTTTAAACTGGTCAACCAGCTAGCATCTTCCAAAAACCAGCTTGAGCTGGAACATAAGAGCTGGTTTAAACTGGTCAACCAGCTAGCATCTTCCAAAAACCAGCTTGAGCTGAAACATGGGAGCTGGTTTAAACTGGTCAACCAGCTAGCATCTTCCAAAAACCAGCTTGAGCTGGAACATGGGAGCAGGTTTAAACTGGTCAACCAGCTAGCATCTTATAAAAACCAGCTTGAGCTGGAACATGGGAGCTGGTTTAAGCTGGTCAACCAGCTAGCAACTTCCAAAAACCAGCCTGAGCTGGAACATGGGAGCTGGTTTAAACTGGTCAACCAGCTAGCATCTTCCAAAAACCAGCTTGAGCTGGAATATGGGAGCTGGTTTAAACTGGTCAACCAGCTAGCATCTTCCAAAAACCAGCTTGAGCTGGAACATAAGAGCTGGTTTAAACTGGTCAACCAGCTAGCATCTTCCAAAAACCAGCTTGAGCTGGAATATGGGAGCTGGTTTAAACTGGTCAACCAGCTAGCATCTTCCAAAAATCAGCTTGAGCTGGAACATAAGAGCTGGTTTAAGCTGGTCAACCAGCTAGCATCTTCCAAAAACCAGCTTGAGCTGGAAAATAGGAGCTGGTTTAAGTTGCTCCACCAGCTAGCATCTTCCAAAAACCAGCTTGAGCTGGTAGCTGGTCCAAGCTGGTCTCCCAGCATCATGCAGAAACGGTTGTTAAAAACAACAGCGCCCTTAACTGACAACTGTTATGAACAACATGGCATAAAAATGGCATTAAGCCTCAATAGAGCGCAACAGTGCCCGCCCACTTTTATTTCCCCCCTTCATTTAATCCATATAATTTTAATAAACTTTCATAAAAGAGTTGTGCGCCATGAACCAAACCAACCAGCTCACAAACTTTGTTTTGGGGCAAAAAAGTATTTGAAAATCGGACATAAAGATAAAAGTACTCACCATCTTTCATGGGGGTACGGACTACAATCCCATGAAGCATTGCAAATGATGTCATTGAATAAACAATAGTGTGTATATATGAAACTATTGATTTTAGGTTGTTGATTATACGTATAGAAACAGTTTATTTTACGTTAGTTCATTATAACCGATGTTTAAGTAGTTTAAGAGTGAAGAGACGCCGACATCATTCATAGTGCATCATGGGAGCACGCGGTCGCTCTGAGGCACGTTTAGGGGTTTCGTTGGCCGCAGTTCTCTGATTGGTTGATCTTTCTCTGATGTACCATGGGTAATGTAGTTGTTGTACATGATTTTTAAACAATAACGCAGATGAAAAGCAAATTCCATCGATGAACAACCCTGTAGCTGACGGTAGGTCTGTCCTAAAAGGTTTATAAGTTATCGTTGAATATCAGTTTGTCTATGGGAAAAGTGAATGGGATGGGAATGGGATGGGAAGTGACTGACAGCTCGAAAGCCCACTGATCTGTCACAGAGACTGGTGAGATATCTCATGACACTTCTTTCATTCATATCGTTCACAGAGTTGGAAAGTTTTCGCATATCTTTCCATGAAAAAATCACCTACTGCACCTTTAAGTGACATTTTTGCTGTTGTTTTTTCCCTCCAAAAATGATGTCACTTCCTGGATGATTATATTGCAAAAGACTAGTGTTGGGTATATCCGATTACAAAGTAATTCGTTACTGTAATCGAATTACATTTTTGTAAAAAAAAGCAATGCGACACATTACATTTTAAATTCTTGTAATCAGATTACAGTTACTGAATTTTAATGAAAGTGATTACTTTTTAAGTACATGCGCTAGAGTAATATGTATAATAGATTTAAAATAGGAATTAATTTGTACGCCTGAGGCCGGAAAATAGACATTTTGAGTGGAAAACCAAAAAACAAAGGAAAAATGATTTAGAAACTTCAAAGTGAAATATTGGTAATGTGGTTACTTTTTAGATTAAGTAATCCATAAAGTAATCTGATTACATTTTTATAGAAGTAATTACTCATTTGTTGCCGGTTACTTATTTTGAGGGACCAAAAGTTGGGAATTGATATTGAGGATATGGGAAAAAACATGTTTTGTTTAAAACTTTACGATCAGAGAACAGAAACGTTGAAATAAACAAATAACAACAAACAAACATATTTATTATAATACGTTTTAGAAAGCGGTGAAATTCTGTTCACTTAAAATACATTTACATTTCTAATAATTTGGCAGAATAATATATAGTGGATAAAATTGTGTTAATTACTATAACTAATATGATTTCTATCTTTAAATATGTGCTTCATAATAGAAATAAATCGCACATTTATTGGCCATAGTGTGTGTGTGTGTGAATGTGTGTTTGTGTGCCACCACCTTGACAAATTGAACATACATACACACAGGTTCATGACAAATAAACAGTCAACAAATCGTACCGCCTGAGCCTACAGCCCACACACAGGCTGGCACAATGCCCATGTGACTCACCAAGATAATGAGAGACTATTACAATAACCTGTGTTGAATCACCGTAACAAACCCAGTATTCACATAGTGCATATAATGCATTCACATTATGATGTCATCACACTCTCACCCTCAATATAGACACTCTCTCGTGTGTGTATGTCACTTATGAAACACCCTTTAGTGCTTCACTTAAAGGAAAAACCCAACCCACTAACGAACGCAAAAAATATATACCCCACACCTTTAAGTCACATTTATCTTTGTTAATGAAACGAACATGAACGAAGTAAAATGTTGCAGATTTTGTCTCCATGTAACACCAAAACAAACACACAGGTTGTGCTGCACAGTGGAGAGAACATTTGGACATGGTACCGTGTTAATACCATGACATCTGGACAGTACCATGTTTTGTTTTGTTTTTAATACCATGTTTTCAACACTACCCAGACGTAGATGTACATTACCATGGATTTGGGATATTTACCGTGGTATGTTGTGTTTATGTGTCATGGAAATACCATGTGTAGGACATGTACTATGATAATACCATGTTATTTTGAATGGTAATGACATTGTTTGTAGATGAACATCACTATGGATTTTGCACATGTGCCATGGTAAATATCATGATAAACAATAGACAAAACCTCAACTTTTTCCATATGTACCATGGTAAAAACAAAAAAAAATCATTGTAATACTATGATACAGAATGGACATTACTATGGATTTGGTAAAATGGTAAAACCATGTTTTAGTTTTGGACACTATAAAGATGTACCATTGTAATACTATGACATCCCATGGACAATGCCATCTATTTTGTATATGTGCCATGGTAAAACCATTTTGTTGTTGTTGTTTTTGTTTGTTTTGGAGACTATAATTATTTATCATGGTAATACTATAATATCCCTTGGACATTACCATCTACTTTGTATATGTGCCATGGTAAAAGCATGTTGTTGTTGTTGTTTGTTTTTGTTTGTTTGTTTGTTTGTTTGTTTTAGAGACTACAATGATGTACCATGGTAATACTATAATATCCCTTGGACATTACCATCTATTTTTTATATGTGCCATGGTAAAACCATTTTGTTGTTTTATTTGTTTGTTTGTTTGTTTGTTTGTTTTAGAGACTACAATGATGTACCATGGTAATACTATAATATCCCTTGGACATTACCATCTATTTTTTATATGTGCCATTTTAAAACCATTTTGTTGTTTTATTTATTTGTTTTTTTGTTTGTTTGTTTTGGAAACTACAATGATGTACCATGGTAATACTATAATATCCCTTGGACATTACCATCTATTTTTTTATAATATGCCATGGTAAAACCATTTTGTTGTTTTGTTTGTTTGTTTGTTTGTTTGTTTGTTTGTTTTAGAGACTACAATGATGTACCATGGTAATACTATAATATCCCTTGGACATTACCATCTATTTTTTATATGTGCCATGGTAAAACCATTTTGTTGTTTTATTTGTTTGTTTGTTTGTTTGTTTGTTTGTTTGTTTGTTTGTTTTAGAGACTACAATGATGTACCATGGTAATACTATAATATCCCATGGACATTACCATCTATTTTTTATATGTGCCATGGTAAAACCATTTTGTTGTTTTATTTGTTTGTTTGTTTGTTTGTTTGTTTGTTTTAGAGACTACAATGATGTACCATGGTAATACTATAATATCCCTTGGACATTATCATCTATTTTTTTATATGTGCCACGGTAAAACCATTTTGTTGTTTTGTTTGTTTGTTTGTTTGTTTGTTTTAGAGACTACAATGATGTACCATGGTAATACTATAATATCCCTTGGACATTACCATCTATTTTTTATATGTGCCATGGTAAAAACATTTTGTTGTTTTGTTTGTTTGTTTGTTTGTTTGTTTATTTGTTTTGAAGACTACAATGATGTACCATGGTAATACTATAATATCCCTTGGACATTATCATCTATTTTTTATATGTGCCATGGTAAAACCATTTTGTTGTTTTATTTGTTTATTTGTTTGTTTGTTTGTTTGTTTGTTTGTTTTGAAGACTACAATGATGTACCATGGTAATACTATAATATCCCTTGGACATTACCATCTATTTTTTTATATGTGCCATGGTAAAATCATTTTGTTGTTTTATTTGTTTGTTTGTTTGTTTGTTTTGGAGACTACAATGATGTACCATGGTAGGACTTTGATATCCCATTGACATTACCATCTATTTTTTATATGTGCCATGGTAAAACCATGTTGTTGTTGTTGTTTTGTTTGTTTGTTTGCTTTGGAGACTACAATGATTTATCATGGTAATTATATGGTATCCTTTGGACATTACCATCTATGTTGTATATGTACCATGGTAAATATAAAAAAGTGCTTTGGAGTACCATGTAAATTCCATATTAAATAAATATGGTATTTATACAATGTGCCATAGTATTACCATCTGGTACCATGAAACTGCCACAGGACATTTTTTAAGTGAAAGTTATTGTTACTTTTGCAAATCATAATAAATGAATATGGGTTTCTTTCAAACAGTCTAAGAATCTTTCTGACGCTGTAATTAAATCATTCATCTGTTTGTATGGGGGGGGGGGGGGGGGGGGGGGTTATCAGTACCCAACTTTTGCGATGCTGATGCTGACATTTTTGGCATCCTCGAGTGTCTCTGTGGAGAAAGTGGCACAGAGATGTTGAGGTGCTGTCTCAGATCAGAGGCCATTGTGCTCAAGGCTTTCGTTGTTGGTGACAGGCCGTCCAGACAGGGTGAGAGAGAGTCTGCAGGAAGATAAATCACACCAGGAAGATTAATTAGTCCCTGACAGCGACAGCTAAAGTGTTATAGCCATCTGTAGAGTGTGGACTTCTGAGTGTCAGTGTGTGTGTGTAAGACGTGGAGCTTGGCTGTGCTGTTATTGATGAAAACAGTTCTCGCCAAAATGGCAAAGTGACAGAAAGGTGTCGAAGAAGGACATCACATGAAACGACCTTCACAAACAAAGTGATATTTGTGTGTTTGTGTACGTGAACATGTGTTTTTGCCGTGCAGCGGGAGGTGACTTTTCAGTTTCAGTTCACTTCTGAAATCTTCTCAGAATGCAAAATCATTTATCACATTTGGGGGTTGTCCTGTCCCAGAGACAAGGGGTGCCCAATAAGGTCAACTAAGCTGCACCTACAGAGCCAAAACGCAACAACACCACCTGTGAAGATGAGGAAAAAATGCCTAGTTTTATTATTAGTTATTTTGTGTTTGTTTTTATACATCGAGTGCGTGCACATCCAAACATAGACAACATTAATAGTGAAAATAAGATTAATAAGATAAGTTACACTGTATCATGTGGAGGTAATATTTTACAGACCTTTTAATCATATCTTTTGACTTCAGTACAATGAATATAAAACCAATTACTTTATTTATCTAACACATTAGCTTTATAATATCATGCTATTTTTCTCACACAGTAAATTGGGTCTTTATGCATGAAAATATAAAGCTGCATTTATATTTTAGGAAGTGGGTCCCTCACATGGACATCATCATATTTGCATCTGAGCTACTAAGCAGATTTATCATAGTCTTATATTTTAATCATAATTCATAATTAATTTATTGAAAATGAATACAATGAATATTGCTTTCTGCCTGCTCTTCAGGCCGGGACCCATGAATTTAAGCTAAGACCCTGGCATACTGTACATGAAGTAAACATATAAGAGGAACAGTTTACTGACTATCCACAAGAGGGCGACAGTAAGCAGAAAAGTTAGTGAAGTATGTGACACGTAGTGAAGTATGCCAGAAGCAGATAAATGTGGCCACTAGAGGGCATCAGACATCATGGGAAGAACACCACTCATAGGAACGACTTATTTTGATTCACTTGATAGTATAATACAAATGTTATAAAACAAGATAAGAGTATAAATAGACATACAAATAATAGGACATATAACAGAATGGCGAATGTACATGTGCAAGTGGCAACATATGTGTTCGGGTTATGTGAATTTACATATGTACATGAGATATGTATTTCTCCTGAAGTCCACTATCATCTCCACTGTTTTGAGTGTGTTCAGCTCAAGGTTGTTTTGACCGCACCAGTCAGCCAACTGATCAACCTCCCGTCTGTATGCAAACTTCAGGAGCTTGACAGTGTGGTCCTTTGCAGTGCAAGTCAAGTCAAGTGGTATTTATTGTCGTTCAACCATATACAGTTAGTACAGTACACAGTGAAACCAGACAACGTTCCTCCAGGATCATGGAGCTACATAAAACAACATAGGACAACACAGAACCACATGAGACTACACAGACTAAATAACATACCTATATATAAAGTGCACGTGCAAACGTGTGCCAAAAGTACGGGACAGGACAATAGGCACAGTGAGAGACAGTGCAGCGCCGACCAGTACACAGTTGTGCAAAAGATGACAGTTCCTAAAAATGCCAAATGTAAACATAACATACTATGAGACAGTGTTCTGGGCGTTATGTCCAGAAACATAGCAGTTATTGAGGTAGTAGACAGTATTAAAGTGCAACTCAGGACACGTGTGTGTGTGTGTGTGTGTCAAACCAGTCTCTGAGTATTGAGGAGTCTGATGGCTTGGGGGAAGAAGCTGTTACACAGTCTGGCCGTGAGGGCCCGAATGGCGTCATTCGTGTACAGGTAGAAGAGCATTGGAGAGAGAACGCATCCCTGAGGAGCACCAGTGCTAATAATGAGGGTCCCAGATGTGAGTTTCCCCAGTCTCATTAACTGCTGCCTATCTGTCAGAAAGCTGGTGATCCATCGACAGATTGGGGATGACACGGAGTGTTGGATCAGTTTGGTTGAGAGAACATCAGGCATGATGGTATTGAAGGCTGAACTGACGTCCACAAATAGGATCCTTGCATAAGTCCCAGGTCTGTCAAGGTGTTGCAGGATATAATGCAGTCCAATGTTGACAGCATCATCCACAGAATCTGACGGGGGTCCAGCAGGGGTCCAGTGATGTCCTTCAGGTAGGCTAAAACCAGTCTCTCAAACGGCTTCATGACCGTAGATGTGAGAGCGACAGGTCTATAGTCATTAAGTCCTGTGATTTGGGTTTTTTGGTGACCGGAATGATTGTGGAGCATTTGAAGCGGCAGGGAACTTCACACTGCTCCAGTGATCTATTGAAGATGTGTGAAGATGGGGGCCAGTTGGACAGTGCAGACTTTAAGACAGGCAGGTGAAACACCATCTGGGCCTGAAGCTTTCTTTGTCTTTTGTTTCTGAATGAACCGGCACACATCCTCCTCACAGATCATAAGTGTAGGTTGAATAGCAGGAGGGGGGTTCCAGGAGATGTTGGTGTGTGTGAAGTAAAGATCAGAGCGGGGGAGGGGTGCAAGACTGGGCTTTTCAACCTGCTGTAAAACACAATCAGTTCATCAGCCATTAGTTCACTCTCTATAGAGTGAGGGGGTGGTGTCTTGCACTTGGTGATGCTTTTCAGGCCTTTCCACACAAATGCAGGATTGTTGGCTGAAAACTGTTTTTTCAGCTTTTCGGAGTAGCTTATTTTAGCCGCTATGACTTCCTTAGTGTGTGTCTGGCCTAGTTGTACAATATTTTATCCCCAATTCTGTAAGCATCCTCTTTGGCATGACGAAGTTGTCTGAGTTTTCCTGTAAACCATGGTTAATCATTATTGAATGTTATAATTTCCAAGTAGGGATGCACATATCCTCACAGAAATGTATATATGATGTCACAGTATCTGTGAGCTTGTCCAGGTCTGTGGCTGCAGCTTCAAAAACACTCCAATCAGTGCTGTCAAAGCAGGCTTGTAGTCCCATCTCTGCTTCATTAGTCCAGCTATTTTCAGTCTTTACTACAGGTTTAGCTGATTTTAGTTTCTGCTTGTAGGTCGGGAGAAGATGAACCAGACAGTGATCCAAGAGGGTTTAAAGCTGCTCTAGGGACAGAGCGATATGCATCCTTTACAGCGGTGTAGGAGTGGTTCAGTATATTTCTGTCTCTGGTGGGACATGTGATGCGTTGTTTGTATTTTGGGAGTTCACAGGTGAGGTTAGCTTTATTCAAATCTCCCAGATTAATAATAAGTGAGTCCGGGTGTTGTTGCTCCATGTCTGTGATGTGATCAGCCAGCTGTTGCATGTGTATTGTATCTTGTGTATTATCAGAGTGTATTTAGCAGAGACGGACCACTTCTATTGAAATTAATGGGAGAAATTGAAATGCCCAACAGCAGCCAACGGTCAACGGATATAGAAGGGATTGTCCCACCTTACAGCTAAAACAACCAAACACCTTTTAGATACAGACATTTCCTGTCAAGCTGAGAAAATTGAGCTTTTTAGCATAATCTGAGGTCAAGAAGCACAATTTATGATACTAGTGTTGTCAGATTTTATTGCTGATTTGAAATATGTCCTTTGATCTTAATCTTGACTAATCGTTTAGGAGATTTTGGTCTTTCTCCATTCAAGTATGGCATGACTGGAAATAGCCTCACAAACGCATTCCAAAGATGGCCGACAGTGGACTGACTTGTTAAAATCATCTTTTTTTTAAAGTCTTTTTAAGGCCAGTTCACACTGACCAACGGCGACAGACACGTCTATCGGGTTTTGTCAGTGTGTTAACCCCGTCGGCATCTGTCAGCATCTGTTTTCGCCGATTGAGTGTGAACTGTCCTTTAGAGGTTGCGTTGTTATGTTGTCATGGCAATGAGGTAGTAAAATTGTTTACACATTGTTTACGTCTTTTGTCTATACTTTTGAAACAGTGAGTATTTTAAGGTTTAGGGATTGGCCCCACTCACGTCCATTGTAATTGCCTATTGCCTTATTTATTTAACTTTTTTGCAAATCAACATTAAACGTTGTTGATTGAACTGAACTTGTATTGAACCCGGAATATCCCTTTCTGTTATTACATAACTTATCTAACATTTTTTTGCTGTGCAACCAACCAAACAATAATACAGGACACACGACATTGCTCAAATATTGTCAGAGCAAATGTTTCTCATGACGGTGTATGACATGATGTGTGCTGTGTCCCAAATGACGCTCTATACACTATGCACAATACACTGTCACTATGCGCTCAGCCATGTAGTGTATGAACATTCAAAGTGCTGTATCATCCCAAATGAAACACTTTAGGGCTGGGCGATATTACCAAAATCTTAATTTTATATCACAATATATATACACACATTTTTTTGTAAAATCAATAGAAATATTTTCATAAATTAAATAACCATATTGTACTACCAATTTTTGGATAATCCAGTCAGTGAATTAAATACTTTCTTTTATGTAATTTACTCTTTATTTGGAACTTGACAATAGTGCAAGTAAAAAAAAGAAAGAAAAAAAAAGAAAAAACACTCAACTTGGTTTTAAATCATTCATACCATGATGCTAAATTTCACATTTTGCCACATTTCAGTCTGATACGTTGTTGACCAATATTATTTTTATTATAAACTTTCCTCAAGAGCTTCCCAAAGCAATGCTACAAAGAAAATAATGCATAAGTAAAAAAAAAAAAAAATAAAAAAAAAAAATCATAATATTAAAAAATAATCACTTGCAGAATATATCTAAGATTATGTAAACACCTCTTGCCCAAAAAAAAAAAAAAAAACTATATTTAATAAATATAAACACTTATTGCAAAAAAAAAAGTGCTTTCCTTTTGTAATAACTATTTTATTGAAGGACATTGAGACATGAAATCAGCATCATTCAATAGAGGACAGTGAGCAAATTTCACATCCTTTCTTTTGACCCCTACTGGTTGGACGGGGAACTGCATGTCCAAAATTGTTTTACTTTTGAACAGCTTTTTTGTTGAAGGAGATAGAGACACAAAACCAGCATTATTCAATAGAAGAGGGAAGTGTGCAACTTTCATGACCTTTCATTTTAACACAATTATCTCTACAGTTCTGGAAGGTATAGTTTCATTAGTGACTGCTCATATTACACTTATATTACATACACATTACATATATATTACATATAAGTGTTGCAGCAAGGGTTGAATGGTAATGACAATTTCCCACAATTCCTCAAATTTATACAGATGATGTATGGTGTAGAACCTTTTGTCTGATGCTAATTGGTGTGACCATAAATAAACTTTAGTAATGATGTAGTTAGTCACCATACAGTACGCCCGTGGCTGGTCAGCAAATGCCCGTAGCATACCTCAGATCACCAACAAACTTTGTTTTCTGGCACATATAGAGGTGTGTAGGGAACAGGCTGTATCCCAAATATTAGGAAGCTAGCAACATGTACACTGGCGGCCAAAAGTTTGGAATAATGTACAGATTTTGCTCTTATGGAAAGAAATTGGCATTCAACTATGCATAAACAATGCATTTTTGCTCTGTACACGCAGTGTTACATTTTAACTGGTTAATTCTAAAAATCTAAACAATGTGGATAATAAGGGACCTAGAAGTATTCACAGTATTTTTAAGTGCAATTTACTAATATATATATATATATATATATATATATATATATATATATATATATATATATATATATATATATATAAATATAACATATTACTGTTATGCAATTCATGTAAAAAAAAATGAATGTATAGATATGCATATAAGTTCATCTTTTCAGAGCAAAAATCAATATTTATTTCAAAAATGAACCTCTTTATTTTAGTACCGTGGCTTGACTCGACTTGACTTGCTTGAGTTGTCTGCACTGCACTTGAGACGTGAACATGTGTGACTTGTTCCCACCTCTGCCTAATATTGACCTTAAGACATGCTGGTCTATTGATACTGTGGAAACTCAAACACAAACACAAAGACAACGTTCAGCTTCATTTAACTAATCAAATATCTTTCAACTGTGTTTGATATAATGGCAAGTGATTTTCTAGCACCAAATGAGCAATTTATCATGATTACTCGAGGATAAGGTGTTGAAGTGATGCTGTTGTCTAGATTTGATCATAAATGACTTTTTTCAGATAGTGAAGGTGCTGTTTTACACATCAGTAATGTCCCGACTATACTTGTGATCAGATGAATGACACTTTGGTGAATTAAAGAACCAATCCATCCGAGACGGCAAAATCTGTACATTATCCCAAACTTTTGGCCACCAGTGTAATCCAAACAAGATTCAAATAAATTCTGGTTAAACATATTTGTGGAAATTTGCCGTACAGTAAGATGGCAAGACAGAAACAGGAATGATGTTGTAAATATCTGGATATATTATAAGGTAATGAGTGAAACTTTACTATCACATACATGTGTTATTTATAGTAAATAATCGTTTGTTTTTGAGGAGTCAATATGTTTTGTGAAAGTGGGTTTTAGGACTTATGAAAATACACTATTGGGGCTTTTCCACTGCACGGTACAATACGACTCAACTCGATTCTGGTCTCTTTTTTGGGGGTTTTCCACTGTGACTGGTACCTGATACTTGTTTTTAGTACCACCTCAGTCGAGGTTCCAAGCGAGCCGAGCCGATACTAAATGTGACGTCAAAATCCCTGCAGATCACTGATTGGTCAGGGAGAATCGTCACTATCAGTGTCACTGGAGTTGCGGCACGTGACATCAACCCGCTAGTTTTAAAGTTAGCAACAGCGATATCCGTATCATTTATTCATGCGACTTTCGAATCGTGAAAAGAAATGGCTGTGCGCAAAATCACGCCGTGGTCAATAAACGAGGTGCAGACGGTCCACTCGTTAGCGATGAGCGAAACGAAAGTGTCTCTCAGGAAGTGTCTCATCTGTTGGCCGCACACGGCTGCCACCGGACCTTCCAACAGTGTCGGGAAAAGTTAAAAACACTTAAAAGTGACTGTAGTACCATCAAGGAACAGTGGAAGCGGTTCAACCAAATGGACGCTAGCTAAACCGGCGTGCAATGGGAGGGAGAGTGCGCTGGACTGGGTTGATCCACGATGGAGGATGGTATGTTTTGTTACGTTAACTCGATACTCCGCTTGAACGCTTCAGCTACTGGAAGCTTCTAAAACAACCAGCCCAATTTAACTGTTACACTTGAGTAAAATCACCATCAACAACTGCTTTATGCAGCACAATGAGCTAGTAGCTAACAGCTAGCGCTCGTGTTATTGTTTATGGTCAGTAATGTTTGTGTCGCGTTTAAGATGATGTCACGGCAGTAGAGGCGGCGCAACTATGACGATCAGCCTATAGTCCCACCCACGTTGATGCAGCACTTATGCAGCTCAGAAAGTAAAGCGAGTCGAGTCGAACTGTAACGTGTAGTGGAAAAGTGCCATATGTTAGCATTGGTAGACCATAAAACCGAGGGATACACCTGTGCTGTATTCCACTATAGTACCAAAACACAAGCTGCCCAATTAAATACAAACTGTGACATAAATGTCGGTTAAAGACAATGACATGATCATACAACAATATATTTAACTCCCTAATAAGTACCTACAGGTTTAAGTCAAGCGTTGCCCTACTGGCTACTTAACCTTATGTTACAAATAATATCACAACAAATGTTCTCTTATTCACCCAGTGTCTGATGGACCCACAATATAATTGGGTTTTTGTATGTATATGAGTTTGGTCCATTTACTTCCATCTCTCCCTCCAAAAACACGACTTCCCTCAAAATTCCTTATGGTGTTTGGGATGACAGTACAAAAGAAGAATTGATGTCCTGTGTGAGTAACCACCATCCGCATGCATCCTTATAGCATTGGAAGCCATGCGGGGTGGCTCATTCCTTGGGCCACAAGACCATTCAATTTCACCATTGATTGACATCCATATTTCTCCTCCTGCAGGCTGCTGATGAGCTGGTTGTAGACGGGCTAGTCCTGGGGCTGACTGAGGGTCAATCTCATCCTCTTCTTCTCACTGTCGGACTCAGAATGGACAGGGACATGACACTGGTTTCGTCCCTCTATCTTCTTGAACCTGAAAGCTATTACAAAAAGAAAGAAAATTGTGGGCATGCAATTCCTTGTTCAACCACTAGGGGGTAAAATGAAAGGTAGTGAAAGTTGCTCACTGTCCTTTTACAGTAATACTATTTTGGAAAGTATTTGCTAAGTCGTTTAGGAGTTATCACCGTTTTTCACTGAATATGTCTGGAATATCGAAAAACTATCTTAACCCTCTCTTCGTTTATATAATTTACTATTAATTCTCCTCCCTGCCCAATAGGTGGCGATATGCACAAACAATGAAAATCGTCAAAAACAAAAGAAGAAGAATTCTTAGGATAGAAGAGAGCTTAGGAGGGCTGTTTGAAAGAGGAAATTAATAGTAAAAAATACTTAAATATTGATATGTTCGTTTAGCATACTTAGTTTAACATCTGACAGAATTGGCGTTTCAAATGTCTGTGTTGTGTTGCCGCTAGCTTTAGCGGATTAGCCAAACACAGTTCAACATTTCTATCCCAAATAATGAATATAGACACAACGTGGGGTAATGGTAAAGCCTTAGTCTTGCATTTGTAAGGTCACAACATGCAAAATATCACAAGCCCGAAATATTATAAATACAATTTATGATGTGGTATATTATACATTGTAATTAATTTTAATAGTATATGTAAAATTAGCACAATAATAATAATAGAATTCAGAATAATACGATAACATACATAAACAAGAACATTCTATAAACAAATCGATACATATTCCCGAAATTCTCTCTGAACTCAAATTCCCACAATCCTCGGTTCGTCTCTTGCGCGTGTCCTGTTAGCAAACCGGACTAAACGTCACATTCCTGCATTCCCTCCCTGCGTGTGTGTGGATGGATGTGTGTAAAAGGGACGCAGGCTAATCTCTCCCGTCCCGTCCACCTCTCTGTCCCCGGGAAACACTCATGACAGGGCGGAATTAACCCCGGAGGACACCCGGTGATCCCCGCAGTCGTGATTGCAGATAGCGGGTGAGTATTTGCTGTTATTTGTGTGTGTGTGCTTAGGGGCAGAAATGAAGAACTCGCCGGCTTTGGGTGTTTACTGTTATCGTAACCAGCGCTGATCCACCGCGCTGTATTCTTTTCGCAGCCTGTAGTGACACCGCGCGACCGGATGGAACGTCTGTGATACATTGTAACAGTTCGATTGTGATCGGCAACTTTCTGTCTTTTTGTTGATACAATGTCTCTCTTTGTTCTGCCGGCGGCGTCGCTTTGATCATTGACAGATGACATTACCTGAGCGTTGTAATTAAACCTGTTGACATTTCTAGACTCATCTGGTCTGTGTGTGTGTGTGTGTGTGTGTGTGTGTGTGTGTGTGTGTGTGTGTGTGTGTGTGTGTGTGTGTGTGTGTTGTTAGCTAATTGTGGCTTGCTCGAAAGTCTCAAAACAGTACAAAGGCACACACATTTGACATGACATTTCTAAAGCAATAAAAGTACAAATCCTTTCAGGTCAATGCGATCTATTAGATGTGAGTGTTTAGCGGTTAACTACTGTACAAATCAAGAGTGTTGGCGTGTCATGCAATCTCAGTGCTTTATAAACTGTGTGCTAACCGGTTCTGGACACCGAGTTTCAGGTCTTATTGGGCGATTACATCAGCTATGAGGGTATCAGACTTGGGCAGGGCTGCACATGCACTCACGCATGGATCCAGTTAAACAGCCCTGATGTTTCTCTGCTGCTGCTACCATCATCCTCCACGTCTTCATCAGTGACACGACACCACTGCACTGCAATCATGCTTTGGGTTTATATGTGCCATGTGCACTGGCTAACAGGTTATTCAGTTCTTTGTGTGCCCGCCTGATATTAATCAATAGTTACATATAGGCCTTAATATGAAAATCTGTAGATTTAGAAATGTAAAGCTGAAAAAATAGAAAACGAGTGGCAAAGTATACCTAAATAGTCTATAAACAGTGTGTATATATATATATATATATATATATATATATATATATATTAATGAAACACCCCTGATTCCATACAAATTGAGATTAATGGACATCACTTGTGGCATTAATGTTGATAACCACAAAAAATGACTCGCCGTTTTTAAAAGTATAGCTGTAAAGATGATTTTAAAGTGATACAAATCACTTACCAACCTTGTAATCCTGGTAAACGATGATTTAAACAACGTTACACATGTGCAAGGATTAACATAATTAAAGTAAGTGCTTTTATAAAATTATAAGGGATTTAAAAGGATTTCTGCCTTTTAAACCCTTCAAAAATTGGCCCCATTCACTTCCATTGTAAGTGCCTCACTTTAACCTCTTATTTTACCTCTTTTTTTATTTTTAAAGAAATGGAGAGACGAGTTTAAATTGTGGAAAATCAACAATATGCCACAAATGCTGCCGCTTGAGCTTAACTTGTATGGAATCCATATATTCCTTTACATTTTGTTTACACAGATGATGTGGTAGTATGGTAGGTGGGATAATGCAAATAGTTTTGTAATGTGCAAATCATCATAATAATAAGTGTGTATGATTATAATCATTCAATTTCTGTAGTTTAGGTGGCAGTTGATTTATCAGATTCAAATACTGCCTGATTCAGCGTTTGAATCGATAGTTATGCTGACCAGGATTTGACATGTACATTAATATTGTCTTCCTGGCAGAGATTGGTCTCCTTGGTTTCCTGTTAGCAGGACAATGGCCACTGGATTGGTCATTTTGTGCTGATGTGGTCAGTGACTTGACGTATTCAGCAGAAGCGTAATGGATCAATACTTTAAATTAGATCCACTCATAAATGCTGTATTAGTGCATTATTTACAAGTAAATCTCTCTAAAGTCTTATTTTTAGAATATGTTTTCATCTATTCTCCGTCAGGATCATTTGCTGTGTCATTTCAGCATTATTACATAGATATGGCTTAGCACAATTTCTCATGGTGTCTGTAGGAGTGCATGCAGCTACACACTATAGCAGCGAATAGCAGCGCAGTTTTACCCTTTATTTACACTATAAACAAATCACTCTCGGACAATATGCTTATCTGTGAACCGCCAGTCTGACTTAATCAATCTCTGAGCAATGGATGGTGTGAATAGACGCAAACGGTCACATTCTGACCTGTGTGTGAGTGTGTTCAGTGGGTTCCTCTGTGAGTGATAATGGTTATTAATTAAACTCTTTAGACTCACGCCTGTTGATCTGGGGTCAGACCTCTACTAAACTGGTCTACAGCTGTAAAACTGGTTTAGAAATGGCCATACAATGCTCTGGAAATATGAGACTAGGTCTCTTTTTGTCTTTAGAAATGGGCAGGCACATGTTATGCAGAACATTGTGGAATTAGTCAAAAGTTTCAGTTGAGTTTCAGCATCTTTGGTATTTGGACTCTTTATGATGCATTCCAGAGCTTTGCAGATGTACATTTCTAAAATCCCAAAACTAGATATGGGTAAATGGGTATTGCACGAAAGCTCTGTGAGTATTGATGCTGAGTTGCGAGTTCAAATCCAGGGCGTGCTGAGTGACTCTTGCCAGGTCTCCTTAGCAACCAAATTGTCCCGGATGCTAGGGAGGGTAGAGTCACATGGGGTAACCAAATTGTCCCGGTTGCTAGGGAGGGTAGAGTCACATGGGTTAACCAAATTGTCCCGGTTGCTAGGGAGGGTAGAGTCACATGGGGTAACCAAATTGTCCCGGTTGCTAGGGAGGGTAGAGTCACATGGGTTAACCAAATTGTCCCGGTTGCTAGGGAGGGTAGAGTCACATGGGGTAACCAAATTGTCCCGGTTGCTAGGGAGGGTAGAGTCACATGGGTTAACCAAATTGTCCCGGTTGCTAGGGAGGGTAGAGTCACATGGGGTAACCAAATTGTCCCGGTTGCTAGGGAGGGTAGAGTCACATGGGTTAACCAAATTGTCCCGGTTGCTAGGGAGGGTAGAGTCACATGGGGTAACCAAATTGTCCCGGTTGCTAGGGAGGGTAGAGTCACATGGGGTAACCTCCTCGTGGTGGTGATTAGTGGTTCTCTCAATGGGGCGTGTGGTGAGTTGTGTGTGGATCGTGGAGAGTAGCATGAGTCTCCACATGCTGTGAGTCTCCGCAGTGTCATGCACAACGAGTCACGTGATCAGATGCATTGATTGACGTCAAAAGCAGAGAATAAAACTATTATCTCAAATCTCCCATAAACACGGATTTCTAGCTCTGTCTGATTTTTGGGTGTAATCAACATATTGGTGTGCATGTAAACAGGTTTAATGATGTCATTCTGACCACTAGTGTGATGCGGTTGACACCTATTAAAACAAGCCTGCCAAATATGAACTTGTCCCATGAGAATGAATGAATGAAATTGTGTCTAATAAAGCTTTGTGGTAAATGTTAGGGCTTTTTATAACAGTAGAATTTCATTTCATTCCTTGACATGCTCTGAAATGAGAATCACGTCTCTGGTTTGTCATCATAGTCCAATAATTGGTTTCTTTTTGGACATTTGCCCTGTTGGCTTGGGTGAGACTGAATTGCATTCTTTAATATGTAAGTTTAGTTGGTCGACTCCCACATCACTGGACAAATAATAGTGGCCTAAATCATAATGACGTTCTTTACAATGTCAGAGTCAAGGCATATCAAGCTTTTCACAATCACAATACATTTAGTTTTAATGCAGCTTTACCGTAAACCTCCAAATTAGTGCCCCAAAAGTGAAAGTGGACATGTAGCAGAGAGTATGTGTATATAGTACGAGAGGCTCTTTGTCAAATGGATCAGTGATGATGGGGCTGTTTTCAGCTTGGGACCCACCTAACACTGTCTGTCCAATCCCTGCTACCTTCATCATGCAGGAACAATCTGATTGGTTTGGTGTGAGGTGGAATGTGTCCACTTCCTGTTTCATTAGCCAATAAGAACTGCCGGAGCTCAACACATTCCGTTGGGATTCAGACCACATCATGAGTGTGTGACAGAGGCAGAGACAGCGCGGTGTGTGTGTGTGTGTGTGTGTGTGTGTGTGTTTAGTAGTTCCTGCTGTAATTAAGTGTTTTGGTCCTGTAGTTTAAAGACAGTGGCTTTTTTCCTGCATAATCGTATCATTGTGCTTGTTTCACAGAAAAGATCATTTTATACAGAGCAGTGGTTGAAGTTTTAATGGTAGTTCCACTGACATTCTAGCAGTAAAAAGACAAATTGCAACTCTCACCCAATTCAAAGTAATTCCACACAAGAGGAGACCTTTTCTTAAAGTAAATGTCCAAACCATCTTTCTGCCCTCTTACGACAGGAAATAATCGGCCCTGATTATCACCCTTTTTTTTTTGTTTTTTTTTTTCCTCTCCAAATTGGAACGCCCAATTCCCAATGCGCTCTATGTCCTCGTGGTGTCGTAGTGACTCGCCTCAATCCGGATGGCGGAGGACAAATCTCAGTTGCCTCCGTGTCTGAGACCGTCAATCCGCGCATCTCATCACGTGACTTGTTGAGCGTGTTACCGTGGAGACCTAGCGCGTGTGGAGGCTTCGTGCACATCTCACCTCACGCCCCACCGAGAGCGAGAACCACATTATAGTGACCACGAGGAGGTTACCCCATGTGACTCTACCCTCCCTAGCAACCGGGCCAATTTGGTTGTTTAGGAGACCTGGCTGGAGTCACTCGGCACGCCCTGGATTCGATCTTGTGACTCCAGGTTCAGGTATTTTAAGTATTTTTGGATTGTTTTCCAGTAAAGATGTTCTTAAAATGAGAAGCAAAATGACAAAATAAGAAAAATGTCATTTAAAGCAAAAAACAAGTTTATTTTTCCCTGCCTCGTTAGTAAATAATTTTTTCTTAAAACCAAAGAGGGTCAATTGTTTGGTATAATTTTAAAGAAAACTTTCAAATGTTTTAATGAGACTCACAAAAAATCACAAAGAGCCAAAAATGTACTTTTATTTAGATTTTTTTCACAAAAAAAAGGTGTGTGTAAAGGTGTCTCCAAAAAACTGCTTTTGTTTGTTGTCATGTTTCCTGTAACTGAGGAGCATTTTGTGTTGATTCGGCGACGCGATCAAAAGTTATAACATTACAAATATAATTTATCCTAGTGTCCAAAAACATCTCCAATCGTCCATAATCGAAAACACAGCTTATAAGCAACACCCGTGTACATGTTACATGTTTGTCAGCTATTACTCGCTATATTTTTGTCTGTGAGTAAAACAAATGAGCTGGTTGTATTCAACTCTTTAAGAGCTTTCCAATGACATATGACAATAAAATCATTTATTAATTATAAAATAAAACCGTTCTGATTCGTCTCCAAATTTCAAAGCACTTGTTCAGTTTTGGTCATAATGTCTGCATGCATTATAAAGAAGAGCCTCTAAGCTTTCAAACGACACCCATTTTGTGTTGGTCAAGACTGGATTTAATCATATTCTGATAATGTGAGACTGAGCTTGAAGTGTAAAGGGTATTTTTACAAGAACAGACAAAAGCACTAAATAAGAAGTTTATTTATTCTTGTGTTTTCCAGTGTAATGGATTGAGTGAAAGTGTCTGATGGTTGTAAAGTTGTGTATTGTTTTATTGTGCTGTCAGAGGTGCAGTTCTGTTCCTCTAACACACACACACACACACACACACACACACACACACACACGGTTGGACAGAGATCTATTGTGTCTCTTGTTCTGGTACTGATGACTTCAGTTTTACTTGAAAACATCCTCTCCAGTGTGACCTCTGTCTTCTTACTTTCTTACCTCCTTGCTGCTGATCTATTTTTAGCCTATCTGGTCTTTTCAGAGTTTTTGCTTCATTTAATGAGCTGTGTTGGACTGTTTGGCAGCTCAGCTTACCTTATTTTGACACTCCGCCCCCAAAAACCCTCTGCAATCACATGTCATGCGATCGGTTGTGTAGGCCTGACAAAACAGCATGTCTGTCTGTTAAAGAGGTAGTTTATCCAAAAATGAAAATATTACATTAATTCCTTTTTTTTTTACTGTAAATCTTCACTTTAACTTTCACTTTCAGATGTAAAAGTGAAAGTGGGAATTTAGGGTAAAAATGTACCAATCTGTTCCTGTTCACAGCATTGCACTGGTGCTGATGTGACAGAAGGGTGCAGGCAACATCATGCCTGTCAATCACACATCCAGGCTTTGTGATGTCAGGTGTTCCGGAACATTCTCAAAACTCATTCCCAAACACAGTGAAAAACAGTCAAACACACGGTTTAAAAATCTATTTAAAACGTGCCGACTCATTGTAAAGCCGCGTGAGTTTGGTCTAGATGAAATTCAGCAAGTTTTTAGATGTTCAAATCATTTATTTTATCCCAGTTTGATCCCCTAGAAAGTGAAAACGCTTCTTTTGTTTTAATAAATGAGGGGCGTCATTAAAACAAATGAGTGACGAATCCATTTTTTTTTTTTTGTGGTAATCAACATTATGCCACAAATGCTGTTAATTGAGCTTGAATTGTTTTGAGTTTATGGGTTGCAGGTTTGCTTTTATTTTTTTTAATTTAACATTGCTTGCAGTTGATCCACAAGTCCATCATAATGGAGTGTTATAATATTGGAAATCTATGAAATAATATGATATTACCTATGAAATCTGTTTTATGTATTTTTTTTCCCCCTCAATTTTGTTTTAAGTTCTTCCAAATTCCAGTTTTCCGTTTTATTATGATTTAATTCCGTGTTTCAAAGTTTAAATAAATATTATCATTAAGAAATCTTATTAAATGAATTAATAGAATTTAAATCAGATGAAAGCTACAATGTAAAAAAAATCCTGTTGTTTTTACAAGAAAATAAATAAACTAGCAGCTGTTGCCAGAATAATTATGTAAAAAATACAGTACAAATGTAAAACAACTTTACAGAACAACCTGTACATTTACAGTTTAAAATGGTTGTAATTTACATGACCACGCTGGCACTGTAAAAAACAAATTGAAGGTAAAAAAATGTCATAAACTTGATATTAGAAACTGTAAAAATCTGCTTTTACTTTATAAGGTACTTGTTAATCACCGTACAGTAACTACAGAAGAGCACATAATGACATGAAGTTCATCAATAGCGGCTCTTCCAGGAGTAATGACCGATAAACACGCAAACACAAACACTAAACAACATCAGGGTAACACGTGTGAGATTTAAATAATACAGTAAACATGACCTAAACTACATCAGTTATAACACAATGTAACTGATTAATAACCAGATGAAACACAACTATTCCCATAAAATATAATGAAATGTAATGGGTCACGCAGGGAATTCTGGGAACGCCAATTACAATTTTTTTTACTGTAATTTTAACAATAATTTACTGTAAAAATGACATGTACTCTCTTGTTAAACAATGTACATTTTTAGCATTACAGGAAAATCTTACTTTTTACGTAATTTTTTTTTATCGTAAAAACAACTGTATTGCCTTTTAAAATATATTAAATCATTGTACTGTATATTTTACAGTTAATAATCAATAATAAAAACATTTTAAGTATTTTAGCTTTAAAATTACAGACATTTTTTACAGTGTACAATCACTTCTCAACATACCATTGCATTATTTTTATTAAATGTTAAAAAGTTATTTTATACAAATCCTCAGAGCACAATCCATAGCACAAGGAGTTTAGTCAAATAAACTTCTGCACAACAGAGCATCACATTATTAATAAATGCATTGATGAAAATTGTTATTCTGTACAAAAGCACTCTTGCTTGTGATGTGCTGATTAAATAACATTTAATTATATTATTATTATTATTTATTATTATTATTATATAGCACTACATTTACATTACAACAAATTTCACTAAAGTTTTACGAGTTAAATCTCACTCGTACATCACAATTTAAATTTGATGAATTGTGCATTTATTTTGTAATTTGATCCCAAATATGTCCAAGTCCGTGACATGCAGCGTTTTATGGTTAATTCTGTAGTTTGAACGGATTCGGTCAGTGTTTACCGCATTGCGCATATCAAAGAGTCCGAAATATTTCTCAACGCCTCAATGTTAAAATCTCTCTGTTGGACATCAGTTGACTACAGAAGCAGTTTGGGGTTTCCTTCATCAAGTACACATTTCTCACTCATTTTGTGTTGTTATTTTGGCTAATCAAGAGTGTAATACTCTCAGGTGTGTTTAACACATTTCATCTGATACACACTTTCCTGAGCGATTAATACAGAGCGAAAGGTGAATATTTTATAATATTTTGAATGTTAATGGCTTAAGTTCATCTGACAGTGTGTTTTGAGGTTATATCTGTCAGTGACGCCTGGTTGAACTCGTTTGCATGTCTCTTGAACGTTTATGAAATGTGAAAGTGTGATAGTAGTCTGGTAGTAAACAATGTTTTGCTTCTGTTGCACCAGGGCAAAGTGTAGTGATGACTTTGAACTTTCTGTCAGAGTATTTGAGGTGTGTACACGTTTGGTCGCGTGATCGCATCTGTCCTCTTTGTGTAATAAACAGTAATAGATAACAGTTATAAAAAGAGAAGGGCACAACAGAATGTATGTAACTTTTGTCATATTTCTGATACGAAAATAATGTTGTGTGGGATTAGATTTTATTCCCCATTGTGATTTGATGTGATGGTGAAAAGTAGTATATGACTTTAATGGTTAATATTCATTTTCACTGTCACTGAGGCCTGTGTTACATCAGCAAGGTCATTTATGCTCCTCAACGTGCCAACTTGACCCTGCACCAACTTCTCTCCTTCATTGTTCTCTAAACGAAACCTGGTGCTGACCCGTGTCTATTGGAGAATTACAGGCCTATATCCATACTTCCATTTGTGGCCAAGATCCTTGAGAGAGTAGTTGCGTCCCAAATTCAGGAACACCTGAAGTCTAAAAATCTTTTACTCTATTAAGGGTAGTAAATGACCTTCTCATTACTGCAGACACGGGTTCACTCAACATTCATCTTCTGCTCGATCATAGCTCAGATTTTGACACGGTCTCCCATAAAATCCTTCTTACTCTACTTTTAGCTATAGGCACCTCTTACACTGCTTATCGTCGGTTAGTGTCCTATTCACAAGGTAGGCAGCAGTTTGTCTCAGTACAGAACTACAAATCATCAATTGCTTTCTTTTTTTAAGAGGCGTCCCACAAAGGTCAGTGCTGGGCCCCCTTCTTTTCGTAATTTACATCCTTCCACTTGGCAAACTTATAAGAAACATTAGTTTCTACTGTGACACCCAGAGTTATGTTAGTTATTGCTCATCAATACCATTTACACCACCCTCATTATGACGAAGTCCAAAAGGGGCCGAGTCGGACTCGAGACGGAGTCCAAAAGGGGCCGAGTCGGACTCGAGACGGAGTCCAAAAGGGGCCGAGTCGGACTCGAGACGGAGTCCGTAATAGGCAGAGTCCGAAATAGGCAGAGTCGAGTCCAAGTCCAAAAGGGGCCGAGTCAGACTCGAGACGGAGTCTAAAAGGGGCCGAGTCGGACTCGAGACAGAGTCCGAAATAGGCAGAGTCGAGTCCAAGTCCAAAAGGCGCGAGTCGAACTCGAGACGGAGTCCAAAAGGGGCCGAGTCGGACTCCTGACCGAGTCCATAACTTTTATTCAAAAAAGTGACTAGCCACAAATCTAGTGACTTTTTGGATGAACCGTAGCTGCTTCCGTAGAAGAAAGTCACCAATACTGCCCCGCAAGCGCGTGGTTTTGGTTTCCTGCCCGGACTCGGAGGCACACCTCTCTCTGCGTCTACTCTTGAGCAGGCGAGAAGGCGGAGCAGCACAATCAGTTGACCACACGGCAGCTGACATAGACGTGAATGAGCTGCGCATGTGCAAACAGCGTTGTCAAGGACCAATCACGAAACTGTATTGCTTGCTCCCTTTAGTTTTACATTTAAAGTTTAATTTGGTAGGCAGCAGTTTGTCTCAGTACAGAATTACAAACCATCAATTGCTTTCTGTTTTAAGAGGCGTCCCACAAGGGTCAGTGCTGGGCCCCCTTCTTTTCGTAATTTACATCCTTCCACTTGGCAAACTTATAAGAAACATTAGTTTCCACTGTTATGCGGATGACACCCAGAGTTATGTTAGTTATTGCTCATCAACACCATTTACACCACCCTCATTATCTGTGTGCCTCCATAATTTAAGACATTAGTTGGATGCTTTAATTTCTTGAGGCTCAATGCAAAGAAGACTGATATTTTGATAATGGGGCCCAAATCATTGGTATCACACTGTTCAGACCTTACCTTGGATGTTGATGGTACTGCCATTAAGCCCTCACTCGCTGTTCGTAACCTTAGGGTGATTTTTGATACATCACTCACCTTTGAGGCTCATGTTAATAACATTATAAAGACGTATAGATTGGATTATTGTAACTCACTCTTCTATGGTTTACCCACTAAGACCCTAAATCGCCTATAATACATCCAAAATTCTGCAGCTGGAGTTCTTCTAAGTAAAAAGTCTGCACACATCATTCCCATTCTGCAACAGCTCCACTGGCTAACAATTACATATTACATTCAATATAAGATTGTTAATAACTTTCAAGGCACTTCACACACATGCTCCTCAGTACATCAGTACCCTTATATTCCCACTCGCATTCTACGGTCTGCTGGTGAATATTTCCTGTTTGTCCCGAAGTTCAGGTTGTCTTTAATGTGAGACAGGGCATTTTGACTGTTGCTCCTCGGCTTTGGAATGCTTTCCCACATCCCCTTCGGGAACTCGCCACCTTCCTCCTTTAAATTACATCTAAAAACTCATCTCTTCACTCAGTGTCATCTTTCGGCTGCTTGTTAGGGATTTTTTGTTTTGTTTTTTGTAATGTATGTTTTATCTGGCCATTTGCTCATGTAAAGCAACCTTGGGTTCAAGAAAGGCGCTATATAAAATAAATGTATTATTATTATTATTATTATTATTATTATTATTATTAAAGTTCATTTTAGAGTAGAGAAAATGTAATGTATTGTAGTGTTGGGTTGGAGTCCACCTTAATCAAGTCCAAGTCTTTAAACAATCGAGGCCGAGTCCAAAAGGGGCCGAGTCGGACTCCTGACCGAGTCCATAACTTTTATTCAAAAAAGTGACTAGCCACAGATCTAGTGACTTTTTGGATAAACCGTAGCTGCTTCCGTAGAAGAAAGTCACCAATACTGCCCCGCGAGCGCGTGGTTTTGCTTTCCTGCCCGGACTCGGAGGCACACCTCTCTATGCGTCTACTCTGAGCAGGCGAGAAGGCGGAGCAGCACAATCAGTTGACTGCACGGCAGCTGACATAGACGTGAATGAGCTGCGCATGTGCAAACAGTGTTGTCAAGGACCAATCACGAAACTGTATTGTTTGCTCCCTTTAGTTTTACATTAAAGTTTAATTTGACCGTTTACTTTTATTCTTTTCATGCATTTAATCACAGGAGATGAGTTTTTTTTAAATATGCACATAGTATTTTTTTAAACATACAGTTTTTTTGTGTAAATGTGCGCATAGTCGTTTTGTAAATATGCACATAGTTTTTTTTGTAAATATGCACATAGTTTTTTTTGTAAATATGCACATAGTTTTTTTTGTAAATGTGCACATAGTTTTTTTTTGTAAATATGCACATAGTTTTTTTTGTAAATGTGCACATAGTTTTTTTTGTAAATGTGCACATAGTTTTTTTTGTAAATGTGCACATAGTTTTTTTTGTAAATGTGCACATAGTTTTTTTTTGTAAATGTGCACATAGTTTTTTTTGTAAATGTGCACATAGTTTTTTTTTGTAAATGTGCACATAGTTTTTTTTTGTAAATGTGCACATAGTTTTTTTTGTAAATATGCACATAGTTTTTTTTGTAAATATGCACATAGTTTTTTTTGTAAATGTGCACATAGTTTTTTTTGTAAATATGCACATAGTTTTTTTTGTAAATATGCACATAGTTTTTTTTGTAAATGTGCACATAGTTTTTTTTGTAAATGTGCACATAGTTTTTTTTTGTAAATATGCACATAGTTTTTTTTGTAAATATGCACATAGTTTTTTTTGTAAATATGCACATAGTTTTTTTTGTAAATATGCACATAGTTTTTTTTGTAAATATGCACATAGTTTTTTTTGTAAATATGCACATAGTTTTTTTTGTAAATGTGCACATAGTTTTTTTGTAAATGTGCACATAGTTTTTTTTGTAAATGTGCACATAGTTTTTTTTGTAAATATGCACATAGTAAATATAGCATATTTACAGTCTGCTAAGGGCAGTAAATCCAATAAGAATGAAATTTGTTGTTTGCAAATATTTCCTCCTGAAAAATGCTAAATGAAACATTATTGAACTGTAATCGTTTGGAGGGATCGGAATCCGAGCCGCAATTGTTTAATCCCTTCCGATTCCCATCCGTACACAGTACTTGCAGAAAAAGGAGCAAAGAAACACAAGTGTGCGAGTGTGTGTTCGGCTGCTCGCTGTTTTAAATTTACAGCAAAAACCCAGCACGTCCAGCACTGCAGTAAAATGTGCTGTGTTGACTGATGGAGTCTGTCTGTCTGATCACCCTACAGCAGCGAGACAGCAGCATCAGACCACCCGTCTGTCTGCAGATGCTCAGAGAGAGAGAGAGAGAGAGAGAGAGAGAGAGAGAGAGAGAGAGAGAGAGAGAGAGAGAGAGAGAGAGAGAGAGAGAGAGAGAGAGAGAGAGAGAACAAGCTGGGGGGTGGAAAAGGACAATAGATGATTGAGAGGAAGAGGACAAGAAATCGAGAGAGAGAGAGAGAGAGACTGAGAGAGCGAGCGCATACGTTTAAACATACAATGTTGAAACAAAATAGAAAAGAGTGACCGAAACAGAGGTGAGAGAGAGAAAGACAGTCTGCTGTAGTTGTGTAGTGTGTGTCGGCTCGGCTCTTTGTTGTCTGGGTTCAGTAGAGTGTAAAATTCTCCACGTTTGTTCAATCAAAACAGCTGTTTGAACAAAGAGCTCACAGACACGCCCCACCATGCCGGTCACATCATGACAGCAGTGACATCATCAGCACTCGCACATCCCACAACACGACTGCAAAACAAATTAAGTATGTCCTCTTCCTCATTTTGAAGTCGACGTGAATTCGCTTCTATATGTTCCTGCAAAACATTAAGGGACAAAGAAAGCACTCCAGATTACGATGGCATTGTAAAATGAATATTGAACAGAAATCTGTGTTCATTACCTTTAGCTTTTGAGGCTGCCGCCATATTGGTTCTTTTCACATGAAGAAATTGTTCATATTTTAGGAAGTAGGAAATTACAGTACACACGTCCAGCAATCGTGGATGGCAAGTGCGCATTAACAATCGCATTTACTCCAAAAATATCAAATCAAACCAATTGCACTTACAGTGATGGTGAATTAGAGTTAATAAAGTTGCTCTCATGCACTCTCCTCACAGTTTAAATGGCCTGGATCGTCTGCTTGGATCGTCACGGACTGACCGTCTTGAAATGTGAATCAGAGGAACTTTTGATTCTGAAGTTGTTCATTCCAGCTGATAGGATTCGCGCAAACGCTTGACGCGAAGAAAACGCTGGATTTTCTAGATGATCTGTTTAAATGAGATATTTGCAGACGGTTTATAATAGAAGTTTTACTGATATTTGCCTTTTATCATTAGAAATGTTAAAGGGAACTGTTGACTGTTGAAGCTGGATCTGCTGAATTTTTGTGAGGTTGGTTTATTACATCTGTTTAAACAAGATATGTGCATATTTGCAGATGTTATATGATATTAGTTGTATTGATATTGGCCTTTTTATCATTAGACAAGACAGTTAAAGGTTACAGGGAACTGTTGAGGAGATACTGATAGAATATGAGCTTTAGAGGTCAATAAATGAGCGTTTCACAGGATGCTGGATCTGCTGAAGTTTTGTGAGGTTGGTTTATTACATCTGTTTAAATGAGATATGTGCATATTTGCAGATGTTATATGATATTAGTTGTATTGATATTGGCCTTTTTATCATTAGACAAGACAGTTAAAGGTTACAGGGAACTGTTGAAGAGATACTGATAGAATATGAGCTTTAGAGGTCAATAAATGAGCGTTTCACAGGATGCTGGATCTGCTGAAGTTTTGTGAGGTTGGTTTATTACATCTGTTTAAATGAGATATGTGCATATTTGCAGATGTTATATGATATTATACCACGGGTCTGTTGAATGCTTGATTCTGATTGGTTCATGGACATTCTAAGGTGTGCAATTATGTTGCAAGGAAATGCGCGGCTATGAAGTAGATCCAGGTCTTGACCGCATAACGGTTCCACATCACTTCGCCAAATTATTTCAGTTCTTTCAAAGAGCCCTACAGGCTACCACAGCAAAATACCCAATTAAAACAAAGACACTGGTTAAAGTAAATTGGTTAAGAACGTCAAAACAATGTCTAAAATATCCAACATATATTTCAATTTCGTTTATAAAGAGCCCTCGCGCTCCCTCATCTCCTCCGCACTTACAAACACTCGCGCGCACACCGAGACTAGCGTCGCAACCGGAAAATAGAGCCACACCCCCCGTGACTTGATCAATACAACAAATTATTTTATCCGAAATAACTTTTAATGTTTCTATATATTTATATAGGCCCTAATCAGCGCCTCATAGCTGTAGTGTAAAACACAGCGCCCCGCCCCCCCTGTTTCGCATACACATATATATACACACACACACACACACACACACACAGAGAGATAGATAGAGAGCGCAAGCATCCGTCGCTAGTTCTAATGTGACGTTTTCGACGTTAGCAACGAATGCTCCGACTGTATTAAAACAAGACGCTGAATATGTGGCGGAAGAAAGTAGTTCCACTCACGAGCGTTTTAGGGATGAAAATCTGAAAATGTCTTGAGATAAAACCCTGAACGATGTCTTAAGGTGTGGTAACCGTGGTAACCGCGGTATAAGTGGAATAATTGACCGCATTACCACCTCAGGTGTGCATTATTTTTAAACAATTCAATGTGCCAAAACTATTCCTTACTTCATTTTATTGATATTGGCCTTTTTATCATAATTTTTCATCATCAAAGTTTTGTGAGGTTGGTTTATTAAATCTGTTTAAACAAGATATGTCCATATTTGCAAGCGGTATATTGATATTTGCCTTTTTATCATTAGACAAGACAGATGTTACAGGGAACTGAGGAGATACTGATAGAATATGAGCTTTAGAGGTCAATAAATGAGCATTTCACTGGATGCTGGTTCTGCTGAAGTTTTGTGAGGTTGGTTTATTACATCTGTTTAAACGAGATATGTGCATATTTGCAGATGTTATATGATATTAGTTGTATTGATATTGGCCTTTTATCATTAGACAAGACAGTTACAGGGAACTGTTGAGGAGAGAGAGGGAGAATGAAACCGATTGAGCACTTTAACATTATGAGCTCAAACGCGTCTGCCGCGGCTCTGATATACGGACCGTTTAAATGACACTGTGTTGCACACCGGTCTGTTATTGTATGCAAGATGAATGTTATTAAATTGCTGTAAAAACCCTGTCAATGTCTCTTCAATTGTCACAGTCTCAGCTGAAGCCCTGCCCACTGATGGATAAACACATGAATATTGATTGACACTTTGTTGTCATAGCGCCCAGCCTTACCGTGAACACACAAGCAATGTTTTTGGTGGAGGAAAGCACAGTTCTACGGTGAATGCTCGATGTAAATCAAGCTAAATGAATGCATTTTCAACCAAGAACATATCAGCTGTAAGAAGTGAGTGTTTTAATTGTTGCTGTGTGGCATATGTTGACAGCTTCGATTTCATCCGTTCATTAGCAGAGAGAGCATCTGACCCGCCTGGGGCTGTGACTCATTTATTTGACATGATGATGCTATCCGGCGGGAGGACATTCTGTGTGAAACCAAAAATAGTCACTATCACATCATTGTGAAATCATCTACCTAATGAGACCTCAGTTCATCAATATGTTTAAAATCGTTCCCCTAGCGTACTCGTATCTGATGGGTTGATTTGTGAAAGCACCACCTGCAAACTTGTTCATCAGTAGAAAAGAAACAATGTTTCAACTTGTATCTGGAGTTTAAAGGATTCAAATTCCTTTTTTGTTCAATTTAATTGTAAGACGTAAATCCAGTTTTCATTCGCACTGTTATTTTATGGAACCCATTCAACTTAAAGGAGACCCATTATGCCCCTTTTTACAAGATGTAATATAAGTCTCGGGTGTCCCAAGAATGTGTCTGAAGTTTCAGCTCAAAATACCCCACGGATCATTTATTACACACTGTTATAAATGCCTCTGAGTGGAATCAGAAACACTGATTTCGTGTGTGTCTCTTTAAACGGTATCGGATCGGTGCGTCCCTAATTTTCTTTGCATCTCTTCTGTATACAATGAAAGTGACTGAGACATTCTGACAAGCGTCTCCTTTTTTGTTCCACTGACGAAAAAGTCAAATAGGTTTGGAACAACGTGAGGGTGCGTAAATGACAGAATTGTCATTTGTGGGTGGACTGTCCCTTTATTGGTCATTCGGGATGCACTTTAACATCATCTGTCAAAGGAGCACAAAGGCTGATGCTAGTGAACACCACTTGTACCACATCAATCATTTTAACATGATTTTGCCTCACCTTGGCTTTACTTTCAGAACATAAACTGAAAACTTGAAGACTTTTTGAATAAAAAAATTATGTTTAATTATTAAAGGTGACGTGTGTACTTCTCCCCAGCTTAAAATGCAGTGACAGCTATAAGCTGTACATTTATTTTCGCAATTCAGGTCGGCTGGTGGCGCAGAAATGATACGCTTCAGTTATACATGGATAAAATGCCACTTTGAATACTTCTTTTTATATCCAACCAATCAAACAAATCCACTGATTTCTGAGGCTGATTTATCCCGTTGGAAACACAAGACTAGACTTCCTGCCTTCTACTTCCTGTAAATCATGACAGACTTCCTGTGTCTGTTTCCACTGGTCTGGCATTGTCATTTCCAGCCTCACACTGTCTGTCTGTCTGTCTGTCTGTCTGTATGTTTGTCTGTCTGGATATCATATCTCTGGTTATTTAGGTGGTTAGGAAAGTTGATGAACTTGTATACATGATCATTACATTTACATTTATGCATTTGGCAGACGCTTTTATCCAAAGTTAGACTTACAGAGCACGTATTACAGGGACAATCCCCCCGGAGCAACCTGGAGTTAAGTGTCTTACTCAAGGACACAATGGTGGTGGCTGTGGGGATCAAACCAGCAACCTTCTGATTACAAGTCATGTGCTTTAGCTCACTACGCCACCACCACGCCATAAAACTCTAGAATGATTTCATTTGTTTATATCTTCTTAGGTGTTTATAAATAAATGTTATTGATATGCATCAGTCCAATTAGATAGTGAATTGAATACATTTTTCACACTTTTCTACTTTTTGTTTTGTTTTTGGGATTTTCTCCCCAAGTTTGAATGACCAATTCCCAATGCGCTCTAAGTCCTCGTGGTGGCGTAGTGACTCGCCTCAATCCGG
>JAVLUX010000200.1:497500-507500 GCA_032164185.1 Moxostoma hubbsi | reverse complement strand
AAAAGAGATATTATTCAGTGACAAATGGGTTGCATGGATTTTGTCTTTGGACACACATTACACGGAAAAAGTCAAACCAAACAATTAATGGCGCTTTTCTGCTGCACGTTACGGTTCGACTCGCCTCTATGTTTCTGAGCTTGCATTTCCACTGCATAAGTGCCGCATCAACGTGGGCGGGATTATAGGCGGATCGTCATAGTTGCGCCGCTTCTACTGCCGTGACATCATCATAAACACGACACAAAACAATAAACAATAACACGACTGCTATCTGTTAGCTACTAGCTACTGCTTTTTTTTTGCTCACATTGTCGAGGGCTGCACATAAAGTAAAAGATCGTTCTTGAGATTTAAGTATCAATATCGTGATGCTTTAGAAAAATAGATATTTTTACCCAGTCCTAGATGCAAATATGTTGCAAAAATTGCGTGTATATCAGTCCGCCTTTAAGCTGTAAATACGCATCATTGGTTTTATGGCGCTAACAACGTTCTTATCGTCTTTGCCCCGCCTACAGCTGCCCTTGCTCCCTCCCTCCCCCCACTGTGGGCTGGTTGCCATGGAGAGCTCATCGGTGGCATCAGCGTCGTCCGAGGCGGGAAGCACGCGCTCGCAGGAGATCGAGGAGTTGGAGCGGTTCATCGACAGTTACGTGCTGGAGTATCAGGTGCAGGGGTTACTGAGCGACAAAAACGAAACCGAGCAGGATGTGGACAAAACCCCGTCCCACACCTCACAGGTGAGACCGACTGGTCAAACTGGTTATAAACGGTTAACAGAGTTCACACTAAAGTGTTCTCTCTCTTTCAGTGGACGGAAGGCTGCAGTGATAAGATTGATGGGAGCTGGACGTCCTCCCGGGGAAGGGGCTCGTCCAAACCGGTGAGTCTTAGACATAATTATTCTGATTATTATTAGCCATAATTACCCTGACACAAATCAGAATGAAGTTTACAAATGCCTTAAATTCTCTCTGGCTCTTCAAAGCCAACAATTGTTTTCCAATCCAAGAATAGAAATGCTTCATTCAAGAGTTTTGTTTACATTTATACGACAGGTCGGGGACGGTGGAAAAGGCCGATAACGATTAATCGGTTGATTAGAGTCCAAAATACATGAAATCCCAGATGTAGTTTATTGTTCAACTAAAATCCCAATAAAGAGTATATAAAAGATTTGGGGTGGGACTTTTAACTAAAAGCAAGCCTAAAACACACAAGGGACTCTTATTTTAAAATGACGGAGGCTTTGTTCTATAAGTAAAGCTTTTTTATAGCCTATATATTTACCAGATGTTAAGATGTTTCACTTATTATTCACAAGATCTGAAGACATGATGCATGTGCTGAAGGGGCAGCCATATTGTCACATGTTTCTTTGCATGCCGTCGCTTCAGGGGCCAGGTCGTGATTCTACACACCCGGCCCTGTATCAGGCTAATCAAGCCTCCGAGAGGGATAAAGGCCGACTGCGGACGCTGGTGCGAGAGAGAGAGAGCGTTTACGGGCAGCTGTCTGTCATATGTGTGTTTTTGTGTCTTTTGGTTTAGAATAGAATAGAAGCCTTTATTTTGGTCACATATTATACATACATTTTTGCATATATACAGTGAAATTTATTTGTTTTCACATATTGAAGCTAAGGTGGGGTCAGAGTGCAGGGTCAGCCATGATACGGATAGGGTCAAGGGCCTTGCTCAAGGGCCCAACAGTGGTATCTTGGCAGGGTTGGTGCTTGAACACTCGACCTTCTGGTCAGTAACCCAGAGCCCCAACCGCTGAGCCACCACTGCCCCTTTCCATTAATCCCTTTACACTAGTGCCGAAACCCAGGAAGGAGGAGGGATACGCCATAGTGGAGTTCTCCCCGCTACCATCCACCCCAACGGAGCAGCCGTGGTCTTCTGCCGGGGGACGGAGGAGCCCGGCTGCCTGGAAGCGGAAGAACGGCCTCCGACCGCATGGGGAGAAGGGGGTCCTAACCGACTGACTGGAACAGTCAGGGCCGCTTCCAGGGGCAGGGGGAGACCCCTACCAGCCGATTAACGCGGTGCGGTTAAGAGATGACCACCGACCACGAGTGGTGAGGGACTCCTGGCCAGCCTCCTGGAGCAGGATAACTGCTGCCAGGGGCGGGGGAGACCCCTTCTGTTCCCCGAGAACGCAGCGGGGTGTTCAGTCCGTCAGGGGCCGGAGGAAAAAACAGTTTTTTTTTTTTTTGTTGGGGGTACTGCACTGTTACAGGGAGTACCCCCTATTCTAATCATTATTGTTTCCCTCCGCAGACGGGGGGTAAGGCACGCCCTCCGCCAAGGAAAGGGGGGAGGGGGGGGGGGGTGTACGTCATGCCGGGGACTCCCCTGCCTGAGAGAACCAGGGCGCGCACACACATTTACTTTTAGCTGCATCATGTATTCAGTTGTCCTGCAGTGCTCTTTAATACAGCAAACAGAGATTTGTATTTGCTCCACAGGCTAAACATGAGAAAAATGGCGGCATCTGGTGGAAAATATTAAACATTTAAATTTTGAAGCCAGGGCACCATAATGAAAGCATAATATTATAGAATTCATAGTTTTATGCTTTAAAGGCAAAGGATCAAATATTGCCGTTTTAATGGGTTTCAACGGGGACATTTTTGTCCTGAATGTCCTGAGTGACTATTTTGTGTACACAGTGTATTATAGGAACTGAGGTTGAAATCTCAAAATTCCCCCCAAAATACACTCCTTTGGCAAAATGTATGCCGTTGGCATTAACAGCCAAAATGATCGAAAAAAAAACAAACATGAAAAAGACAAAAATGTCCCAAAGGTCGCACAAGGGTTACGTATGATGAACAAATGGTCTTCCTTTGCTTTAAACTCCCATAATAATGTGCTACAAATGCTTTATACCAATAATATGTTTTTTAATTATCAGAATTATAACAATCATTTAGTTTATTATTTATTGAATGATCTTTATATTGGGTGTTATATACGATTTAATTGAATAAATGATTTGGCATATTCTGCAATTAATTTGATTACAAATGTAGTTTTATTGGCAGCCCTACTTTTTAAATATGTAAACTGGGGCTGCACAATTAATCGAAATCGCGATATGACCTTATGCGATTATTAAATTGCAAAGAGCTGCTATTTAATGAAATAAATATTCTGCTCCCTTCAAAGTTTATTTGCAATGCTCTGTCCAGTCTATATTAAATTAGCGCATTATTACAGTGTTTTCAGAGCGGTTCTGTGCTCCACAACTCCCTCTCATGCTTACAGTAACGGAAGTGATCTGAGTTCGGTTCCGTTTGCTCACGTGCGCTAAACGCTTTATGTACACTAAACTGCCGCATCCTGCCTGAAGCGGTTTTATTATGATCTGCGGTAGCAGCATCTCCGTTTCCGCAAGGCACCGGCATCATAATAATAACGCGTAATACAAGATGGGTATAATTCAAACATCTTTATTAAATGATTGCTGATCAAACAGGATTAACAGTAACACCTGTAGAGTCCAGAAACATCTCTTCAGTCTCCCGTCATTTGTTTACCGCTCACGAGAGAGCGTGTCGCACTTATTACAGTCCCCGCGGAAACAAGTGAAAGCGGAACAAATATTACCAACATCCAACATAATGAAAAGGAAGGAACATACATATAATAAATCTAGATCAAATAATGAGTTACTAATAATATAATGCATTGCTAAATTAAAACAATGAATACAAATAGTTAAATGAAATGGTGACAAATAACCAAAATTTCCACTTTAATTGTAATTACACTAATGGGTCATCAGTTCAACTTCAGTTTGACATTAAGCCTCATTCTTTAGGACTATCTTATGTACAGTAAAGAATAGTTTGTATAAGCCTGCTAGTTTATAAGGCCTAGAATGAAGAGTAACATTTATATTGTGTGTATACTGAATTATTCAATCAATCAACATTATTTTGACAGCAACAACTATGTTTTTACCAACAGGGAAATGTAGTTAAGCGTGACATTGAGCAGAAAGTTTACATATAACCAGTTTTAACAGAGCTGCTGATAAAAAGTTAAGTGATCAACATCGATTGATGAAATGAAAATTGGCGATCGATGACGGATGTTAAAATCCTGATTGGAGCGTCCCTAATATACAAGTTGACTGTTTAAAAAACTAATGTTGATGATTAGTGGGCGGAGATCCGGTCACAAAATGAACAAAAACATGTACACTGTGGATGGTAACATTTGGATATGAAGAAGACTTTGTTTCACTGTTTATATGTTTATATGTTTATTTGTTTGTGGTTGAACTGAAATATGGTCTCAGTTTGGCTCTTTTTAAGAGGGTTCAATGTGAAAACCCCAGCAGCCTTTTTACAGTTGAACATGTGGAAATCATCACCATCATAATCGCAGTTCAAATCGCAATCGCAATATTTTTCTAAATAATCGCAATATGACTTTTTGTCCAAATCGTGCAGCCCTAATGTAAACGGCGATGCTCTGAATGTTGTGTTCAATTTGTTGGCTCTCACACTTTTGATGTGTATCATTTGTATTTTGTGTAGTTTCATTCAGATCTGTCTTTCAGGACGAGTGGGAGCACAGCAGTAATGGCAGCACAGGTTCCAGACCCAGTTCAGGTTCCAGATCAGGCAGCAGAGGACGAAACAACCAGTTCAGAGCGCCCGCTAAAGTGAGAACAACTCTTCAAGATCACTTCAGTCAGGATTAAACGTTTATTACCTTTTCATAATGCAACACTGAATGTGTGTTTAGAATGGAAACAGAGACGGGTCTTTCGACATCCTGGGGACGGACATTTGGGCTGCAAACTTGGACTGCCATGGGTAAGATGAGCACATACTGTATATAGACATATAGTGCTATAACACAGACTCACATCTGTTAGCTAATATGTCTGATGTGCTTTAGCTCCCGAGTTTTCTGTTGGATGTTTGAGCACACTTGAATAAAGACTCAAGGCTCTCTGTAATCCGTTTACAGCTGCATGTCACTTTTCAAAACAAGCTCGTGTATTCAGTTCATTTGAGGTTGTTTTGAGCTAAGTAGCGTCTCCATAGAGACCTGTCTAGAATTTCAGAAGATTAAGAGTTTTACAGTCCGATGGATCAGGTGATTTGTGGGCGGTAATGTTAGTTCATTTTGTTTAACCGTTTCTTCTGTATGCATGTTTCATACTGTGCACAGTACACAGAAATGGAAAGCCACTTATACACTGTATACATAATGCACGCTACCTGCATAGTATGCCATTCTGAACATACCCACAGAGACGAGTTGGTCAGATATATATATATATATATATACTTTCGCTGTTATTATGGTGTTTGATGGACTTTATTAATTAATCAATTTAAGCCTAATTTGTTTAGTCAACCCAAATGCATATCTCAAATGTTCAGTGCTATTTGCAGAATACTCTTACGAGTAAAGACGCTGACTACCAGCCCTGGAGTCGCGTGCTGAGTGACTCCAGTCAGGTCTCCTAAGCAACCAAATTGGCCCGGTTGCTAGGGAGGGTAGAGTCACGTGGGGTAACCTCCTCGTGGTCGCTATAATGTGGTGGTCGCTCTCGGTGGGGCGTGTGGTGAGTTGTGTGTGGATGCCGCGGAGAATAGCGTGAAGCCTCCATACGCACTATGTCTCCGTGGTAACGCGCTCAGATGCTGAGGCAACTGAGATTCGTCCTCCGCCACCCGGACTGAGGTGAGTCACTATGACATCATGAGGACTTGGAGCGCATTGGGAATTGGGCGTTCCAAATTGGGGTGAAATGGGGAGGAAAAAAAAGAATACTCTTACTGTAAGATGATGAAACTCAAGATGTGATTCACATATAGTGTTACACACGGGATATATGCAGTTATTATGTGTAATAGCAGTTTGTGATGCAGTTTCTGCTATTGCTGCATGATTTGGACAAAAAGCCAAATTGTGATTATTTTGAAAAATAATGCGATTTGTTATGATAAACAAAACACTACTCTCGAACAAATATTTTAGCCTATTTTTAAGATTTAAGCATTTCAATTGCACAACAAATTTCCATCAAATTGAACGGTATAATTTTGAATATGTATTTCTTCTTTTTTCTTACACAATTCAATTTTAAAGGGGACCTATTATGCGAAATTCACTTTTACATGGTGTTTGTCGGCAGTGTGTGTACACAACCACCCTACAATGTTAAAAGTCCACCCACTCCTCTTTCTTATATTTCTATTCATTAAAAACAGTGTGTCAAAATGAACTGTTTTAGTTTCTGCTCTAAAGTGACATCATGTTAGAGCAGGCCACGCCCACGACTGGTGACTGACTCCACCCTATTATCATAGCTCCTCCCCTGAGTGATGGACACACAGTCCTGGAGCAGCTACAGTGAGAAGAATAATGTCTCATGAACATAAGAGTCTTCATGTACTCCCGGCATCAGAGCCACTGAAGAGTGGACAAGTTGTTTTTGAAGGAAATGTGCCCCAAAACATACAAGTATTTGTGTATGTTTGTGCAAATCATTTTACACCGGACTGCTTTGTGAATGAGTGTCAATATAAAACAGGATGTTTGCTAATGGCCTTTCCAATGTGCTTGTTAGCTGATTCCACGGCTAACGCAGCTAAAATTAACATCATCTCTGATTGTATTCACGGAGACCAGAGCTATGTGTGGAGCGGGGAGCAGCAGCAGCTCATTTGCATTTAAAGAGACACACACGAAATCAGCGTGTTTTTGATTCCACTCAAAAAGGGGCATTTATAACATGGTATAATAAATGATCCGTGGGGTATTTTGGGCTGAAACTTCACAGACACATTCTGGGGACACTTGAGACTTATATTACATCTTGTAAAAAGGGGCATAATAGGTCTCCTTTAAGGAATTTTGTTATGAAAGTCATACTTTCTGACCAAAATTAGATAATGTTTTGCCTATGCTCAACTACCATTAAAAATACTTGGAGACCTCTTAAAATGAAGCACACTCAGATCAGATCAGGGGGAAAAAACCACAGGGCACGTTTTTACGAAATCAGAGCACATCTGTTACTCTGAGCATGATTTTTGACTTTTTTTTAAAATATTATAATCATATTATAAACGTAAAAAAAAAATAAAGTCATACAAGAGTGTGATGTGTCTTTCCCTGACTAAAGGGTGTCAGCGGATCCTTGAAAAAATATTAAAATGTTGTTGTTTGTTTTTTTGCGGAAGTCTTGCAGCGGGACATTGCCGAGTTGGGGCTTTGAGGTAAAGATGCGGTGCCACGTGTATGTAAATAAAATGCCATCAGCCATCTTTAATTGGTTCATTATCAATCGACGCTCATTTTCTGGTGTGCTTTTCTTTTTTGTGTGTGCATTGTGCATTTTTGACAAATTCCAGGTCATGAATTGTAGTTCCTCAAACAAGGTTTAAGTATAAATCACTTGATTGAATCTTCGACTGTGTGTTTGTGTGTGTGTGTGTTCACAGTGGTGCTACATGGGACATGCAGCCAGAAAAACTGGATTTCTCTCAGTTTCACAGGAGGGCTTATCGAGGGACCCCGAAACACCTCCCGCACATCGACCGAGAGGGGTGAGAGGGACTTAATTACCCAGACCAGACGACAGTTATACAGCTTTAAGAGAGAGACGGATACAGTGTGATTCACTTCCACTGTCTGTCTGTCATTTAATTTAATTCATTTCCACGGGTTTATTTAAAAAGAGTTTTTCCATGTATTCTTTCAGTTTGCTTTGAGCAATCGTTTAGTAAACGTCTGGTAGTAGCAGCTAGCAGAATGAAATCGGGGAGTTTTGTGTGTAAATGGGGTGTTGTGAAGTCTGTGTTGGGTGTGGCGGTGTGTTTATGTGGGGCTCTATTCGACACTGACCTCTAGTGGTGGAGTAATGACATTGGAAATTGATTTTTTGGGGCCTAGTTTCTTTATTTAGCCTGTACTTTTATAGTCTGGTAAATAATAACTGAACACTAAAATAGATTAACAAAAAGTTTTGCATCTAAATTCTTACTGGATGAGTCATGTTCAAAGATTAATCACGTGTTTAATCGCATATTTTGATAATGATGAAATTTGACTAATACTTTACCTGTCAATATGCATTTATTTCTATCTTAGACATGAAGACAAAACGATAGTAACAATATAAAGCTTTATTAACAATTTCCAAACTAAGCCTTTCACAGTATAAATACAATGCACTAAAATATCACTAATTTAAGAAACATTAAAAGTTTTCCAAACTGGGAGTTTGACTAATTGAAAGAACTAGTATTTACTACGATGTCGGGGCTCTATCAAAGGAAAATAGAGCGCTTAACAGCCGCGTTATGCTTTTTTTATGCTAAGCTTGTTTGCTCCCCTTGGTAGAAGGGTAATCTAAGGTAATCCCACCTGGTTGCTAGGTAGTTACCAGGGTGATACTCCAAAGGCTTTTTGCCAGCCTGGGTCAAATGAGCCAACCCAGAAGTGTCTACGATGTTCTGGTGCAGAGATATGTGATTTTTTTTTACTTGGTTGCTAGGGCAACACCATCTTGTTGCTAGGCAGTTACCAGGGTGATACTCCAAAGGCTCTTTGCCAGCCTGCGTCAAATGAGCCAACCCAGAAGTGTCTACGATGCAGAGATATGTGATTTTTGTAAATTTTTTTACTTGGTTGTTAGGGCAACACCATCTTGTTGCTAGGCAGATGCCAGGGTGATACTCCAAAGGCTCTTTGCCAGCCTGGGTCAAATGAGCCAACCCAGAAGTGTCTACGATGTTCTGGTGCAGAGATATGTGATTTTTTTTTTTTTTTTTTTTTTTTTTTTTTTACTTGGTTGCTAGGGCAACGCCATCTTGTTGCTAGGCAGATACCAGGGTGATACTCATGCTCATACTCCATGCTGTGGCATGTGTGTCACATGGGCAGACACATTACAAAGGTTTCGCCCTTCACACGATAAATGCGTTAATCGCAATTAAGAGAAATATACATGTTAAACTTTTTTAATTAATGGCATGTGTTAATTCTGACCGCTCTAAGAATAACATTTAACCGTTACATTATTTAGCAGCTGTAAACAGCCTACAGTTAGGCCAGTGAACTTTACATGTTTATTGTGATTATTATTAATTAATGCAATCATTAATTGAACTTGCGTCTTTTTTTTCCCCATTTTTCTCCCGAATTTGGAACGTCCAATTCCCAATGCGCTCCAAGTCCTCGTGGTCTTGTAGTGACTCGCCTCAATCCGGGTGGCGGAGGACGAATCTCAGTTGCCTCCGTGACCTCTACTTTTATAATATTGCTGTTACTGCTATTTTATAAATGCAATAAGCCACTTGAGGTTGTGCTTTACAGCGATTTACCATAGTTAAGGCTTTGATTTATGTCTAACAACACCTTTAACTGTGGTAAAATCACTGTAAATCAGCCTGTTATAAATTACTGATTTATTTACTATGACTTTAAATTTCTCTACACACACACACACACACACACACACACACACAGTCGTACATTGATGCTGTCCACAAAGCATTTGTCTGTTTAGACATCTTGTCATGTTTGTTTTTACAGGATGATGAAGGGCAAGTTCGATGATGACGATGGTATTGATCTGGACCACATGGACAAATTCCTGCCCACCCTGCCGGTAAGAAATTCACTCAAACCCTCTTAATAATGAGACTCCTTTCTGTCTAATATCATTTTTGAATAAGTTGATATTAAGTGCTCAGTGCTGCTCTACAGTTCACATATTTCAGCCTGAAACATACAATTTAGTTTTATATCTCTGAAACGTGTTTATGCTATCTGCAGTTTCTATACAGTTTCTATACTTCCTGTTAGAGTTTGTGGAAGAGCGGCCTCTGGTGGAGAGATGATGAAATGAGTTTTATTATTTAAATGATCCAACACTGACATCTAGTGGTGAGCTGGTGTTACTACAGTGTGCTGTAATATTGCCGCAGTTCAGTAGGATTTGACAGATAAAT
>JAVLUX010000200.1:395000-485000 GCA_032164185.1 Moxostoma hubbsi | reverse complement strand
GGTGTTGAGCGGGTAGAATTCAATGAAGCTTTAATTCATCTTTATAATAATAATAATTGTTATTATTTATATTTATATAGCACTTTTCTATGCACTCAATGTACTCTACATAGTATAGGGGGAATCTCCTCAACCTCCACCAGTGAGCAGCATCCTCCCTGATGATGATGCGACTGCAGCCATACTTACTACAATGAACATCATTTCAATTAAACAAAAATGCGTCTCATTAAAGGCTGAAATTATTGAAAAAATAAACATATGCATAAGTAGTTTGAAATAATCTTTCAATCAATGCCATGATGTGTAATTAACATGCAGACAGCCATTCTGCCGTTCAGAGAATGTGACAAAAAAAAAACCCTGACCTTCATGACTGTGTAAACGTCACATTTGACATGTTTATAAAAAGGTCATTTTTGATCAGGTCAAATGGAGTAACCCTAAGAAAGCTTTTTGATATGTGTGACTTAAAAGGGACCTATTATGCAAAATTACACAGTGTGTGTGTACACAACCACCCTACAATGTTAAAAGTCCACCCACTCCTCTTGCTTATATTTCTATTCATCAAAAACAGTGTCGAAATGAACGTTTTCATCATGTTAGAGCAGGCCACGCCCACGACTGGTGACAGACTCCACCCTATTATCATAGCTCCTCCCCTGAGTGATGGGCACACAGTCCTGGAGCAGCTACAGTGAGAAGAATAATGTCTCATGAACATAAGAGTCTTCATGTACTCCCGGCATCAGAGCCACTTAAGACGCAGTGGACTAGCTGGACTGGTAATCTGGGATACCGGGCATTTTCCCGGTGGGCCGACTCCCTTTTGGCCAGTGGGTCAGCCACGAAATGGGCGGAATGGGCTGAGCAAAAATGAGCCGCTGCATTATGCAGAACTGACCACAAAACGGCGCTGTGATATGCAGAATAGGACATCGATCACCAGTTTTGGGTCAGTTGCTATGTGAAACCCCGGAGCTATTTCTCTTCCCAGTCCATCCCTGCCTGAACTATTTACGCTGTCAGTCATATAGGCTGATTTGTTGTTGCTGTAGTAACCGAAGTACAAGCTGTAAAGGCACAGCCCTCTTCCAGAAAGGGGGCGGGCAGTGGCAGCTCATTTGCATTTAAAGAGACACATGAAATCAGTGTGTTTATCACCCAAAAAGAGGCATTTATAACATGGTATAATAAATGATCCGTGGGGTATTATGAGCCGAAACTTCACAGACACATTCTGGGGACACTTGAGACTTATCTTGTAAAAAGGGGCAATATGGGTCTCCTTTAATCATTCATTCATCTACTTGGACACAAAGAGATTTCTACAAATATGATTTAGCATTTTTATAACCTTATTTGTCAATGATAACCCTTAAGCAAACCTACATGTACTGTATATCATTCTTTGTTTTGGTATTTGACATTTAAATATGTCTCTCTTTCAATCTCTGCAGGTCTTTCCTCCTCTGCCTAATGAAGCTGAGATCGCACACACTAAAAAGCTGTTTCGCCGACGTAGAAATGATCGCCGGTGAGTGACCATAACTCCATAATGATGACAGGAAGTTCTGGTGACATTGAGGGAATTACTGTCCTTTCTCCCAGTTCTTTAAACACCAGACATATAATGCTGACATTAGTCTCGTAATGGAGAAAGCACACACTGACTGATAGTTCACACTTCAGTTTTAATATGCAATATGAGCTTCAGACGGCTTTTCAGAGGTGTGTTTCTGTTTGCGTTTGGAGTCAAATGTAGCACTCTGTATCTGCCCTTTCTTTACTCATAATCTTCACTTTAAACCTATAAGAAAACTTCCACCTTTTTTTTTTATATATATTTGACTTGACGTCATCGGAAAGTTCTCTGTTGCAGTTTGCAGTTGCTTAGAAACTGCGAAAAAGAATAAATATTTTGGTCTAAACTTGTATGAAAGAAAAGGAGGGAGCAAAGCGTGAAAAAGCAAAGCCTGTCTTTTATTCACTGCTTTGTTTGCATGGACAAAAAGGTTTTATCATCATTGACCAACTGTCCTTGTCTCTGGAAACTAGCCAACTTTTAGGGTTGTGAGATTTTTATTTTTGTGTTGTGATGCCGCTGCAGTCAAGGACATTGATGCTTGAGGTTTTTGCTTTGACACGTTGCTGGAGAACAAAACAGGCGGTTTGTATGTGAATAAAGACACCAAAGATCCCTGTGGCCCAGATTGTATGCTGGTTTGATTAGTTAGAACGGTGGTTTTGGTTGCATGAGTATGATGCTATTGCTCATACTTTGGATTGGAAAAAAAGGTCACCAATTTACTTCATACACATTTCTTAATGTGAACTATTAATTGGTGAAAAAAAGGGGAAATAGCTTTCTGCAGTTACCTTAACATTGTTTAGTTACGGTAATGTTCTGTTGTTGCCGTAACATTCTTTGGTTGCTGTGGCATTCAATAATTGCCATAACATTCTATACTTGTCATAGCATTCTTTAGTTGCTGTAACATTTAGTTGGTGTGGCTTTCAATAGTTGCCATAACGTTCTGTAGTTGCCATAACTAGTGCCGGCCGTTATTAGCTTTTCACCAATATATCGGTATTGGCGTGTATTTTATAGATATGCGCAGATATGAAAACTTTATTTCAGAACATATAATGCAGAAAACAATGTTTTAGAATTGGTGTCATATTGTAGTTTGTCCAGCAGAGTGTGATCCGACTCCACTGTTACTGAGCTGACTCTGAACTGATGGTGGTTCTGCTGACAGGGCGGTGGTAAGCGGTGCGGTGTTAAGCGGTGCGGTGTTAAGTAGTGTCTTCTCGGTAAGTTGCTAATTAGTTTGTGAAATACATTCAGGAAAGTTAATAAACAATGACCCCATCATTTTCCCTTTTCAATATAACTAATATAACATTAACCCTGTCCCTGACAACCACGTCACTCATGTTTATCACATGTTTGCTATGTTAGCCAGCTATAGATTGTCAGTGCAGTCAGTAACGAAGCAGATTAAAGGTAAACATCAGAGCACCTTTTTGCAGCTCAGCAGACAACAGTGAGTGAGTTAGTGAGACGCAATGCTGGTCCATCTTTTACTCTCCGTGACAACGAGCTTATAGCTAACTTGCTAACCATGTAGCTTCTTTCATTGCTTGTCATCTGAGTGGAAGCTAATATGTAAACATGTATTCTCCAAACTGTTTTGTTCAGGATTCACAGTTTGGGTCCCCCTTCAACCGAACAATTCCAGTCATTGCGTTTATCAAATGTAATATTTAAAAGTCTGTATTTCCACTGTTGAAAGTTTCCCCTGAATTTGTATGGCAGAATACGGTGTAACACCGCTGCCAATGTTTATCTCTCGACTCGGCAGGTGTAAATGCTTCTTGTTTTACAACCTGCCAATAATAGACTAGTCAACATTTGACTGATACTAAACAGTACTGATGTTTATTTAGCTAATTGTTGTATTTTTATTTATTCTTTATTTTCTTAGTATTAATTTTTAGAATTTGTTGACAACGTATAATAATAATAATAATGTCAAATATTCTTTGATAAAAATATTTTTTTAAGAAAGCAGCCTTCTGAGTATCTTTGCATAGTCATATCAGTGCAAAATCAGTGAACAATCCACATAGAAAAGGTCTGTTGTCATTCCAGCTCAAAAATTAGCCATATCGGCAATCAGGGAATTTTCCCCCTCTAAAATCGGTAATGGTCTCAAAAATCCCACATCGGTCGGGCTCTTGTCGTAACATTCTATACTTTCCATAGTGTTCTGTAGTTGCCATAACATTCTTTAGTTGCTGTAATGTTCTGTAGTTGCAGTAATATGCTGTGGCTTTCAATAGTTCCTGTACAACACTTTAGATGCTGGAATGTTCTGTAGTTGTCATAACATTCTATTGTTGCCATAATGTTCTATAGTTGCTGTGGAATTCTATAGTTTCCATAGTTTCCATTCCATTCTTTAGTTGCTGAAACGTTCTGTATTGTCCGTAACATTCTTTAGTTGTCATAGCGGTCTGTAGTTGTCATAGCATTCTATAGTTTCCAAAGCGTTCTATAGTTGCAGTAGTCTAAAAAATTTTAGTTGCTATGGCTTTCAATATTTGCTGTAACATTCTATTGAAAGCCACAGCAACATAATTTTAAGGCAACTACAGAAATCTACAACAACTATAGTTCCCTTAAAATTCTTTAGTTGCCGAAATGTTCTGTAGTTGTCGTAACATTCTATAGTTTCCATAGTGTTCTATAGTTACTATAACATTCTAAAGGTGCCGTAACATTCTGTTGTTGCAGTAACATTATTTTGTTGCTGTGGCTTTCTGTAATTGCTGTAATGTTCTGTTGTTGCCTTGGAATTCTATGTCTTCCGTAGCATTCTGTAGTCGCCGTAACATACTTTAGTTGCCATAGCGTTCTGTAGTGTCCTTAATGTTCTGTAGTTGCCGTGGAATTCTATAGTTTCCATAGTGTTCTACAGTTGCTGTAACATTCTTTAGTTGCCAAAATGTTCTGTAGTTGTCGTAACATTCTATAGTTGTCATAGCATTCTGTAGTTGCCAAAACATTTAGTTGCTGTGGCTTTCAGTAGTTGTCGTAACATTCTTTAGTTGTCGTAACATTCTTTATTTGCTATAATATTTTTTAGTTGCTATAATATTTTTTAGTTGCTATGGCTTTCAATTGTTGCTGTAGCATTCTATAGTTGCTGTAGCTTTCTGTAGTTGCCGTAACATTCTTTAGGTGCTGAAATGTTCTGTAGTTATCATAACATTTTATAGTTTCCATAACGTTCTATAGTTGCAGAAACATTCTTTAGTTGCTGTGGCTTTCAATAGTTGCTGTAACATTCCTTGCCGAAGCATTCTATAGTCCCCATAAGATTCTTTAGTTGCTGTCAGCTTTTGATTTTCTTTAGTTGTTTAAATGTTCTGTAGTTGCCGTAACATTATATTGTTCCTGTATCATTCGATAGGTGCTTAACCTTTTTGCACGTGAGTTTCTCCTGTACTGACGGACCCCCCCCCAACATGAGTTCCTTAATGCGTGCTGTAACTTGTAAAAAAAAAATCTTACCTTACACTTCATAGCAGGTGCACTTGAGAACAGATTATATATGATCAAACATATAATGTGGTTTTTAGATGGTTATAATGATTGATTAGTTAAGATGTGAGCATGGGATTGTGAGTTCGCAAAAGAAGCATAGACGTTTTTAAAAACCTTTCCGCTTTCCTTGCCACGGAAGTTGTTAGAATGAGTAACAGACAAATGGGAGATGACTTGAGTGCAATGACTACTTTGTATATTCTTGTTTGACGTAAGAAAACATAGATGCGTCAGAACAATGCGCTCTAATGGTAACAGCTTTAAACATTTATTTGGTGATTGTTTGAATGTTTGGGATATTAAAATAAATATATTGTTATATTGAAAAGATTGAGCAGCTGGTTCATTATTTTAACTGTTCAGTCCCTCTATTGCTGGTAATCCGCAGCATGAATTCAGATCTTCTTTTCCCCCATAATGTTCTATACATGCCGTAAACTTCTATAGTTTCCATTGCATTCTATAGATGCGTAACATTCTTTAGCTGCTGAGCTGTTCTATGGTTTCTATAGCATTCCATAGTTGCCATTTGGGATGCTCCAGGGTGGACTTATCGAGTAACTGTCCCATGTATTTTTGATTTCGATGTTGCTGTTTAGTTCTGTTATTATTCCATCCTATACTCTCTCATCATCCTTTTTCTCCTATCTGTTTTAAGTTCTCGCTCCTCTACTTTTATTTCATTTCTTTCATTTTTCCATCCTCCCAACCCTTATTCACACACCATCTCCCTGTCACACTCATAGCCGAACCGAACCGCCCCAGGACCAACTGACGATACTACTTCCTGCTGAGGGAAAGCGGCAAGTGTCCAGGTCAGTGTCTCAAATGGATCCAGTTCCAAGCGACTCTCCTGACTCGTGTTCTTCTCTGGTCTTCTCACCAGCTTCGCTCTCTGTGAACTTTGGGCTCTTAAACTGATGTCTGAGCAGTCATACTATTGTGGAAGTTTGTGCCAGTCAATCCACTCTTGGGACTTAAACTAACCATCTTCTTACCGTGGATCTGTAGCCTTGGCTTCCTGCTTGCTTTGCTAGTTTGACCCCTGCCTTGCCTTGTTTCAGTTGAGTCACCTTCCTTATTTACATTCACACACGAGACGCTGTTCAAAGTCCATTTAGGAAAGGGAATCTGAATGAGTGTTAAAGTGCCGGGTAGTAGGGAATGATATAAATCAGGATCATTGTGGTGTTCAGTAGGAATGTTTTGGGAAGTTTTGGATTGGTGAAGGTTGCCATGTAACATGCATGCTCAGCCATTGCTTAACAAACACAGAAATGGAGGTTGATGGGTCAGTATTTCTGGAAATGAAGTCACACCTGAATGTGCACTAAGTCACTTAAAAACACAAGTGTACCTCTTTGTACATTTCTTAAGCATTCGTAAGTAAAAGAACGATCTGATGACCGTTACTCTGGCTGAAATCTTTGGTTTGAACGAGATACACAGACATGAACTCTAAAAATCTGGATGTGAAGAGGGAAGAGACCTGTCATGCAGGGTTTATCTTGGGTAAAGCAGCCGCTTATGTAAAAGGTTCTCTTGGGGAACTATTTATTTGTGGATTGTGTGTTAAGTGAAGGGTGGAGTGTGGACACCATTTTCTCATTTTGTAAGTCGCTAAATGACTAAATGTAAAATGTAAATCAGTCTGTGCTCGACTCATAATACTGAAGTGCACTTTCAAGAGTTTGTCGTTGAGAGGAGGACATATAAGAGGGCGGCTGTGGCTCAGGTGGTAGAGCGGGTCGGCCGCTAATCGCAGGGTTGGTGGTTCGATTCCCAGCCCACACGACTCCACATGCCGAAGTGTCCTTGGGCAAGACACTGAACCCCAAGTTGCTCCCAATGGCAGGCTAGCGCCTTACATGGCCCATTGGTGTATGAGTGTGAATGTGTGTGTGAATGGGTGACTGGGACACAGTGTAAAGTGCTTTGGGACCCTCTAAGGTTAAGGTATATAAGTGCAGACCAAGAGACACACATACACACTCAAAATGGACAAAAGCCAAGGATACTTGGTAAAACCTCTCTGAACACTATTACAGCCTTAGTACCCCAAACACCCACAAACACAGGCCTACTGTAATGCTGTATCTAACTGAATTAGGAGGCGGATCACTTGAGTTTCACTCACCGTCTTCGTTGCCATTGCTAGTCACCGTATCGCGTCATTGTTCATTGCATGAAGTTTAACTCCACTCATCTTTATTGCACGCAACTGTTTCTCATGTCCCCACAAATCACTAACTCTACATGAAATCAAATGACCTCCAGTCACAGCCAGTTAGAATACATTTAATGTTTAAATGATGAGTTCACCCAAAATTCATTGTATTATTAAGTGCAACTCTTGACCGACCGTTGATCTCCTGTGCACATCTGCACGAGAGCAACAGCAGTTACACTGCCGCTCGCGAGGTAGGGCGTTCAAGCGAAAACGTTGTGTCCTCAATCAAAGAGAGGGGAGGAGTAGGCGGGAATGTCTGTCACCTCCATTCTGGACCGGTGAGTATTTGTGACAGACAAATAGAGAGTGAGAGCAAGATCATTCAGGAGGTGTAACATTCTCGGACAAAATCAAGTCGCTTTTAACCGGCTCATGAGATGCTGGCGTTAATAGATTGTTATGAGAGAGTTTTTGGACCCGTGCCAGATCACAGCGGACGGAGTTACCCGTGCAATGCCGAAAATAGAAAATAAGCGATCGATAGAATGTACCGTCGCTCGTCACAGCTGGTTAGGACAAAAACTAACCAGCAGTTAGGCTCCTCTATGTTTCTGTTTGGTTTCTGAGTAATCTGTTATAAAAAAAAAAAAGGCTGGGCATAGAAATGCATCAGTTCTTTTACCTCAAACTCTTCAGACATGTTTAGTAATTTCTGTTCTCTGTTTTGTGTGCAGTTGTGTTCTGATGTCACTATCGCTGTGTTGGACCTGTTTTTAGATAAACAAAACGATTTTCGCTTGAACGCCCCAATGTCGCAAGGGGGTTGCGTGTCCTATCATGAACTCACACAGTGACATTTTCACTAAATAATACATTCAGGTTCAGTTTGTTTCTCACCAAATCTCATCATATACTTTCATAACAATCATGACCTCATGAATAATTAATTAGACTTCTGAATTATACTTTTGTGTCCTTTTGAAGCTTGAAGAGGTGGTCACCATAAACTCCCATTGTATGACATCACAGAGCACAACATTTTTAACAATACGGTCAAATATGGTTACAACAACACAGGGGTGAATAAATATTTTTTTGGGTGAACTATCCCTTTAATATTATATGTTGAGCAGGATTTTAGACCAATAAGGTTTCACTGTGGGCGGAGCTACCTCCATTTTTTATTCCTCTTTTGATGAATCTCATATAGTAATATCATTTCATTGTTATCAACACATATTTTCATCTGGTAATTTTTTCACCTACTGTACAGACATACAATACACGTGCTTATTATCTGGTCTTGTATGTAATAAGTGCTTTGATTCTCCTCAGAAACATGGTCAAGGATGTTACCATAGGCTAGTCAAAATCAAATGTTTCTTCAAAGATGCTTTTTATCAAAATGTCCCTTTTCTTCTTGTTTTCTTGATCTTCATCTCAAAGTTTTTCAAGGTCAAAACTTCTGTTTTCAATAGAGGAGTTAATTCAAAATTTGTGCGTTGTGAAACCAGATAAAATGCCACACGAAACTAAAACAGGTGATTGGCCGGTTAAACTGCATGCTGTTGCGGCTAATGTTGGTTTTGCGACATATTTTTACAACATAACATTATTGTTTGTATATAGCTTGTTTTTATTACTCTAATCTTATTTTTGTTTGTACAAAAGGTTGTTGTTAGTGCAAAGCATGTTGTTACAGCACATTTGTAATGTGTTATGCAGTTAAACATTTTGACAGTAACAAATGATGCGCTAATAATAAACACACTCGAGCAACAATAATAATATGACAGGGCAATTTATATTACATTGTTTACGGTTAATAACGCATGAGATATGTGTCTATTATGGGTGGAATATAGTTATGTCTGGTGCTTTTCAAAAATAAGCTTAGAAATAAACTTGATAGTGCTGTGATAGCTACAGGCTGCTTTTATTATTATTATTTTTATACTTCATTTTCAGCTTAACTCTAAGCCCAAATGGGCCCGCCGGCGAGAATATGAATAACTAAAGTCTTAATAATAATAATAATAATAATAATAATTCCTTACTTAATATAGCACTTGTCTAGGCACTCAAAGCGCTTAACATAGTATCTCTTCAACCGCCATTAGCGTGCAGCGTCCACCTGGATGATTCGACGGCAGCCATAGTGCGCCAGAACACCCACCACACACCAGCTATTGGTGGAGAGGAGAGAGTAGAGTGATGTAGCCGATTCAGGGATGGAGATTAATACGAGGCCATGATAGATAGGGGCCAATGGGGGGAATTTGGCCAGGGCACCGAGGTTACACCCCCTACTCTTTACGAGAAGTGTCCTGGGATTTTGAATGACCACGGACAGTCAGGACCTCGGTTTAACGTCTCATCCGAAAGACGGCCATTTTTTGTTTCTTGACCAAGAAAAATTAGGTATCGCTACTTTACAATGCATGTAGGGAGGGTTACTTTTGAAATGTAGTCCACTACAGATTACACAATACATGCTGTAAAATGTAACTTGTAACATATTCCGTTAGATTACTCAAGGTCAGTAATGTAATCTAAATACTTTGGATTACTTCTTCAGTACTGGTAGATTTTTTTTCACTTGTTTTGACTATAAAAAAATACATTATCTGAAAAACTGAAATAACTTATACAGTGTTGTTTCTAAAACAAGACGAATATAACAGAGCTCGTTTTAAGGATTTGTAGATATTTTTACAGGAGAACAATACAAAAATTATTATCAAGAATACGATTTTTGCCCTAATATCAAAGATCTTACTAGAAAAAAATAAGTTATGATCCAATGTTAATTTTCTTGATAAAATTATGTGATCTTGTCTAGTAACATGTGCATGTAAAATGGATATAAATAGCATTTTAGCTTAGCGTAAAGCTAACAATATACACAGCTGCTCGTATGAATGTAACACATCATAAGAAAGTGTTTCACCGCTGGTCAAATGCACTTTGGATCATTTATATGTATAAATGTTTTCCATCTGAAATGACTAAATATTAAAAGAAACAATAAAATGCAAAGTAATCTCTTCAGTAATCGAAATACTTTTTGAATGTAACTGTATTCTAAATACCAATTATTTAAATTTTAAATTTAAAAAAAATTTAAACTTTTTGTTTTTATATTCTTTAAGTATAAAGTCAATATTCGAGTATTGTGAAGAAACTCTAACCGTATAATGAGGTACACTGAAAGTGTTTTCCATACTTTGATAAAAATGCTGTAACCAAGATCCTCCTGTGTAGTCACTAGTGTGAAAGCTGTAAGCATCTGTGTGAAACATGTTCAGTAATGTGTGGCGTCAAGGGTTAACTCATGTTAACTTCAAGAATGTCATGGTCATCAGCTTTGGTGTCTTATTTTCATCCTGTCATTGAGTGCACTCTGTAAGCATCGTTCCTAAAATTAACCCTCATAAAACCGCAGAACGCCACTGTCAAACTTTAAACCTGGATGTCTTACTCTCAAGCTGTCAATCAAACGGGAAGACTATCCTTGCAGCGAGAACTGACCTGTGTGTGTGAGTGGTTTAAAGGGCGGAGAATTCCGTGTTTTACAGCGGTACAGAGGTTACATTCATTAATGGTCACTAGTGAGGGCGTTGGTCTTTGATGTTTGTGCTGATGTTACCAGTTTGAGAAGGTCGAGGGTGACATCATAGGGCACAAACTAAACATTTTTTAAACTTTACTGGAATCGTTAAGAGTAATCTACAGAGCCCCTTAGTGAACAGGCTGGAATAAATTTTTTTTAACAATGATGTTTATATCGAAACCTCAGTGATAATACAGGAAAACAAAAATGATAGTAATAAGAATCTAAATGTTGTGGTTGTCATGGTTTTACTATGTAAATAACATAGTTTAACTATAGTAATATTTATTATTCGTTACCATTGGAACGCAAAACTAATGCGAGGGAACGCAAAACTTACTGTGAGGGAGCGCAAAACTTACTGCGAGGCGGCGCAAAACTTACTGCGAGGCGGCGCAAAACTTACTGCGAGGGAGCTCAAAACTTACTGCGAGGGAGCGCAAAACTTACTGCGAGGCGGCGCAAAACTTACTGCGAGGCAGCGCAAAACTTACTGCGAGGCAGCGCAAAACTTACTGCGAGGCGGCGCAAAACTTACTGCGAGGGAGCTCAAAACTTACTGCGAGGCGGCGCAAAACTTACTGCGAGGCGGCGCAAAACTTACTGCGAGGCGGCGCAAAACTTACTGCGAGGGAGCGCAAAACTTACTGCGAGGGAGCTCAAAACTTACTGCGAGGCGGCGCAAAACTTACTGCGAGGGAGCTCAAAACTTACTGCGAGGCGGCGCAAAACTTACTGCGAGGGAGCTCAAAACTTACTGCGAGGGGGCGCAAAACTTACTGCGAGGCGGCGCAAAACTTACTGCGAGGGAGCTCAAAACTTACTGCGAGGGGGCGCAAAACTTACTGCGAGGCGGCGCAAAACTTACTGCGAGGGAGCTCAAAACTTACTGCGAGGGGGCGCAAAACTTACTGCGAGGCGGCGCAAAACTTACTGCGAGGGAGCTCAAAACTTACTGCGAGGGAGCTCAAAACTTACTGCGAGGGGGCGCAAAACTTACTGCGAGGCGGCGCAAAACTCACTGCGAGGGAGCTCAAAACTTACTGCGAGGGGGCGCAAAACTTACTGCGAGGCAGCTCAAAACTTACTGCGAGGGGGCGCAAAACTTACTGCGAGGCGGCGCAAAACTTACTGCGAGGGGGCGCAAAACTTACTGCGAGGGAGCTCAAAACTTACTGCGAGGCGGCGCAAAACTTACTGCGAGGCGGCGCAAAACTTACTGCGAGGGAGCGCAAAACTTACTGCGAGGCGGCGCAAAACTTACTGCGAGGGGGCGCAAAACTTACTGCGAGGGGGCGCAAAACGTACTGCGAGGCGGCGCAAAACTTACTGCGATGCGGCGCAAAACTTACTGCGAGGCGGCGCAAAACTTACTGCGAGGGGGCGCAAAACTTACTGCGAGGCGGCGCAAAACTTACTGCGAGGCAGCTCAAAACTATTTCAGAAAACAGTTCCTGTCCTCTAAGGTGCTCTATAGGAATCAGAATCTTCTTTTGTCAACCAAAAAATGTCAACAAGCATACGAATGAAAAGGACCTGCTTTTAGTAAACCATGTACACGCTCCAAGGTGAGAATAAAGCAAATTGTCTGATTATTGCTGCTCCTGTAAACACAGTTAGTGATACACAGTACAGAAACCTGTGTTGACATGTATGTATGCGAGCACAAACAGCAGATGCCAGAGTGTATATTTATTCACACATGTAATGTAGACACAGGCGTGTGTGTGTCTGTAAAGATCCGTAATCCAGCGTAAGTCTTCAGGATAACTAGAGATGGCTGGTGAACATCGATTATCCCGTAAGCTCTGTGCATTTGCTACAAACATGGAGATTTGCTGTAAATCACCACACACACACTTTAAAGGGATGGTTTGCCCAAACATTAAAACTGTCATTATTTACTCACCCTCATGATGTTTAAAAGTCAGATGACTACAGCAGAACACATGCGTGCTGCGCTTTTCCACATTACATTAGTTAACATGAAATAATAATAAGCACCTTTAAAGCACTTAATCATTTCGGTTATTGTTAATTTCAACATTTACAAATACATTTTCCAAATTAAAAGTTGTATGTTAACTTTAGTTAATGCATTATGAACATTTTATAATTGTAACAAAGAGAACCTTAAAATAAAAATAGATACTTGTAAGTTTTAAGGAATAAATGTTAAATGAAGCTTTCGGTAGTTTCAGGGAATTTTCTGCTTCAAAAACTTCAAGGTAGTTCTTCAAAGGATGAATTGCACAGATTGTAGGTCATTTACATTTGGGTCAAGAATAATTATTAATTGCATTATTAATTACAAGCTTTTTTCATCTCGTAGACGACAACAGCGGCTGCCTGGCGCAGGAGGAACTGGCGGGAAATCCCAGAATCCGCAGCAGCAACAGCCGACCAATCAGATGCAACAGACCATTACAGAGTACCAAACAGGTGTCGGGACTAAGCACGGAGGGCGGGTTTACCAGGGGCAGCAGAACCAGTGTGGGCGACAGGGGGGCCCGCATCATGGCTACAGTCAGAACCGCCGCTGGCATCAACAGCCGAAACACCAGACGAGCAGTTTAACTCCTGCACCGAATACCAAAGAGACAGAGAATGTAAAACAGGAGGAGCCGGAGCCTCAGACAGAGAGAAGAGGGAAGGATGAACCAGTGAAAGAGGAGAGAAAAAAAGAAGGGAAGGTGGAGAAGACGGAGGGAGTGAAGATTTGCTTACTGCAGTCATCAAAAGAAAGACTGAGGAGGAGACTCAAAGAGAAGGTGAAATGTGTGTGTGTGTGTGTGTGTGCGTGCGTGCGTGCGTGCGTGTGTGGGAGTGTAAAAAGAGTGTGATTTTACAAATCTAAATGAATCAATTAACAATTGATCTGAATCAGAATGAAGTTTGTTGTCAAGCTCCCAAAATGGCATCAGTTGGCACATGCCATCAGTGTTTCACGTCATGTGACCGCTCTTGGTCTTCTTTGAATGGCAGGAGGATGTTCCCGTGGCGACGGCCGGACCTCAGCGGAACCGAATGGACAGATTATTAGAGATCTTGAACAGCATGAGGAATAACAGCAGCGGTGTGGAGGCGCAACTCACCACCTTCATGGAGGAGGCGCAGAACTCTGCAGACTCCGAGGAGACGCTCAGCCAGATCGTACACACGATTTATCATAAAGCGGTCAGCGACCGAAGCTTTGCGGCCACCGCTGCCAAACTCTGTGACAAGATGGCGCTGTTCATGGTGGAAGGCACCAAATTCCGCTCTCTTCTACTCAACATGTTACAGGTGAGAAGTGTGTGTGTGTGTGTGTGTGTGTCTGTGTGTGTGTGTCTGTGTGTGTGTGTCTGTATCTCTGTCTGTCTGTCCATCTATCTATCTATCTATCTATCTATCTATCTATCTATCTATCTATCTATCTATCTATCTATCTATCTATCTATCTATCTATCTATCTATCTATCTATCTATCTATCTATCTATCTATCTATCTGTTGTTTGTTCTGTCTGTCTGTCTGTCGTTGTTTGTTCTGTCTATCTATCTGTCTGTCTATTTATCTGTCTGTCTGTCTGTCTGATCTATTTATCTATCTGTCTGTTTGTCTGTCTATCTATCTGTCTGTCTATTCTATCTATCTGTCTGTCTATTTATTTATCTGTCTGTCTGATCTATCTGTCTGTCTGTCTGTCTGTCTGTCTGTCTATCTATCTATTTATCTATCTGTCTGTCTGTCTGTCTGTCTGTCTGTCTATCTATCTATTTAACTATCTGTCTATCAATCTGTCTGTCTGTCTATCTATCTGTCTATCTGTCTGTCTGTCTATTTATCTGTCTGTCTGATCTATCTATCTGTCTGTCTGTCTATCTATCTATCTGTAAGTCTATCTGTCTATCTGTCTGTTTGTCTGTCTATCTATCTATCTATCTATTTATCTATCTCTATCTATCTGTCTGTCTATTTATCTGTCTATCTAATCTATAAATTTATCTATCTATCTGTCTGTCTATTTATCTGTCTATCTGTCTGTCTGTCTGATCTATGTATCTGTCTATCTATCTATCTATCTGTCTGTCTATCTATCTGTCTGTTTGTCTGTCTCTATCTATCTATCTGTCTGTTTGTCTGTCTGTCGTTGTTTGTTCTGTCTGTCTGTCTGTCGTTGTTTGTTCTGTCTATCTATCTGTCTGTCTATTTATCTGTCTGTCTGTCTGTCTGATCTATTTATCTATCTATCTGTCTGTCTATTTATCTGTCTATCTGTCTGTCTGTCTGATCTATGTATCTGTCTATCTATCTATCTATCTGTCTGTCTATCTATCTGTCTGTTTGTCTGTCTCTATCTATCTATCTGTCTGTTTGTCTGTCTGTCGTTGTTTGTTCTGTCTGTCTGTCTGTCGTTGTTTGTTCTGTCTATCTATCTGTCTGTCTATCTATCTGTCTGTTTGTCTGTCTCTATCTATCTATCTGTTGTTTGTTCTGTCTGTCGTTGTTTGTTCTGTCTGTCTGTCTGTCGTTGTTTGTTCTGTCTATCTATCTGTCTGTCTATTTATCTGTCTGTCTGTCTGTCTGATCTATTTATCTATCTGTCTGTTTGTCTGTCTATCTATCTGTCTGTCTATTCTATCTATCTGTCTGTCTATTTATTTATCTGTCTGTCTGATCTATCTGTCTGTCTGTCTGTCTGTCTATCTATCTATTTATCTATCTGTCTATCAATCTGTCTGTCTGTCTGTCTGTCTGTCTGTCTATCTATCTATTTAACTATCTGTCTATCAATCTGTCTGTCTGTCTATCTATCTGTCTATCTGTCTGTCTGTCTATTTATCTGTCTGTCTGATCTATCTATCTGTCTGTCTGTCTATCTATCTATCTGTAAGTCTATCTATCTATCTGTCTGTTTGTCTGTCTATCTATCTGTCTATCTATCTATTTATCTATCTCTATCTATCTGTCTGTCTATTTATCTGTCTATCTAATCTATAAATTTATCTATCTATCTGTCTGTCTATTTATCTGTCTATCTGTCTGTCTGTCTGATCTATGTATCTGTCTATCTATCTATCTATCTGTCTGTCTATCTATCTGTCTGTTTGTCTGTCTCTATCTATCTATCTGTCTGTTTGTCTGTCTCTATCTATCTATCTGTCTGTTTGTCTGTCTATCTATCTATCTATCTATCTGTCTGTTTGTCTGTCTATCTATCTGTCTATCTATCTATTTATCTATCTGTCTATCTGTCTGTCTGTCTATTTATCTGTCTGTCTATTCTATCTGTCTGTCTATTCTATCTATCTGTCTGTCTATTTGTCTGTCTGTCTGTCTGTCTGTCTATCTATCTATTTATCTATCTGTCTATCAATCTGTCTGTCTGTCTATCTATCTGTCTATCTGTCTGTCTGTCTATTTATCTGTCTGTCTGATCTATCTATCTGTCTGTCTGTCTATCTATCTATCTGTAAGTCTATCTATCTATCTGTCTGTTTGTCTGTCTATCTATCTGTCTATCTATCTATTTATCTATCTCTATCTATCTGTCTGTCTATTTATCTGTCTATCTAATCTATAAATTTATCTATCTATCTGTCTGTCTATTTATCTGTCTATCTGTCTGTCTGTCTGATCTATGTATCTGTCTATCTATCTATCTATCTGTCTGTCTATCTATCTGTCTGTTTGTCTGTCTCTATCTATCTATCTGTCTGTTTGTCTGTCTCTATCTATCTATCTGTCTGTTTGTCTGTCTATCTATCTGTCTATCTATCTATTTATCTATCTGTCTATCTGTCTGTCTGTCTATTTATCTGTCTGTCTATTCTATCTGTCTGTCTATTCTATCTATCTGTCTGTCTATTTGTCTGTCTGTCTGTCTGTCTGTCTATCTATCTATTTATCTATCTGTCTATCAATCTGTCTGTCTGTCTATCTATCTGTCTATCTGTCTGTCTGTCTATTTATCTGTCTGTCTGATCTATCTATCTGTCTGTTTGTCTGTCTATCTATCTGTAAGTCTATCTATCTATCTGTCTGTTTGTCTGTCTATCTATCTGTCTATCTATCTATTTATCTATCTCTATCTATCTGTCTGTCTATTTATCTGTCTATCTAATCTATAAATTTATCTATCTATCTGTCTGTCTATTTATCTGTCTATCTGTCTGTCTGTCTGATCTATGTATCTGTCTATCTATCTATCTATCTGTCTGTCTATCTATCTGTCTGTTTGTCTGTCTCTATCTATCTATCTGTCTGTTTGTCTGTCTATCTATCTATCTATCTATCTGTCTGTCTATCTATCTGTCTGTCTATTTATCTGTCTGTCTGTCTGTCCATCTGTCTGTCTGTCTATCTATCTATCTATCTATCTATCTATCTATCTATCTATTTATCTGTATATCTATCTGTCTGTCTGTCTGTCTGTCTTTTTTTCTGTCTTTGAATTTTTAAAGGTACAGTAACAAAAAGTGGCAGTTTAGTTGTAAGGGTCAGAGTGAGGGTGCGAGAAACCTTTACATTATCAATGCTATAAAACATGTCCAATATGGCGCCTTTCAGGTCTCTCTCACACATAGATCACTGTCTCTCTGTTGGTTTGGGGTCAGTCTGTCTGTACTGTGGTTTTGCTGCTGTAGCTCTAAGTGTTTGTCATTGTTTTTGGGAAGTGACTGTTAGACTCATTTCTCACTGTGGTGGTAGACCAGAACTCTGACCCTGTTTCTGGTGCTGCCAAAACACACATCCTGTTCCACACACACACTGAATATCTCACAAATACACACAGACTAACAAACTATCCACCTCAAACAAACACAGCTGGCAAACATGTCAATAACGGGATCATTATTGATCACAGAATTGTATATCTGCTTTGCCTATACATTATCGTTGGTTAGCATCTACATGATACAAGTGACATTTTGCTTGTATATTAAATATAATAATAATGTAGTTTTATATTTTATAATTAAAATATCTAAAAAAATTACATTATAAAATACTGGAAATCCATATCAGGTGTGTATTAGTGTGTGTGTGTGTGTGTGTGTGTGTGTGTGTGTGTGTGTGTGTGTGTGTTGAGGTAGATGAGTCACTCTGGTTTGTCCTCACGTAAACCAGCGCTCTTGTCCCGTGTGGTGGTTCAGCAGGTGCTCTGACAATGTTATGTAAGAGATTCGCCATCTACAAGTGTCTCTGTGACCCTTGTGAAGGGACACATCCGCTCAAAACCATTTAGATAACACAAACAGAGTCATGCTGCATATGAGAACGCTCACACATACTTCATACAAACGTGGGTGAATTTCCATTCATTCTTAACCCCTTAAATTCGGGTGCATTTTTGTGCTGCCGCCCGCAATTTTTCACTCTCAGATTTACAAGCTCACCATTCACATATGATGTGGACTCATTGCAAAAAATGGGTGTCATTTTACAGAGAACCGGCCTAATATTATTGTGTTTGTAATCTTGTGTTAAACAGAATATTTATTTGAAAAACTTTTTTTTTTTGGTGTCATAATTTTTTATAAATATATTTCTGGTTCTGTTCACTCAATCTCACTTTGTAATGTCTCATTTTATTCCACTAGATGGCAGAAAGCACTAGAAAAAAAATTGCTCCATCACAATATACAGATGTGAAATGTAGGGGGCGCTCTAACACATTTTAGCCCTCAAAGTTGTGCTCGTCCATTGACATTCAGTCTATTTTACAGTTCATGCACCACCCTCTATGTTTCATTGAATATCTCGGCCTCTGAGTGAACTAGAAGCGCAGTCTAGGTTTTAATAGAAAGCTGAGATCCTCCCCTTTGCGATGATATAAAATGTTTTATCATCAGTAGTCGAAAACATATTGATGATTTGTTTAAGATATAACATCAGATTATTCACACAAGCAACCTCACAGACATGTAAGCTATAGTTCTCCCAAATGATTTTGACTCCTCATGTGATTTTGACATCTTGCAGTTATGTACTTGTTTGTGACCTTGTATGCACTCTTATTTAGACGTGAATGCCGGTGTTTTTTTATTAAATAATGTCATCATTTTCTTTTGATGCATTTTTACCCAAGCTGACCCGCAGTTTCTGAGACGGAGAAAGCAAGAAGGCCGACATTAGAAAGAAAGACAGATTTTCACTCTCTAAAGTCCCTTTGCTATAAATAATTTAGTTACATTAATTTTGTAGTTGACAAAAAGTCTGTGAGGTTTGAAAATCATCTCATGTCTGGAGAACTACAAGAACTAAAGCTTAAATCAAGATGTTTCCTGAATAAAAATGTCGTAATCTTTCTGTGTCTTAGATACGAGTAAGCTGCATATCTCGAGAATATTTGTAGGAATTTAGGAATTTTTTATATATTTTTATCTATTATGTTTTAATCTATTTATGTTATTAGTAGGGCTGTCAATCGATTAAAATATTTAATCGAATTAATTACATGGTGTCCCGATTAATTAATTGAGATTTAATCGCATATACAAATATTTGCTGAGAAAGCCCCTCATATAACAATAACTCAATATATAATAATTATACATATTTATATCAATATATAATTATACATAGTTATCTTTAAATATTTAAAAATTATCTATCTATCTATATATCTATTTATCTTCCTTGTTATTGTTCGGGGGCATTGCGGTTAATTGCGTTAATTTTTTTAATGCATTAATTTAGCGCGATTAATTTTACAAATAAATAACGCGTTAAAAAAATTAATCGCAATGCCCACGGTCCATAATAAGGAAGATTCCTAATAAATGCAAGCTTGTAGTACCACCTGTTTCCTCCAGAGGGCAGTAAGTGAAACGTCAGCTGTATGAGCAACACACAGTTTATTAACACGTTAAATCGACAGCCCTAGTTATTAGCTATTTGTATCTGTATATCTATTTTTTATCTATTATCTTATTTTTTATTATTTTTATCTATATTTCTTATCTATTAATATATTTTATTTGTAATCTTTTTTTATTATTTTATTACTTTTATACGTTATTTTTATCTATTTTTTACTTAATCTATTTGTTTTGTATTTTATTATTATATATTTAGAATTTTGTATCTCTTTTATTTATATCTATTTATTTTTTATCTATTTATCTTATTTTCATTATTTTTATCTATTAATATCTTATTTTTGTCTTTTTATTTTTGATCTTTTTTATTTTTATCGATCTTATTTTAATTATTTTTATTACTTTTTTTAATTGTTATTTTTACCTATTTTAGAAATGTTTTACTTTATTTTGTATATTATTATATATTAATAATTTTGTATCTGCATTATTCTTATCTATATTTTTATCTATTTTTTATCTATTATTTTTAGATTTTTGTTTTATAAATTATTTTTATATTTTTTATTTTGATCTACGTATTTATGTATTCATTTATTTTTTCTATGCATTATATTTTTATCTATTTATCTTATTTTCTATAAAACAAATTATCTCTGCTTACTTTTTATATTACTATTTTTTTTGTTTATTTTTTTAGTTTTGCATTTCTGTTATTTTTTTCTATAATTTTTATTATTTTTATATCTATTGTATCTATTTGTAATTTTTTTAGATATATTTATTTTTTAATCTTTATTTATTTATTTTCATTTTTTCATTTTCTGATAAGCTGATTTGGAACAATATATATTGTAAAAAAGCACTTTACCAATAAAATTGAAACGTGTGTGTGTGTGTGTGTGTTCTAGAGGTTCAAACACCTGTAAGTGTTTTCTGCTCTGTAATGTACTTTTCTCTCTGTCGCGCTCTCAGAGGGATTTCACGCGTCGTGATGAGCTGCAGCAGACAGATGTGGAGTGCTGGTTGGGTTTCATCACGTTTCTCTGTGAGGTCTTTGGCACCATGAGGAGCAGCGCTGGAGAGCCCTTCAGAGTGCTGGTGTGCCCCATATACTCCTGCTTAAGAGAGGTACACAACACTGTTCAACTCTACACACCCTATAAGGCCCAGATATACTTCATACGTAATTGAAGATCGGATGTGAATGATGTCATTCAGAAAAAGATCTAGCCGAAAAGAATGTGTTTTTACATCCATTTTGGTGGTTCGTAAGTATATATTTTTAGCCTGTTTTTCGGCAATTCTTGTCAAATGACCTGATCCTGCTTGAATAGCTCTTCACTGTCTGGGAAGATGAAAGATGTAGGTGATAGTTTAGTTTGTTTGTGTGCGGTCATGAATACCACTTTTCAAGATCGCAGTCAGATTAACATCGTTTGACTCTGATATCAGCGTGTCCTGACACGATTGTCTGGGGGCATTAACGGTTTGTGTGTGACAGAGATTATGCTGTGTTTACACAGCGCCGTGTCTCTGCCAGGTGTGAAGAAATGTGTATTCTGTGTGTTTGCGGACCGGCAAAGCAGGTTTGATAATTGCAAGTGATCCCGCTGTAGTTGTGGAGCTGACAGGTGTATTTGAAGCGCCGAGGGTGTGGATGGAAATAAAAGACAGGATGAATGGATGGAGGGAGAGAAAAGACTGTCTGTTGTGCCTTTGAAAGGTTCATGAATTGAAAGGTTGGACGCGTCTCTGCTGCTCTTGAAACTTCTTTTTGTTGGAAACTTCAGGGATTTTTGTGACCGTGTTTGCGAGACAGAACTGTATTAATATTCCTCAGACGTTTGGGTTTGTTCTAAACCTTTAACATTAACCATTAAATGTGCTGTTAACTGAGACCAAAACATCTCATTTACAGAATCCATTCAAACTTTGATTGTAGATGATACAGACAGACAGACAGACAGATAAATAGAAAGATAGACAGACAGATAAATAGATAGATAGACAGATAGACAGACAGTCAGACGGTAGACATATAGATAGACAGAAATACAGATAAATAGATAGATAGACAGACAGATAGACAGACATATAGATAGACAAAAAGACAGACAGACAGACAGATAAATAGAAAGAAAGATTGACAGACAGACAGACAGATAAATAGAAAAATAGACAGACAGACAGAAATACAGATAAGATAGACAGACAGACAGACAGATAGATAAATAGAAAGAAAGATAGACAGACAGACAGACAGATAAATAGAAAAATAGACAGACAGACAGATAAGATAGACAGATAGATAGATCAGACAGACAGACAGAAATACAGATAACATAGACAGACAGATAAATAGAAAGATAGACAGACAGACAGACAGAAAGATAGATAGACAGACGTATAGATAGACAGAAATACAGATAGATAGACAGACAGATAAATAGAAATATAGACAGAAATACAGATAAGATAGACAGACAGATAAATAGAAAGATAGACAGACAGACAGAAAGATAGATAGACAGATGTATAGATAGACAGAAATACAGATAGATAGATAGACAGACAGACAGACAGATAAATAGAAAGACAGATAGACAGACATATAGATAGACAGAAAGATAGACAGACAGATAAATAGAAAGTAAGATTGACAGACAGACAGAAATACAGATAAGATAGACAGACAGATAAATAGATAGATAGACAGACAGTCAGACGGTAGACAGACAGGTAGACAGACATATAGATAGACAGAAATACAGATAGATAGATAGATAGACAGACAGATGGTAGACAGACAGACAGACAGATAAATAGAAAGATAGATAGACAGACAGACAGATAAATAGAAAGATAGACACAGACTGACATGTAGATAGACAGACAGACAGATAGATAGATAGACAGACAGACAGACAGATAAATAGAAAGACAGATAGACAGACAGACAGACAGATAAATAGAAAAATAGACAGACAGACAGATAAGATAGACAGATAGATAGATCAGACAGACAGACAGAAATACAGATAACATAGACAGACAGATAAATAGAAAGATAGACAGACAGACAGACAGAAAGATAGATAGACAGACGTATAGATAGACAGAAATACAGATAGATAGACAGACAGATAAATAGAAATATAGACAGAAATACAGATAAGATAGACAGACAGATAAATAGAAAGATAGACAGACAGACAGACAGAAAGATAGATAGACAGATGTATAGATAGACAGAAATACAGATAGATAGATAGACAGACAGACAGATAAATAGAAAGACAGATAGACAGACATATAGATAGACAGAAAGATAGACAGACAGATAAATAGAAAGTAAGATTGACAGACAGACAGAAATACAGATAAGATAGACAGACAGACAGATAAATAGATAGATAGACAGACAGTCAGACGGTAGACAGACAGGTAGACAGACATATAGATAGACAGAAATACAGATAGATAGATAGATAGATAGACAGACAGATGGTAGACAGACAGACAGATAAATAGAAAGATAGATAGACAGACAGACAGATAAATAGAAAGATAGACACAGACTGACATGTAGATAGATAGATAGACAGACAGACAGACAGATAAATAGAAAGACAGATAGACAGACATATAGATAGACAGAAAGATAGACAGACAGATAGATAGACAGACAGATAAATAGAAATATAGACAGAAATACAGATAAGATAGACAGACAGATAAATAGAAAGATAGACAGACAGACAGACAGAAAGATAGATAGACAGATGTATAGATAGACAGAAATACAGATAGATAGATAGACAGACAGACAGACAGACAGATAAATAGAAAGACAGATAGACAGATATATAGATAGACAGAAAGATAGACAGACAGACAGACAGACAGATAAATAGAAAGTAAGATTGACAGACAGACAGAAATACAGATAAGATAGACAGACAGACAGATAAATAGATAGATAGACAGACAGACAGACAGACAGATAAATAGAAAGTAAGATTGACAGACAGACAGAAATACAGATAAGATAGACAGACAGACAGATAAATAGATAGATAGACAGACAGACAGACAGACAGATGGATAGACAGGAATACAGATAAGACAGATAGATGGATAGACAGACAGACAGATAAATAGAAAGAAAGATAGACAGATAAATAGACAGAGAGACAGAAAGATAGACAGACAGACAGATAAATAGAAAGATAGATAGACAGACAGATAGACAGACATATAGATAGACAAAAAGATAGACAGACAGACAGATAAATAGAAAGAAAGATTGACAGACAGACAGAAATACAGATAAGATAGACAGACAGACAGATAAATAGATAGATAGACAGACAGACAGATATACAGATAAGATAGACAGACAGACAGACAGATAGATAAATAGAAAGAAAGAGACAGACAGACAGATAAATAGAAAAATAGACAGACAGACAGATAAGATAGACAGACAGACAGACAGATAAATAGACAGACAGATAAGATAGACAGATAGATCAGACAGACAGACAGAAATACAGATAAGATAGACAGACAGATAAATAGAAAGATAGACAGACAGACAGACAGAAAGATAGATAGACAGACGTATAGATAGACAGAAATACAGATAGATAGATAGACAGACAGACAGACAGATAAATAGAAAGACAGATAGACAGACATATAGATAGACAGAAAGATAGACAGACAGATAGATAGACAGACAGATAAATAGAAAGATAGACAGACAGACAGAAAGATAGATAGACAGATGTATAGATAGACAGAAATACAGATAGATAGATAGACAGACAGACAGACAGATAAATAGAAAGACAGATAGACAGACATATAGATAGACAGAAAGATAGACAGACAGATAAATAGAAAGTAAGATTGACAGACAGACAGAAATACAGATAAGATAGACAGACAGATAAATAGATAGATAGACAGACAGTCAGACGGTAGACAGACAGGTAGACAGACATATAGATAGACAGAAATACAGATAGATAGATAGATAGACAGACAGATGGTAGACAGACAGACAGACAGATAAATAGAAAGATAGATAGACAGACAGACAGATAAATAGAAAGATAGACACAGACTGACATGTAGATAGACAGACAGACAGATAGATAGATAGACAGACAGACAGACAGATAAATAGAAAGACAGATAGACAGACAGACAGACAGATAAATAGAAAAATAGACAGACAGACAGATAAGATAGACAGATAGATAGATCAGACAGACAGACAGAAATACAGATAACATAGACAGACAGATAAATAGAAAGATAGACAGACAGACAGACAGAAAGATAGATAGACAGACGTATAGATAGACAGAAATACAGATAGATAGACAGACAGATAAATAGAAATATAGACAGAAATACAGATAAGATAGACAGACAGATAAATAGAAAGATAGACAGACAGACAGACAGACAGAAAGATAGATAGACAGATGTATAGATAGACAGAAATACAGATAGATAGATAGACAGACAGACAGATAAATAGAAAGACAGATAGACAGACATATAGATAGACAGAAAGATAGACAGACAGATAAATAGAAAGTAAGATTGACAGACAGACAGAAATACAGATAAGATAGACAGACAGACAGATAAATAGATAGATAGACAGACAGTCAGACGGTAGACAGACAGGTAGACAGACATATAGATAGACAGAAATACAGATAGATAGATAGATAGATAGACAGACAGATGGTAGACAGACAGACAGATAAATAGAAAGATAGATAGACAGACAGACAGATAAATAGAAAGATAGACACAGACTGACATGTAGATAGATAGATAGACAGACAGACAGACAGATAAATAGAAAGACAGATAGACAGACATATAGATAGACAGAAAGATAGACAGACAGATAGATAGACAGACAGATAAATAGAAATATAGACAGAAATACAGATAAGATAGACAGACAGATAAATAGAAAGATAGACAGACAGACAGAAAGATAGATAGACAGATGTATAGATAGACAGAAATACAGATAGATAGATAGACAGACAGACAGACAGACAGATAAATAGAAAGACAGATAGACAGACATATAGATAGACAGAAAGATAGACAGACAGACAGACAGACAGATAAATAGAAAGTAAGATTGACAGACAGACAGAAATACAGATAAGATAGACAGACAGACAGATAAATAGATAGATAGACAGACAGACAGACAGACAGATAAATAGAAAGTAAGATTGACAGACAGACAGAAATACAGATAAGATAGACAGACAGACAGATAAATAGATAGATAGACAGACAGACAGACAGACAGATGGATAGACAGGAATACAGATAAGACAGATAGATGGATAGACAGACAGACAGATAAATAGAAAGAAAGATAGACAGATAAATAGACAGAGAGACAGAAAGATAGACAGACAGACAGATAAATAGAAAGATAGATAGACAGACAGATAGACAGACATATAGATAGACAAAAAGATAGACAGACAGACAGATAAATAGAAAGAAAGATTGACAGACAGACAGAAATACAGATAAGATAGACAGACAGACAGATAAATAGATAGATAGACAGACAGACAGATATACAGATAAGATAGACAGACAGACAGACAGATAGATAAATAGAAAGAAAGAGACAGACAGACAGATAAATAGAAAAATAGACAGACAGACAGATAAGATAGACAGACAGACAGACAGATAAATAGACAGACAGATAAGATAGACAGATAGATCAGACAGACAGACAGAAATACAGATAAGATAGACAGACAGATAAATAGAAAGATAGACAGACAGACAGACAGAAAGATAGATAGACAGACGTATAGATAGACAGAAATACAGATAGATAGATAGACAGACAGACAGACAGATAAATAGAAAGACAGATAGACAGACATATAGATAGACAGAAAGATAGACAGACAGATAGATAGACAGACAGATAAATAGAAATATAGACAGAAATACAGATAAGATAGACAGACAGATAAATAGAAAGATAGACAGACAGAAATACAGATAGATAGATAGACAGACAGACAGACAGATAAATAGAAAGACAGATAGACAGACATATAGATAGACAGAAAGATAGACAGACAGATAGATAGACAGACAGATAAATAGAAATATAGACAGAAATACAGATAAGACAGACAGACAGAAAGATAGATAGACAGATGTATAGATAGACTGAAATACAGATAGATAGATAGATAGACAGACAGACAGACAGATAAATAGAAAGACAGATAGACAGACATATAGATAGACAGAAAGATAGACAGACAGACAGACAGATAAATAGAAAGTAAGATTGACAGACAGACAGAAATACAGATAAGATAGACAGACAGACAGATAAATAGATAGATAGACAGACAGACAGACACAGATAAATAGAAAGTAAGATTGACAGACAGACAGAAATACAGATAAGATAGACAGACAGACAGATAAATAGATAGATAGACAGACAGACAGATATACAGATAAGATAGACAGACAGACAGATAGATAAATAGAAAGAAAGATAGACAGACAGACAGATAAATAGAAAAATAGACAGACAGACAGATAAGATAGACAGACAGACAGACAGACAGATAAATAGAAAGAAAGATAGACAGACAGATAAATAGAAAAATAGACAGACAGACAGAAATACAGATAGATAGACAGACAGACAGACAGACAGATAGATAAATAGACAGACAGATAAGATAAATAGACAAATAGACAGACAGACAGATAGATAGATAGATAGATAGATAGACAGATAGATAGACAGATAGATAGATAGATAGTCAGACAGACAGACAGATAAGATAGACAGACAGACAGATAAATAGAAAGATAGATAGATAGACAGACAGACAGATAAATAGACAGACAGACAGATAGATAGATAGACAGACAGACAGACAGACAGATAAATAGAAAAATAGATAGATAGATAGACAGACAGATAAATAGACAGACAGACAGATAAATAGACAGACAGACAGATAGATAGATAGACAGACAGACAGACAGATAAATAGAAAAATAGATAGATAGATAGATAGACAGATAAATAGACAGACAGACAGATAGATAGATAGATAGACAGACAGACAGATAAATAGAAAAATATTCATTTATTTAAGTACTTTGTTACCTGGTGAACTCTGGTTTTATTCATGTGTGAGTTTGGCCCCGTTTCCACCCAAGATTAACATGCAAGTGTTCAAGTGAGACGCATCGCTGTTTCCACCTGTTACTACCGTGAGTTTTCCGTGACCCCTTGTGATCGGATTTTGAGGGGCTGGTCTCTTCTTTCATGACGACTTACATCAGTTACGATTTACTACATGATAATAAACCACATAAAAGACAAACAAAAGTCAACCTTTATTTATAGAGCACATTTAAAATCAACAGAAGTTGATCAAAGAAATGAATATACAATGACAGAGTGACCACCATCAGTGTGCAACATGCTACGGCAGCCATAATGCACCAGCACACTCGCCACACACCAGCTGTTGGTGGAGAGGAGAGAGTAGAGTGATGTAGCCGATTCAGGGATGGGGATTAGAGTATTTGGAGGTCATGATTGAGAAGGGCCAATTGGAGGGGATGCCCTGGGATTTTTAATGACCACAGAGAGTCTCATCCGAAAGAGAGTGTCCCTGTGACTATACTGGGGCATAAGGACACACAGACTGCAGGGTGAACACCCCCTGCTGGCCTCCCTAATACCTCTTCCAGCAGCAACCGCAGTTTCCCCCATGAGGTCTCCCATCCAGGTACTGGCCAGGCTCAACCCTGCTTGGCTTTAGTGGTTAATCAGACGAGAGCTTCGGGGTGATATAGCTGTTGATCCAAACACAAACGCCACATTTCAAGCAGAATTATGCGTTATGTTAGTGGAGTACGTGTATTAACTGAGCTTGTCATCTGTGTGTGTGTCTGCATGTTGAAATCACACACGCTGAAGAGGTTCAGTTAAGTCTCACGCTTGTGTGTGTGTTTGCTTTTTTTCAACTTTTCCGATCGGACCGTTATTTCCGTTTTAAGCCGCACATAATTGGCAACGCTTGTTTTAGCGCAGTCGTTGATTGACAGGTGAGGGGTAGCATTTTTGCTGCTATACGGGAGGACATGTTCAGGACAGATTAGTGTTTCATACCCCAAATGCATTGTGGTTGAATGCGTTTTTGACTACCTCCATATGTGGTTTTAGTGATCCGATCCGATTGGACCCTGTTTCCACCTGTGTTTAGCGCTGAACACTTGTGATTGAATCGCCCAAAACGCATCATAATACCAGGTGTAAACGGGGGTCTTTGTTTCCATGAGGGTTAGAGTGCTGTAATGTGAGCCAGCAGTCCTGGTCCTGTTCTCTGGGGATGGCTTTATGAGATATGTAACTCTAGTCGTTACCCTGGAGACCAGCATACAGAGACTTCATCAGTAATTACCCGGGACCATCAGGACTCGAAAGCCTCCTGACACTAATATACATGTGCACTCCATCAGATGCCGCGGGTCATGAGTTCAGACCTGCTGTATCTTATCAGAGACACTGAGAAACATTTCTCTGGAACGGTGGATATTGCTTGTGGTTTTCTACCTCTAATTTGTATTTTTACATATAGAGTGGTGTATAAGCGGCCCTACAAGCCTTGTGATTATTATACGTTAAGGACAGTGTTCCCACTGTCATGGAAAACCTGGAAATGTCCGGGGAATTTTAAAATTGTGATTTCCAAGCCTGAAAAACTCATTGAAATGAATCAAATCCTGGAAGTCTTGGAAAAGTCATGTACGTTCTTTTTAGAATAAATATACGACAGATGTTGTGCCACTTATCAGTTTAATCGTTTAAATGTATTAATGTATAAATATGTTTCACTACATCAGATATTTTGAAGTCGTCGTATCCTCCAGGCGAGCGCTGCGTTGCGTCTGGTTAAGATCATGCTAATTGAGGTTTGCTCGTGTTGGTAGACGTGTCTGCTAGCAAACATGAGTCACTTCTCTATTTAACCGCCGATGAAGAATCACTACTTCACTCGTGGTGGTGTAATGCGTCTGAAAGTTAAATTGGTCATATATTTGAAAACAGCAATTTTCTTTTTTTGAAATAAGATTAATATGAGTAAATAAACACTCCAGCATTCACTTTACTCAAAGCCAGTTTTCCCAGACCGCTTACTGAAACTAAACAGCAGAAGCGCCTCATTCAGAAATCATCATAGTGATGACATCATAATCATTAGCTCATCAGCACATGACCGCCCACTATATATATCAACACATATGCAGTACTGAGCAAGATGTTGTTGTTGCTCATTTCAAATGTAAATAGGGGTTTGCTAATCAAAACAGAGGCCAATTACATTTAGCAGTCTTAAAGGGACAGTACACCCAAAAATGAAAATTCTGTCATAATTTCCTCACCCTCTTGCCATCCCAGATGTGTGACTTACTTTCTTCTGCTGAACACAAATGAAGATTTTTAGAAGAATATCTCAGCTCTGAAGGTCCATACAATGCAAGTGAATGATGACCAGAGCTTTCAAGCTTAAAAAGCATATAAAAGCAGCATAAAAGTAATCCTTAAGACTCGAGTGGTTTAATCCATGTCTTCAGAAGTGATATGATAGGTGTGGGTGAGAAACAGATCAGTATTTTTAATACTTTTTTTTACTATAAATTCTCCTCCCTGCCCAGTAGGTGGCGATATCCATGAATAATGCGACAAAAAAAAAGAACTCTTAGGAGAGAAGAGCGCTTAGGAGGGCTGTTTGAGATATTTAGTCAAAAATAGGAATTCAATATTGATTTGTTTCTCACCCACACCTATCATATCACTTCTGAAGACATGGATTAAACCACTGGAGGCTTATGGATTACTTTTATGCTGCTTTTATATGCTTTTGAAGCTTGAAAGTTCTGGTCACCATTCACTTACATTGTATGGACCTTCAAATCTGAGATATTCCTCTAAAAATCTTCATTTGTGTTCAGCAGAAGAAAGTAAGTCACACATCTGGGATGGCAAGAGGGTGATTAAATGATGAGAGAATGTGAACTGTCCCTTTAAAGGGCTATTTCATGTCAAATCAAATAAATGAAAGAATTTACCCCCAATGATGCATTACAAAGTTCTTCCGATGTACATTTCTGAAGTCAAAGAAATAGATATAGGTATTGCACTAACTGAAGAAATGCATGTTTTGCTTATTCTTAGTATTAGTGTATTTTTGTACTTCAGATCTTTGTTTTGTTGGACAAGAAAAACTACCTTCATACCATGTGACCCACATTTGCTTTTCGACCATTGCAAATGGGACCGAGCCGAATTAAGAGCCCCATATCTCTGGGATGTAATCATATAGGGCCTTATAAATGAAGATGCAAAAAGGAAAGTTTTTTCTGAATCAGAATCTAAGTGGATATTAAGATATCTTTATTACATATGGAGTTAAAGACACTCCAACTTTGTAAAAACGACACAAAAACATTGTTTTTCCCATGTTTGGACTCACACCATGGGCATATAATACAACAAGGGGTGCTGAAGTCACCTCATTTTAGTAATATATCTTCCTATCTCGGTGTAAAAATAAAAACATGATGCTGACACCTTTCTAGGGGTATTTTTTTGACCTGTAGTTTTGCTCCAAATTCATAGCGGAAAATTGTCATTTTGACTCTCCTCTAAACAATATACAGTTTATATAGTGACCTCTGGTTGAGTTTACACAGAATGACCCTGATGGTACAATAGCAAAAAATGGCTGTTTAATTCTATGGGTCGGGGAGAGCGTTTAAATTGACTAAATTAAACTAAACTAAATAAAAAACTATTTGGTGGCATGAAACCTTGACTAACATTGTAAGCAGACTTCAGGAGCAGAATCCGCTCTTATGTTATAGGTTGTGTTTGTTATGGTTACCCGTAAAGTATATTTAGGGAGCGAGTCTGTTTGAACGAGGGTCGTGGTTTTGTGCCGGTGCTGTCGGCTGTTTGCTGAGACAGTGTCCAGACCGGCTCACGTCTGCTTTGATCAGCACGGTCTGCGCAGACCCCTGCAGGCCCCCTGACTAACAAAGGGCTGTTTGTGTCACTGCCCGACTGCTTTTCCCGCCCAGAGCTCTGCTAGCCATCTCTGTCGATCTCTTCAGACACATACGGAGACTTTGCTTTGACCTGAAACGCATTTAATCTGCCGTATAGAAAATGTACATGCAATCTTGACATTTTAAAGCAGCTTAAAATAAAATGGCGAATGAGGATTTTTTTTGGCATGTTGGCACAACATGATGATTTATGAATGAAGCATCACTGAGTTGTCATAATGTGAACACAGTTCATGTGTGTCTGGATCATAATCAGCGACTCTGGATTTCACAAACCTGTTGGCCAAGGCTTAAAGAAAATTCTTATGTAATCATATTGTCAAATTACAAAATCGTGTCTTTAACGGGAAAAGCAGGTTTAACATATGGTAAACCAGACCACAGAAGTAGAATATATCTCAGTGTTTGCAGTGTTGCAACAGTGTGCATTAATACTGTAAATGCTTATAGGGGTAGTTGAATGTCCATGGAGTTTAATCTTCTAATCAGCATCAAAATTTTAGGTAAAATGTATAAGTATTTACATAATTATTATAACAATTTTATCCATCCGTCCATCTTCAACCGCTTATCCGATGTGCTTATCCTTATCGGGCGTTCAAGCGAAAATCGTTTTGTTTATCTAAAAACAGGTCCAACACAGTGATAGTGACAACAGAACACAACTGCACACAAAACAGAGAACAGAACTTACTAAACATGTCTGAAGAGTTTGTAGTTGAAGAATTGATGCATTTCTATGTCCAGCCTTCTTTTTTTAACTGAGTATTCGGAAATCAAACAGAAACAAAGAGGAGGCTACAGGCCGCCACAGTCACACCGTGTCCAAACCTGACAGCAAACGACACATGATCAAAGGTATATTTACAATGTTAATCCGAGTTTTTGTCCTAACCAGCCGTGACGAGCGACGGGACATTCTATCAATCGCTTTTCTATTTTCGGCATTGCATGGGTAACTACGTCCACTGTGAACTGGCACGGGTCCAAAAACGTAAAAAAAAGGCTGGGCATAGAAATGCATAAATTCTTCAACTACAAACTCTTCAGACATGTTTAGTGAGTTCTGTTCTCTGTTTTGTGTGCAGTTGTGTTCTGTTGTCACTATCGCTGTGTCGGACCTGTTTTTAGATAAACAAAACGATTTTTCGCTTGAACGCCCCAATGTCGTGAGGGGGCTGCATGTCCTATCATGAACGCACACAGTGACATTTTCACTAAATAATACATTGTTTAAGTTTGTTTCTCACCAAATCTCATCATATAATTTCATAACAATCATGAGTCTCATGAATAATTAATTCGACTTCTGAATTATATTTTTGTGTCCTTTTGAAGTGTACAGTACAGAATTTGAGATGTGCTGGAAATGAAACTGCGGTGAGAATTTTCTGGACTAATATGACATGGATCTCCTGTGATGCATGTACATACATTGTTAGTAGACAAATTAAATAAACTTTACTTTCTAGAAGTCCAAGTGCTAAAAGAGTGCTTATTTTTACAGAACAAGCTTTCTTCAGTGAGTGTCTGTGTGTGAGTGTCTGTGAGTGAGTGAGTGAGTGAGTGAGTGAGTGAGTGAGTGAGTGTCTGTGAGTGAGTGAGTGAGTGTCTGTGAGTGAGTGAGTGTCTGAGTGAGTGAGTGTCTGAGTGAGTGAGTGTCTGAGTGAGTGAGTGAGTGAGTGAGTGAGTGTCTGAGTGAGTGAGTGTCTGAGTGAGTGAGTGTCTGTGAGTGAGTGAGTGAGTGTCTGTGAGTGAGTGAGTGTCTGTGAGTGAGTGAGTGTCTGAGTGAGTGAGTGTCTGAGTGAGTGAGTGAGTGTCTGTGAGTGAGTGTCTGAGTGAGTGAGTGAGTGTCTGAGTGAGTGAGTGAGTGAGTGTCTGTGAGTGAGTGAGTGAGTGTCTGTGAGTGAGTGAGTGAGTGAGTGTCTGAGTGAGTGAGTGTCTGTGAGTGAGTGTCTGTGAGTGAGTGAGTGAGTGAGTGTCTGTGAGTGAGTGTCTGTGAGTGAGTGAGTGAGTGTGTGAGTGAGTGTCTGTGAGTGAGTGAGTGTGAGTGAGTGAGTGAGTGTCTGTGAGTGAGTGTGTGAGTGAGTGTCTGTGAGTGAGTGAGTGTGAGTGAGTGAGTGAGTGTCTGTGAGTGAGTGAGTGTGAGTGAGTGAGTGTCTGTGAGTGAGTGAGTGAGTGTCTGTGAGTGAGTGAGTGAGTGTCTGTGAGTGAGTGAGTGTCTGTGAGTGAGTGTCTGTGAGTGAGTGTCTGTGAGTGAGTGAGTGAGTGTCTGTGAGTGAGTGTCTGTGAGTGAGTGTCTGTGAGTGAGTGTCTGTGAGTGAGTGTCAGTGAGTGAGTGAGTGAGTGAGTGAGTGTCTGTGAGTGAGTGAGTGTCTGTGAGTGAGTGAGTGAGTGTCTGTGAGTGAGTGAGTGAGTGTCTGTGAGTGTCTGTGAGTGAGTGAGTGTCTGAGTGAGTGAGTGTCTGAGTGAGTGAGTGTCTGAGTGAGTGAGTGAGTGTCTGAGTGAGTGAGTGTCTGAGTCAGTGAGTGTCTGTGAGTGAGTGAGTGTCTGTGAGTGAGTGAGTGAGTGAGTGTCTGTGAGTGTCTGTGAGTGTCTGTGAGTGAGTGAGTGTCTGAGTGAGTGAGTGTCTGAGTGAGTGAGTGAGTGAGTGTCTGTGAGTGTCTGTGAGTGAGTGAGTGAGTGAGTGAGTGTCTGAGTGAGTGAGTGTCTGTGAGTGAGTGAGTGTCTGTGAGTGAGTGTGAGTGAGTGTCTGAGTGAGTGTCTGAGTGAGTGTCTGAGTGAGTGTGTGTGAATGTTAGTGCGAGCGAGTGAGAGTGTGTGTGTGCGAGCGAGTGTGAGTACGAGCGAGTGCGAGAGCGAGAGCGAGAGCGTGTGCGAGAGGGTGTGTGAGTGAGTGTGTGTGTGAGTGAGTGTGTGAGTGAGTGTGTGTGTGAGTGAGTGTGTGTGTGAGTGAGTGTGTGTGTGTGGTTTAGCTTGTGTCTGTCGACTAGTGGCTTTTAAACAGTGAAACAGGAAGATAAGAGAATGATTATTGTAGTGATGTGTACATATACACGTCCAGATTACCAGCAATGACCTTCTAAAAACTGAAGTATGATATGGACAGATTGAAAATGTAGATTTAAAGGTATAGTTCAGCCATAAATTGTTCCAAATTAAACAAAAATGTAATTTCCGTGGAATTTGTAAATAATGTCATGGCCACTCTTTTTAACATAATGAAAGTGAATAGTGACTGAGGCTGTCAAGCTCCAGAAAGACAAAAATGCAGCATAAAATATTATAAAAGTACTTTATTTGACTTGAGCGCTGTAGTCGTGGTCTTGTATTCCTGACTCGTGCTTACAACTCTCTTAACGTAATGTTTTCTCTCTTTCTGTGTGTGTTAGCTGCTGGAGTCACCTGAGGTTAAGGAGGACGCTGTTCTCTGCTGTTCTATGGAGGTAAGTTTGGATAAAACAGTGACTGTGTACACACACATACACGCAACACACACACACACACATGCATCTCCAGCAGAGCTTTTGTGTGTACTCACCCGGAGAGACTATGACATCACATCTGCCCGCAAACCAGTTCACTACGAGACAGTTAGTCTGGACATCTGACTGGCTCCATCCAGTGTCTCTCTCACTCAGACTAGCATCTGTTTCTCTGACCCGCCTGTGGAGTTGACCTCTGACCCTTCCTTTTAGTCTAAGCGTGTCCGTCTCCCTTTGAACACCCTTATTTCCTCCTAGAAATGCTTGGTGTCTCCTGCTGCCCCTCTCTGTGTTTCTCCATTTGTCTTTAAAGGAATATTCTGGGTTATTTTCAGATATAAGTGTTTGGATCACGTCGATTAGCACTGGCAATCATTTTGATTTGGTCCTCAGAGGACTCGGATTTCAACCTGAAATTATACTTTGCATTTTCTATTTTTAGTAGTGATGCACTGAAATGTTGTCCACTGAGACTTTTATCAGAAAATTGCATTTCTGGTTGTCGGATGAAAGAAAAAAAAGGCTTAAACTTTTGGCCAAACATTTGACTCTTGAGCACTTTATTGGCACTTTGTTTCTGGTAAAATGTGCTTGTATTATAGCCAAAAGGTTTTATATAAATCTAAAAGTTGTTTAATCCTAGATTTTATGGTAGTAATACCACCTGAATCACTTAGAAAAGTATATATTATATTATATTATATTATAACATGTAAAACTTGTTTACTTTAAACAGTCTTTAATATAATACTTTTTTGGTTCAGATTTCATTGCAGTGCATCTCTAATTTTAATTTTAATTCATTTATTTATTTTACATTATTTTCATGACATTTAAGCACATTTCCCCAACAATTAGAAATGTTTTTCATTAAAAAAAATAAAGCCCATTTTTTTGTAGTAATGCACCAGTGAGACATTTCGGCCCAATGTCCCATGAAATGCCATTTTCGGTTGTCGGGCCAAAGGGGGAAAAGTCTGAAAATCTTGACCGAGCATTTGTCCTTTATTGTACATTTTAAAATAATGTCCAATATTTTAAAGTTGTTTAAGCCTAGATTTTATGTTAGTAGTAATGCCAACTAAATCACTAAAATATAGATTATATTATGTTATTTTGTTATATTATATGATATGCTATTATATTATTATATATTCTATTAAATTATTATATATTATATTACATGAAATTATTTTCTATTATATATTATTTTATATTATATATTTTATTATATTATTATATTATTTTAGATTATATATTATATTATTTATTATATATTATTTGATATTATATATTATTGTATATTATTTATTATATTATATGATATATGATATTATTTTATATTATATGATTTAGTATTATATATTATATTTTATTATTTTATATATTATAATATATTTTATATTATTTATTATATTATATTATATTATTTATTATATAGTATATGATTTTTTATTATATATTATATTTTATTATTTTATATTATTTATTATATTATATTATATATTATATGATTTTATATTTTATAATATTATATATTATTTTATGTAAAATTATTTTATATTATATATTATTTGATATTATTTATTATATTATATTATTTTAAATTATATTATATATTATTTGATATTATATATTATTGTATATTATTTATTATATTATATGATATATGATATTATTTTATATTATATATTATTTATTATTTTATATTATATATTATTTTATATTATATATTATATGATTTTTTTATCAAATATTATATTTTATTATTTTATATTATTTATTATGCTATATTATATATTATATGATTTTTTTATCAAATATGATATTTTATTATTTTATATTATTTATTATTTTATATTATATATTATATGATTTTTTATCAAATATTATATTTTATTATTTTATATTATTTATTATGCTATATTATATATTATATGATTTTTTTATCAAATATTAGATTTTATTATTTTATATTATTTATTATTTTATATTATATATTATATGATTTTTTTATCAAATATTATATTTTATTATTTTATATTATTTATTATGCTATATTATATATTATATGATTTTTTATCAAATATTAGATTTTATTATTTTATATTATTTATTATTTTATATTATATATTATATGATTTTTTTATCAAATATTAGATTTTATTATTTTATATTATTTATTATGCTATATTATATATTATATGATTTTTTTATCAAATATTAGATTTTATTATTTTATATTATTTATTATGCTATATTATATATTATATGATTTTTTTATCAAATATTAGATTTTATTATTTTATATTATTTATTATGCTATATTATATATTATATGATTTTTTTATCAAATATTAGATTTTATTATTTTATATTATTATTTTATATTATATATTATATGATTTTTTTATCAAATATTATATTTTATTATTTTATATTATTTATTATGCTATATTATATATTATATGATTTTTTTATCAAATATTAGATTTTATTATTTTATATTATTTATTATTTTATATTATATATTATATGATTTTTTTATCAAATATTATATTTTATTATTTTATATTATTTATTATTTATATTATATATTATATGATTTTTTTATCAAATATTATATTTTATTATTTTATATTATTTATTATGCTATATTATATATTATATGATTTTTTTTATCAAATATTATATTTTATTATTTTATATTATTTATTATTTTATATTATATATTATATGATTTTTTATCAAATATTATATTTTATTATTTTATATTATTTATTATGCTATATTATATATTATATGATTTTTTTTATTATATATTATATTTTATTATTTATTATATTATATTATTTTATATTATATATTATAACCATTTGGTTGATTTGTATTTGTATTTTCTTTACATTATTTTCATGACAGTTGAGCAAATTTTCCCACCAAATTCCCATAACAACATTTAACAAAATTGTCAATTGGGTAAGAAAACTAAACTTAACTTAATTTAAAATAAATAAAATATTTACATATGCAATTTAATTTGCACATTTGCTTCACGTACAGTAAATATATTGATTAATGAAATAATTTTTTGCAGAGTAGTGTCACCAAATATAATTACATAAAGGACTGTTTTTAAACAGGTGTCCTGTACACTCCCGTTGTAGTCCTGCACCACACTCATGACATTGGTTGAGTCCGTGTTGCTTTGTCGGGCTGGTCAGGACACTCAAACAACAAGAGCAATGCTTTGAATGTAGCTCAGGGTCAGTGTTCACACTATTCGAAGAAACAATCTGCGGAAGGTTTACTTATAGTCTTCTCTGGATAATTAAACTGCAATAGAAGAAAGTCATAATGGTCTATCTTCACCTGTGAATCTGGATTTCTCTGTCACCGTTGATTTTCCTGTCGTTTTTCCCGTAGCTCCAGAGTACCGGCCGTCTGTTGGAGGAGCAGCTTCCCGAGATGATGACGGAACTTCTGGCCGCCGTTCGGGATAAGATGTTGTGTCCGTCTGAGTCCCAGCTGACCCGTTCGCTGCTGATGGAGGTTATCGAACTCCACGCGCACCACTGGAGCCCCCTCGAGGCGCTGACCACTGCGTACTACAACAGAACCATCCAGAAACTGACCGCATGACGCATGCGCAACGCAAAAGACCACTGGGGAGGCCCTGACCACTGCGTACTACAACACAACCATCCCAAAACTCTTCAAGAGACACAATAAAACAAACCACTAAAGGCCATAAATTGTACTGCAACACAACCATCCTGTAAAATAACAACACACATGCACATACAAACACACAGCTATGCTAAAATAAGATGAGAGAACCATGGATGTGTGAGTGGATGGATGAGAAGAGTATTATGGGATGGGGGGTGACCCTGGGGTCAATGGTCACAGGGTAAAATATGCAGATTGAGATGAATATGTATATGTTTTCACTTCTACTTGCATATTCATGAACTAACCCAGACATACAGAAGCAAAACCAGACAGTCATTACACACAAACGCACGTGTGCAGACAGTCACTGTGTGTCATATTAAGGGTGCGTCTGTATTCCAGACAAAACGTCAACAAATAGAGAAATTCAAAGCGAATGATCTTGGTTATGGGTGCATCTTACGAAAACATGGCTGGGTCATTTTTCAACACAGAAACTAAAGGAAAAGATCACATTGATTTATTTTGCATAGAAATAAGAAGACGTTACATTGTGACGTTATTTTCATGACAATTAAGTAAATGTTTTTGCCCCAGATTCTCATTACTGTAATACATCCAGACATTTTTGTCATTTTTATTATCATCCGTGGCAATTCTCATTATATTATCATTGTTAGGAAATAACTTTTTAGGCTTAAAAAAAAATACTTCAAACGAATATTTTAATTGTTTTAATCAGCATGAGTACAATACATATATATATATATATATACACACACACACACACACACTGATCAGCGAAAACATTAAAACCACCTGCCTAATATTGTGTAGGTCCCACTCGTGCCACCAAAAGAGCAACATCTCTGGAGATCAGCAGTTACAGAAATACCATCTGGCACCAACAATCATGCCACGGCAACAATCATGCCACTTTTCAAATCACTGAGATCGCATTTTTTCCCCATTCTGATGGTTGATGTGAACATTAACTGAAGCTCCTGACCCGTATCTGCATGATTTTATGCATTGCTGCCACACGATTGGCTGATTGTTGGTGCCAGACGGGCTGGTTTGAGCATTTCTGTAATTGCTGATCTCCTGAGATGGCGGGTTGGCTCTGTTTTGGCGGCACAAGGGGGACCTACACAATATTAGGCAGGTGGTTATAATGTTGTGGCTGATCGGTATATTTAATCATTTTATTGTATTTAAAAAAAAATGCTATATTTTATATTAAAAAAATTTGCATTCAATTATGATTATGAGAATTATGGGTGAAAATTAGACTTTATTGTAAGTAAATAATGTCTTAATGCAAAATATAATTTCTTCTTTTGTTTTTGGGGTGAAATGTGACCCAGATATGTTCTTGACAGGTTTCGTGAGATAAATTTTAGACCACAGACAGTATACGAACACTCACGTTTGTGTCTACACACCGTGTAGAAGAGATCTTGTTGTTCTTTTAGGGGTTGTGCTCTATCCATCCACCCACCCCCTTCCGCCCCCCGGGTGACAGGAGCACGCCGTCGCCCGACAGGGGTGTGCAGCTGAGGTCACGCTGACTCCTCTGGAGCAAGACTTTCTATTGTTGTACAAACACACACAGAGACACACACACACACACATGGCAGATGGTTTCTTACACACCCACACACACAACTGTTACTCTAGTGTGTGTGTGTGTGTGTGTGTGTGGACATGTTTAACATGAAGTGGTCAGGTTCTTTTCATAAATGTCAGTCAGATCTCTTAAATGTCCTGTTCCGTCGCGGGCCACTGCTGGTCCCTCGTCTTTGTTTATAATGTGTTATAGTGTCCTTAATATTATGCATTATTGTTGTTATTATTATTATTATTCTTTCTTTTTCTCTTGAAGTCGCATTTTTTACAATGAACGTGAAAATGTAAGTGTAATAGGCCTCATTAAGCACGACCAGAGAGAAAACGTTTGTAAAACAGTTCTTTCGTAAATTGACGCGTATAATTCAGTGTGACAGTTTATGCAAGAATGGTTAAACAAACGATTTGCACAGAAGTTCTTTCTGCTTGCGCTTAATAAATGAGCTAATTTTAGTTATTAAGTCTTAAAACCATTCTTGCGTAAAGTGGCTCATTCAATGCAACAATTTCTTTCGCAAACAAAACGGTTTGCGTACGTTTTTACAAATATTAAGCATTTAAATGAATTCTGCTCATGTTTCATAAATGAACAAAACTAATTTCATTGTTAATAGTTCGTAAAACCATTCTTGCATAAAACGGCACGTTCAATTTGACAGTTTAGAGTAGTTTCCGAACGATAGAAATTAAATTCTGCTTGTATTGCATGAATGAACAGACATAATTTCGACATTAATAGTTCGTAAAACCATTCTTGCGTACATTGGCATTGTCACTACGACAATTTCCCTCGCAAAAAATATTGCATTAAAAATTGTACGAATACAATTTGAATGCAAAAAATTGTGCAAGTTTTACAAATAATTAGCATAGAAATTAGCTCTGCTTGTGTTTCATAAATCAACAAAGCTAATTTCATTGTTAATAGTTCGTAAAACCATTCTTGCGTAAAGTGGCACGTACAATTTGACAATTTACGCAAGAATAGTTTCCGAATTACAGAAATGAATTCTGCTTGTATTACATGAATGAACAGACCTAATTTCGACATTAATAGTTCGTAAAACCATTCTTGCGTACATTGGCATTGTCACTACGACAATTTCCCTCGCAAAAAATATTGCGTTAAAAATTTTACAAATGCAATTGAATGCAAAAATTAACGTACGTTTTACAAATAATTAGCATAGAAATTAGCTCTGCTTGTGTTTCATAAATAAACAAAACTAATTTCATTGTTAATAGTTCGTAAAACCATTTTTGCATAAAGTGGCACGTACAATTTGACAATTTACACAAGTAGTTCCGAATGACAAATTAATTCTGCTTGCATTGCATTAATGAACAGACCTAATTTCGACATTAATAGTTCGTAAAACCATTCTTGCGTACATTGGCATTGTCACTACGACAATTTCCCTCGCAAAAAATATTGCATTAAAAATTGTACGAATACAATTTGAATGCAAAAAATTGTGCAAGTTTTACAAATAATTAGCATAGAAATTAGCTCTGCTTGTGTTTCATAAATCAACAAAGCTAATTTCATTGTTAATAGTTCGTAAAACCATTCTTGCGTAAAGTGGCATGTACAATTTGACAATTTACGCAAGAATAGTTTCCGAATTACAGAAATAAATTCTGCTTGTATTGCATGAATGAACAGACATAATTTCGACATCAATATTTCGTAAAACCATTCTTGCGTACATTGGCATTGTCAGTACGACGATTTCCCTCGCAAATAATATTGCGTTAGAAATTGTACGAATACAATTTGAATGCAAAAATTAACGTACGTTTTACAAATACTTAGCATAGAAATTAGCTCTGCTTGTCTTTCATAAATGAACAAAACTAATTTCATTTTTAATAGTTCGTAAAACCATTCTTGCGTAAAGTGGCACGTACAATTTGACAATTTACGCAAGAATAATTTCCGTACGACTTGCAGAGCAATTCATTCTGCTTGCATTGCATGAATGAAGAGACCTAATTTCGATGTTAATAGTTCATAAAACCATTCTTGCTTAAATTAAAACTATTTGCACTGAAATTAATTCTGTTTGTTTTATGTACGAGTAGAACAAATTTCGGTGTTAATCTTTCATAAAACCATTATTGCAATAAGTGTTGCGCTGAATTAAATACAACGAATTACATAACATGTTTTACAAACTTAACACTTTTGCTTGTGTTTAATGAAAGCACAGATTTCATTTTTAATTATTCGTTAAACCGTTATTGCGTGAATTGTTTTTACGTAATTTACGTAAAATCTGTTTTATAAACAATTTGCATAGAAATGTGTTCTGCTTGTTAAATAATGAGCAAAACTAAATTCATTGCAAATCATTTGTAAAGCCATTCTTGTGTAAATCTGCGCATTTAATGTGGCAATTTAAGTAAGAATGGTTTCACAAACGATTAACACGGAAATACGTTCTGCGCGATGAATGAGGCCCAGTGTTTTTAGTTGTAGATCTGTTGCACAGGATTCATTTCGTTTTGCACTCTGAAGGCGATTGCTTTAAAATAACAAAAAAAAGAGAAAAAGACAAACATGTATGTAAAAATTGACGTGGGATGTGGAGGATTTTGAATGTTAGTCGAGCAGTTTTTGCTAGAATGAATTTTTAGAATCCGGTTTTGAACGAGTTTTGGGAGAACATAGTGGCCTTCGAAACCCCCGCAAGCTTTTAAGATGTTTTAGTTTGAAAACTAGCGATTAAATGGCCTGTGCAGTGAACATTCATTTTTTTTATTGCCCTGCAACGTTCAGCTTCCTAAATAGAAAATAAGAGACGTCGTAAAATATTTAAAAAATTCCGCATGAGTGAAAATGAAATTACACATCAGTGGCTATCAAGTATATTGGCCATTTAGCGTGGTCGTTTTTGCAAGTCGTTCTATTTTAAAAAAAAAAATTTACTTTAACCAAATTTGTTTGCCGAGGATGGTGGTGAAATCTATTAACGATATATAGCTAATAAGTGTCAATTTCTCTGGCTTTAACAACTGTGTGCATTATGATATTGATTTTACACAAGCCAGTCATTTAGATATTAATAAACTACATGTAATCTCGTAAACGGCATATGAATATGAATTTTAGACGAGGAGGGGGATAATAGGAAGTGTTTATGAACTTTTCGTGAATAGTTGATGGCCTGCAGCTTTAGTTATTTAGGCGAGGAAACTCGTTTGCTGGCAGGTTTGGGGTTCCATAATTTCTGTCTTGCATCAAGAATTCAAGTGAAAAGGCAAACGCACGCAATAAGGGTGAATCCCATGAAAACATGTCAGGGCCATATTTGCATCCCCAAATTTCCTCCAGAAATCGTATTTTGCATTAAGACATCCTGTTTAATTACGTTATCTTTTTTGCAATTTTTATGGCAATTCAATAAAAAAAAATTTTTTTTTTCATTCATTTAAATCAGCATAAATTAAAGGTAATACAACAAATATTACCAAATACTAAATCTGCTTGCTTGTCATGAAATTGGCATAATGCAAAAAATTGTAATGGTTCAAAAACAGGCTTAAGTTTACATACACCTCAGCCAAATACATTTAAACTCCGATTTTCACAATTCCAGACATTTAATCGTAGAAAACATTCCCGGTCTTAGTCAGTTAGGATCTTCATTTAAAGAATGTGAAATGTCAGAATAATAGTAGAGAGAATGATTTATATCAGCTTTTATTTCTTTCATCACATTCCCAGTTGGTCAGAAGTTTACATACACTTTGCTAGTATTTGTTAACATTGCCTTTAAATTGTTTAACTTGGGTCAAATGTTTTGGGAATTCTTCCACAAGCTTCTCACAATCAGTTGCTGGAATTTCGTCCCATTCCTCCAGACAGAACTGGTATAACTGAGTCCGGTTTGTTGGCCTCCTTGCACGCACACACTTTTACTGCCCACATATTATCAAGGCTTTGAGATGGTCACTCCAATATCTTAACTTTGTTGTCCTTAAGCCATTTTGCCACAACTTTGGAGGTGTGCTTGGGGTCATTGTCCATTTGGAAGACCCAATTGTGGCTGAACTTTAACTTCCTGGCTGATGTCTTGAGATGTTGCTTCAATATAACTCCCTCTTGCAGCAAAGCACCCCCACAACATGATGCTGTCACCCCCCATGCTTCACGGTTGGGAGGGTGTTCTTCGGCTTGCAAGCCTCACCTTTTTTTTGGGCAGTGGGTGCTCAGCGGTTGGGGCTCTGGGTTACTGACCGAAAGGTCGGGGGTTCAAGCCCCATCACTGCCAAGATGCCACAGTTGGGCTCTTAAGCAAGGCCCTTGACCCTATCTGCTCCAGGGGCGCCGTATCATGGCTGACCCTGCGCTCTGACCCCAGCTTAGCTCATTATGGATAAACAGTTAAATTTTTGTTCCATCAGACCAGAGGACATTTCTCCAAAAATTAAGATCTTTGTCCACATGTGCACTGTAGTCTGGCTTATTTATGGCGGTTTTGGAGCAGCAGCTTCTTCCTTGCTGAGCAGCCTTTCAGGTTATGTTGATATAGGACTTGTTTTACTGTGGATATAGATACTTGTCTACCTGTTTCCTCCAGCATCTTCACAAGGTCTTTGCGTGGTCCCATGGTGTTTATACTTGCGTACTATTGTTTGTACAGATGAATGTGGTACCTTCAGGCATTTGGAAATTGCTCCCAGGGATGAACCACAATTGTTTTTCTGAAGTCGTGGCTGATTTCTTTTGATTTTCTCATGATGTCAAGCAAAGAGGCACTGAGTTTGAAGGTAGGCCTTCCTATTCATCCCCATTTGACTCCAGTTAGCCTATCAGAAGCTAGTTGGCAAAAGATTTGACATGATTTTCTGGAATTTTCCAAGCTGCTTAAAGGCACAATTAACTTGTGTAAACTTCTGACCCACTGGAATTGTGATATAGTCAATTAAAAGTGAAACAATCGGTCTGTAAACAATTGTTGGAAAAATTACTCGTGTCATGCACAAAGTAGATGTCCTAAACGACTTGCCAAAAGTATGGTTTGCTAATATGAAATCTGTGGTTAGTTAATTTTTTTTTTTATTTAATTACTTCAACCTAAGTGTATGTAAACTTCTGACTCCAACTGGAAATATATATATATATATCCTGGAGATGGTTTCAAGAGATTCACCCTGAAAGAGTGATTTTATACACCTGTATTTAGTTAAGTAATAGACAACATTGGTGTAGTGCATTCCAGAATCATCTCTGAGAGTGTGTTTGTCTTTGAAGCATGATTATATTTTAAGTTTTTTTTTATTTATTTTTATTTGAGATTTTATTGATTTGCGCCTAGTTTTACTTCTCAGCGTCAGTGATCAAGCATTGTCAGGGTTTGCATTTATTTTGTAGGCTCCGCCCCATTTAAACATCAGGCACACTGTGCCCTTTGACCTTTATAGTGCTGCAGTCCACTACACTACTGAATGCAGATCATCTTCATTTGCATCTTATTGACATGTATAGCAGATATGGTACCCTGTCAGCTGACCGAACTGTAGATTTGGGCTTATTAAAAGATGTCTTCTGAAAAATGGAGTGCTTGTCATTTTTCCAAGATTATAACTTGAAGTTGCATGTGCCATTTTTCTCTTTCCCATTGATGTGAAAAATTTTGAAGATTTTTTCTTAGATTTGCTCTCGCTTCCCAGCTAACAAATTTATGCTTTTGAAATGTCGATCAATTAATTTTGGTGTGGGAAAAAATGCAATTACTGCAATTTAAAGAAATATATATATATATTCGCTTTATTTCCAGATATTCCCGATTTGCTGCTGTGTTTTTCCTTTTTTTTTTTTTTTTTTATCCCCTTTTCTCCCAATTTGGAACGCCCAATTCCCACTACTTAGTAGGTCCTCGTAGTGGCGCGGTTACTCGCCTCAATCCAGGTGGCGGAGGACAAGTCTCAGTCGCCTCCGCTTCTGAGACCGTCAATCCGCGCATCTGATCACGTGACTCGTTGTGCATGACACCGCGGAGACTCACAGCATGTGGAGACTCATGCTACTCTCCACGATCCACACACAACTCACCACATGCCCCATTGAGAGAACCACTAATCACCACCACGAGGAGGTTATCCCATGTGACTCTACCCTCCCTAGCAACCGGGACAATTTGGTTGCTTAGGAGACCTGGCTGGAGTCACTTGTGACTCCATGGGTGATAGTCGCTGTGTTTGTTTCCTTAAATATTCCATTGCAAACTCCAGCAGAATTGAGCTGCAATAGTAGGGTTTTCCGCTTACGTAAAATTCTGGGATTCCCCCGGTGTACGAGGGATATACTGTGTATATAATGTGAGGGACCGTCGATATTTTACATTGGTGTGCATAAATGGTCATAGTTTATAGTGTTTGTGCTTTTCCCACTGTACTCCCAGAAATGTTGAACTATTTCCGCTGTGTTGACTTGTTGTTGGGCTCTTTCCAATGACGTTTGTTTTCCGGTCTGCTCATGCACATGCATACACACATGTAAAAAACCTGTAATAATGGCACTTTTCTGTTTACTTGGCCTTTTTTTTTTACTTTACAGCTCAAAAAATACACAAGTTTTAACAGAAGGATTTTTGTAAATGCTTTTATAAAAGTATAAGCTTCACATTTTTGCCTTGTCTAAAATCGGTCCCATTGCTTTCCATTTTAAGTTACTCACTGTAACCTCCATTTTTACCTCAAACCTCCACCGATTCAGCCATTAAATATATCATCTTAATTTGAATCATTGTAAAAAAAACAATTGTCCTATCAAGTCCCTCAATTTTTTAACGATGTAAAGATCCACATATTTTTATAGCTACTGAACGGCATGCCAAAACGGCTTCATTTAAAACACAATCTAGTGTTGTCCCATCTCGCTGCTCAATCGCTATGTCGAAATTGTGTTTTTCACTGTTGATATGTGAATGATATCACAAACAGTGACTGCAATGTGCTCTTTCCATTCAGTGGTGGTGTGACACCTTTTGTTTCATCCCAAACATCAACATTAGCATTATTTCCAAAACACTCGCCTGCACAACCTCTCTCTCTCTCTCTCTCTCTCTCTGTCTCTCTCTGTCTCTGTCTTTCTACCTCTCTCTACCTCTCTCTCTCTCTCCTGTTATGTCTCTCTGCAGTGTGATTAATTGCCATGTCCGGGTGAGTGTGTCGGCCGATTGTATCTATTGTCTGAAGATGACAAAGGAGCATTTGGCTTCATACACTCACTTACAGCTGTGCCACCCAGCAGACACACTTCCACACGCACAGCTGGGTGCTTTCTGCAGCTGCCAGGCACATTCAAACACTGTAGTCTGACAGCTGTGCGGGAGAGAGTCAGCCACTACCTGCAGAGAGAGAGAGAGGAAGAGAAAGTCTGTTGTTGAAAGGGAGAAATCAAGAGGAGAGGATTTGTCTCTTTGTCTGAATTTATCGATTCAGATTCTTTAATGGTGCCATTACCAATTCTTTTACAATTATTTGTAAATAAAAATGCAATTTTTGCTGCATTTTCTGCTCTCAGGAGTCTGTTGTCAAATTAGATCATTTCAGATTTTGGCAGCAAATATAACAAATCTGACATACATTTAAATCTCAAACGAATCTTTTGTTCAGGAATCAGCTACACTGGTCATGCTGAATGTTTATGATTCACTAAAAAGAACCAGATCGTAAGAGTCATTCGTATGGGAATCGGACTACACTGGTCGTGCTGTGTGATTAACGTTGTAGATTCAAAAGAACCGGTTCTTAGAGTCATTCGGACAACACTGGTCATGCTGTATTTTTGATTCATTAAAAGATCCAGATCATAAGAGTCATTCTTTCGGGAATCGGTCAACACTGGTCACCCTATAGGTTTTTGATTCACTAAAAAGAACCAGATCATACGAGTCATTCTTTTGGGAATCGGTCAACACTGGTCACGCTGTATGTTTTTGATTCATTAAAAAGAACCAGATCATAAGAGTCATTCTTTCGGGAATCGGACAACACTGGTCACGCTGTATGTTTTTGATTCACTAAAAAGAACCAGATCATAAGAGTCATTCTTTCGGGAATCGGACAACACTGGTCACGCTGTATGTTTTTGATTCATTAAAAAGAACCAGATCATAAGAGTCATTCTTTCGGGAATCGGACAACACTGGTCACGCTGTATGTTTTTGATTCATTAAAAAGAACCAGATCATAAGAGTCATTCTTTCGGGAATCGGACAACACTGGTCACGCTGTATGTTTTTGATTCATTAAAAAGAACCAGATCATAAGAGTCATTCTTTCGGGAATCGGACAACACTGGTCACGCTGTATGTTTTTGATTCATTAAAAAGAACCAGATCATAAGAGTCATTCTTTCGGGAATCGGACAACACTGGTCACGCTGTATGTTTTTGATTCATTAAAAAGAACCAGATCATAAGAGTCATTCTTTCGGGAATCGGTCAACACTGGTCACGCTGTACGTTTATGATTCATTAAAAAGAACCAGATCATAAGAGTCATTCTTTCGGGAATCGGTCAACACTGGTCACCCTATATGTTTTTGATTCATTAAAAAGAACCAGATCATAAGAGTCATTCTTTCGGGAATCGGTCAACACTGGTCACGCTGTACGTTTTTGATTCAATAAAAATAACCAAATCATAAGAGTCATTCTTTTGGGAATCGGTCAACACTGGTCACCCTATATGTTTTTGATTCACTAAAAAGAACCAGATCATAAGAGTCATTCGTTCGGGAATCGGTCAACACCGGTCACGCTGTATGTTTTTGATTCACTAAAAAGAATCAAATCATAAGAGTCATTCATGTGGGAATCGGTCAACACTTCAGTGGACTTCAATTCAGACTTAAGTGGACATGCTTTGTTTCATGCTGTAGATTCAAAAGAACTGGCTCATTATAGTCATTTGTTCAGGAATTGGACTACACTGGACACACTGATTCACACTGTAGATTCAAAAGAACCGTTCATAAGAGTCATCTGTTTGGGAATCACATTAACTGGTCCCACTACAAGTTTCACGCTGTGGATTCAAAAGATGCATCTCAGTTTTGTTCGGGAATGGGACTACACTGGATGCACTGTGTTTTACGTTGTATATTCAAGTATCAGACAGCGCTGCCGCCGAATAGCACTGCAGAAAACACAGTCAGAGTATTTTGGTATTGTGTTTTGTCAAAAATTGCACTTTCTGAACTGTTAAAGGGAACCGAAAGTCATATAAATCATCTCAGTTCCTTACCCTTCATAGCAATTGTTTCTATATAAAATTATGGGAACCGTTGCATTTTAAGATCATCCCCTTATGAAACACCTTAAACATTAGATAAAGTTAGTTACTTCAAGTTTGGGGTTTGTTGAGGAATGAGACACACATATGCTCTGTTTTACAGCCTGTTCATCATTTATATTTCTCTCTCTTTCTCTCTGGAAGAACTGTACAGCCATCGGCCCACATCCTGACCCTGCCAGCAAGGAAATTATGTCATGACCTGTTCACTTCCTGAATGAACTGTTTAATGGTGCTGTTTTTCTGTCACATAATGTGTCGCTGTTGGAGCATGGAATTCTCTCTCTCTCTCTCGTTCTGTTTTTCCTGCTTTCATCTTCTCTTTTGAGCCCCCTCCGATCTGCATCCTAATCCTCCTTGTTCTGCCTGCCAACACTAACAGCCCGGCCTCTTGGAGTGCAGAGGAGGCGGGAGGGCGTTTATCAGCCGAGAGGAACTCAAAGATGTTTTTTCTGTTGTCTGAAGAGACTTGCATGAAAGTGCGCGCACTATATTAATCTGAGTGCTGTGATATCTGGATAGAAAGACCAAGAAGAGAGAAACCTCTAAAGGGATAGTTCAACCAAAACCATTTGTGCATGCTGCTCTTTTCCATTCCATGAAAGGATCCAGTATGCAATATTCCAATAGCGCTTTAGTTTCTATTCTCTGAAAACCTTTCACTCCACCGTCTGTCTGTCTGTCTGTCTGTCTGTCTGTCTGTCTGTCTGTTCTATCATTCTGTCTGTCTGTTGTTCTTTCATTCTGTCTGTCTGTCTGCCGTTCTTTCATTCTGTCTGTCTGGCTGTCTGTCTGTCTGTTGTTCTTTCATTCTGTCTGTCTGTCTGTCTGTCTGTCTGTCTGTCTGTTCTATCATTCTGTCTGTCTGTTGTTCTTTCATTCTGTCTGCCGTTCTTTCATTCTGTCTGTCTGGCTGTCTGTCTGTCTGTTGTTCTTTCATTCTGTCTGTCTGTCTGCCGTTCTTTCATTCTGTCTGTCTGTCTGTCTGTTGTTCTTTCATTCTGTCTGTCTGTCTGCCGTTCTTGCATTCTGTCTGTCTGGCTGTCTGTCTGTCAGTTCTTTCATTCTGTCTGTCTGTCTGCCGTTCTTTCATTCTGTCTGTCTGTCTGTCTGTTGTTCTTTCATTCTGTCTGTCTGTCTGTTGTTCTTTCATTCTGTCTGTCTGTCTGCCGTTCTTTCATTCTGTCTGTCTGTCTGTCTGTTGTTCTTTCATTCTGTCTGTCTGTCTGTCTGTTGTTCTTTCATTCTGTCTGTCTGTCTGCCGTTCTTTCATTCTGTCTGTCTGTCTGTCTGTTGTTCTTTCATTCTGTCTGTCTGTCTGCCGTTCTTGCATTCTGTCTGTCTGTCTGTCTGTTGTTCTTTCATTCTGTGTCTGTCTGTCTGTTGTTCTTTCATTCTGTCTGTCTGTCTGCCGTTCTTGCATTCTGTCTGTCTGGCTGTCTGTCTGTCTGTTGTTCTTTCATTCTGTCTGTCTGTTGTTCTTTCATTCTGTCTCTCTGTCTGTCTGTTGTTTTATCATTCTTTCTGTCTGCCGTTCTTTCTGTCTGTCTGTCTATCTGTCTGTTGTTCTTTCATTCTGTCTATCTGTATGTTTGTCTGTTGTTCTATCATTCTTTCTTTCTGTCTGCCGTTCTTTCATTCTGTCTGTCTGTCTGTCTGTTGTTCTGTCATTCTTTGTTTATCTTTCATTCTGTCTGTCTGTCTGTCTGTCTGTCTGTCTTTTGTTCTGTCGTTCTTTCCATCTGTCATTCTTTCTGTCTGTCTGATGTTCTATTATTCCTTCTGTTTGCTGTTCTTTCTGTCTGTCTGTCTGTCGTTCTACCATTCTGTCTGTCTGTCTTTTGTTCTGTCATTCTTTCCGTCTGTCGTTCTTTCATTCTTTCTGTCTGTTGTTTGTTCTATCATTCTGTCTGTCTGTCATTCTGTAATTATTTCTGTCTGTTGTTCCTTCTGTCTGTCTGTCTGTTTGTTGTTTTATCATTTTGTCTTCTGTCTGTCATTTGTTCTATTGTTTTTCTTTCTTTCGTTTCTTTCTGTATGTTTGTCTGTCTGTTGTTCTGTCACTGTCTGTTGTTTGTCCTATCGTTCGTTCTTTTTGTCTGTCTGTCATTTGTTTTATTGTTCTTTCTGTCTATATGTCTTTCATTCTATCTATCTGTCTATCATTTGTTCTATCATTCTGTCTGTCATTCTGTAATTTTTTCTGTTTGCCTGTCTATCTCTCTCACTCTCTGTCTGTCTGTCTGTCTGTCTGTCTGTCTGTCTATACGCACTCCTCCCCCTGTGTGTGTCAGTATGTGGTTTAGGTGTCAGTTCATGAGCAGCAGGCGGTATCACCTGCTGTCTTTGTTGCTAAGCGAACACTATCCTGGGAGTGTGCCCTTGTTGCTAGGCAACATGAACTCTATTGTTAGGCTGACAGTTTGACCCCTGCTATGCACATTGGTGACAGCAACTATGATGTTGTTCGCCTCCAGAAGAAATGAAACGCAATGTGGTATCTCTGTCTTCAATACGGGATTTAGTTGTCTGTGCATATTTTAGTACTTTTATATGCACTTAAAAAGTTGGATTTCTTCAAAAACAAAAAATGAATTCATCTTTTTAAAATGTCAAGTAAAAGCTTGACTAATAAACCTGGATAATGTGTTCGTCCAGCACATACGTGTGCAAGTTCACCGGACCACAATTGTTACAATAAATGTTATATTATAGCTGCGTGTGTATCAATGCACTAGAAACGTAATTACAGTAATAAACGTATAAAGGTGCAAGTTAATATTTCAACTATTACACTTTTTCAAAAGTATAACAATGACACTTAGCATTGTTAGCATGTGTTAGCATGATAATATGTGACAGAATCACACTCTTTCAACTCATGTCAAGGCCACTACAAACATTTAAACCAAATGCAAACTGCACCAGTACACATAGCCAGAAGTTCATCCGCCTGGAAAAATAGTCCCACTTTAAAAGGATGATTTGGACCAATCTGAAGCACAAATATCACACATTTCAGCAGTGCAATTCATGTAAATGAATGAAATGAAAACAAAAATACAAGCTTCACTTTTCTGCCTTTAAACCCTCCATTACATTTGTTTATACACACTGAGGGGGGCGTTCAATCATTATATCGTGCCACAGATGCAGCACATACAGTAGAATTTACATTACATTGAGTTGGGCTTTAATTTGAACATGTACCGACCAAATAGCAGTCATGTCCCTATACAGCTGAGCTCGCAAGCCTCACGAGTTTTAATGGCGGTCAAGAGGTTCTCAAAACATCTACAGCTACACACACAAGACATTGATTTATGAGGTGGTATACATCTCGTTGAGTGAAAGTGTGTGCGCATGTTTAATGCAGCTCCACATGAAAGCTTAAACCCAACACCACGGTCACATGATCAGGTGTACAACGAGCCCCCTTGTTCAAGAGCAGGTTTGACTTGGCCGACAGTCAGTTATCACACACACAGGTGTGTGTGTGTGTGTGTGTGTGTGTATACGACAAGATTATTTGCCATCACTGTGGTCGTCATTTTTGGGATCTTTGATGGCAGGTTTTATTGTAACTTAGTGGCATTATTAGCTTGCTATTCATAAGAGCAAAACTGGCATTAGCAGTGTTCACTCAGTCATCGCTACTACTATGGCGGATTATGTAAATTAGCAACCGTATAGTAATGCTTTCTCAACATTTGCATCTTGTTCATTTTGTTCTATCTATAAAAAAGGGAACATCCTCTGAAAAATGTGCAAATAACACATGGATGATCCTGTTGACCAGAAATTCACTGTTTTCACTTCTGCTTTTATACCGCAGAATCAGACAGTTTGTCACTAGCAGACTGTATTAATGTGCTTCTGTGTGTATTGCACATTCTCAAGGAGACAAAGTGAGACAGACACCTCCAGACGGAGGCTGTTAATATTTCACAAAACTCTTCTATAGACTATTGCACTCTCAAAATTCTGGTATTTTCGGGTTAGTTCACCCATAAAATTGTCCAGCTCTTATGTTGTTCCAAACCTGAATGATTTATTTCCTCCGTGGCACACAAAAGTGCGTTAGCCTCTTTTATTGTAGAGTGAATGATTGCAAAGATTATGTCGTCATTTCTGTCTGGCTCTTTACCACACACACGTGTCATGCGGGCAATCATGAGTTGGCATGCAATGGATTACAGCTTCCTGTCTCCAACAAACAGCATGGTAGTGAGCTCTGTCAGCACCTCACTTTCCCGATTTCCCACACTGTGTGTGTGTGTGTGTGTGTGTGTGTGTGCGTGTGCGTGTGCGTGTGCGTGTGTGTGTGTCCTGTCTAACTAAAAGCTTTAACAAACTGTGATGAGGAAACAGCATTTGCCTTTAACTTCAGGTAAACTGTCTCAAAGTATTATTTATCAAATAGCCAATCATGAGCTACTCACAGGCTATAGAGCCCAATAGTACCCGCCCACTTTTTCAATCAGTTCAGTATTTTCACCTTCATTTCCATTAAAGGGATTTCATCAAATCTTTCATTAAAGGGTTTTACGCCATGAGCCAAACCAACCAGCTCCGAGGTGAATCACAACATTACAGACTTTGACTTGACCCAGAAAAGTATTTGTGACTTATTTAGTGACTGCCACTAAAGATTGTAGCCTTTAGCCTCCTCGTTAGCATGCCCACCTCCCATCCCAGAGACACCGGTTCGAATCCCACTCGGAGCGAGTCGAGTAGGACCAGTTACAGTGGTGCCATGACCCAGATGGGAGTGAGGTTTAGGGGGGTGAGTTTAACTGTAGCTAGCTGATAAGTAGCTGTGCACTGTGTAAACCTCACTCCCGCACTAGCGACTGACGTTAGAGGCTATAGTCTTTAGCCTCCTCGTTAGCGTGCCCACCTCCCGTGCCAGAGACACCGGTTCGAATCCCACTCAGAGCGAGTCGAGTAGGACCAGTTACAGTGGTGCCATGACCCAGATGGGAGTGAGGTTTAGGGGTATGTGTGTAACTTTAGCTAGCTGGTAGGTAGCTGTGCAGTGTGTACACCTCACTCCCGCACTAGCAACTGACGCTAGAGGCTATAGTCTTTAGCCTCCTCGTTAGCGTGCCCACCTCCCGTGCCAGAGACACCGGTTCGAATCCCACTCAGAGCGAGTCGAGTAGGACCAGTTACAGTGGTGCCATGACCCAGATGGGCATGAGGTTTAGGGGGGTGAGTGTAACTGTAGCTAGCTGGTAGGTAGCTGTGCAGTGTGTACACCTCACTCCCGCACTAGCGACTGATGCTAGAGACCGTACCCTTTAGCTTCCTCGTTAGCCAGCTTCCTCGTTAGCCACCCACCTCACATGCCGGAGATGCCAGTTTGAATCCCACTCAGAGGGGGTTGAGCAGGACCAGTTGCACACACATGCTTATATCCAGACACACAGAGAGAGGGTATTGTTTTTACAGTTAGGGTACTTTACTAGGGTACAATGGGGCTAAAGTCCCCCTAATGGTATTGAATATAATGTTCTCCTAAAACAAATAGTTTGACTTAAATAGGAAGGAATGGATTTGTTGCAATGGACATGCAAAGTAGGCCCAGTTTGACTGCTGGAAAAGGCAATAGAGATTAATTTGTGAAATAGGCATGTACACTGCCTGGCCAAAAAAAAAGTTGCATACTCTAATATTTCATTGGACCGCCTTTAGCTTTGAATATGGCACACATTTGTCGTGATATTGTTTCGACAACCTTATGCAACGTCACAACAGTTATTGCCATCCAGAGATTTGTATTGATGATGGGACAGTTGAACCACTTCGTAAAGTCTTCTCCAGCACATCCCAAAGACTTTCAATGGGGTTAAGGTCAGGACTCTGTGGTGGCCAAATTATGTGGGATAACCTGGTCACACTGGAGTTTACACTACATGATCTTAAACCCAATTTTTGCTCGCCGACAGTTTTGTGGAGATCGCCGACAAAAGCCTGAAATCGTAGGCAAATCAGAGCTCGCTCCCATGAGCGACGATCTCAATGTATGAACTATCAAAGACGCGTCGCAGATGTCAGCGAGATATCTAGAATGTTAAATATCAGGACCCGTCTGCGATTCCTAATCGTCCAATGAGAAATGTGTTTTGACTGAACACAACTGCAGCGTTGACCTACAGCCAATGAGAGCGCAAGAAACGGGGCGGGAAGTTTCAGTGGGAGGAGTCCTACGAGCATGACTGCGGTGTCAAGAAAGTCTCATTGGACCGACGAAATGGAGGAAGAATTAGTGGAAAACTGACAGGAGCACCGGTGCCTATTTGATGTTCCCTCTGAACTGTCCCACAACCGGGTGGAGAAAGAGAAGAGTTGGAGAGAAATGGCCAATTCTCTTGGACAGTCAGGCCAGCAAATGGGTCGATTTTTCAGTAGGAGCTCCTTTTTCATATTGTAACCAATAAAATATATGATTAAAAACATACACATCATATTCTGAAACGCATAACATGTGATCATGCATTTGTTTGTGTATCTCGTATCACTTCTCGCATGTACTCTGTTGTGAAACGTAATTTGGAGTCCAGGCAGAGTCGTCGGGGATTCATCAATAGTGAAATGTTTTGTAATGTCTTCACCCCTGTCGCCGATTCCTCGTGTAATTTGAAAACGCCACGACTTCCACGACAAGACAGACAGTTGTGTAATATGAACGGTACCACATTACATTCACATTTATGCATTTGTCAGATGCTTTTATCCAAAGTGACTTACAGTGCCCTTATTACAGAGACAATCCCCCCGGAGCAACCTGGAGTTAAATGCCTTACTCAAGGACACAATGGTGGTGGCTGTGGGGATCAAACCAGCAACCTTATGCTTACCAGTTTGGTGCTACACCGTACCACGGTCCGACACTGAGGCATTACTTGTTTTCTTTGCTTGATGCAGGCCAATAATTTTCCCCTTCACTGTACAATTTGCCCCTTCACACGACCACGGGATACGTCTTCCAACATGGTTGTTAAAGATATGAGAAGCTTCACACTGCATTAGTTTGGGTTTAAAGAATAGTTGCCAGCTGAAACATATTAATCACTGCAATAATGATCCAATCATAGGCTCTTAAGCATCTGCTTATTTAAATCCAAACAGCAAATTATTATTATAATTATTATTTTTTTGGCCAGGCCAAAAGTTTACAAAAATTGTAATTCAATAGTTTATTAAAAAAAAAAAATATTTTAAAAATTTAGTTGAGATATTATCAAATGTCAAAAGTGATGAATATGAATAAATTGAGACATCCCGGGCCAGAGTTTGACAAGTTTTTGGTTTTATCTTTAAAAGATGATGTTACTCCATTGATTCAAATTATTGCCCTATCATGATACACTTTGGGAGCACAATAAAACAGATGTTCGTTAAGGGATGTCCTAAGCGGTGTTGGACAAGCTACCCAACAAATGTAGCTAGCTAAGCCGCCGACTGCTCAACAGATACATTTATTAAGCTAAGCTGAAAGTTACACTTCAGAGAAAGTAGCAAGTTACACTACAAGCTACACGCTAAAAGTAGCTTGCTATATTTAAGCAACTTTTTTTCCCAACCAGATGCACGGAGCATATCGTCATAGACCAAGCATGTACAAGACTTATTCACATAATGTTTATCAAAGCCTTAGTACATTATAATACAATATAGAGCAATACAGTATACAAGTATACGGTATGGTGCAATATAAAATGTATGTTGTTTAATATTTTAAACAAATATTAAACAACATACCAGATGGGGTTACCATAGCAACCAAGTAACAAATCACATATCTCTGCACCAGAAAATCGTAGAGCAATACATGCTGCCTTTATAAACCCATGTGTTCTCTGCATGCATACAGTACACTGCTCCTCTTATCCTGTCATTCTGTGTCTAGCTGTTGTACGTGTGTGTACTGGAAGCTTTTGATAAGAGGCCAAATTCCTGTGTGTGTGTGTGTGTGTGAGCACATCTGGGCAATAACAACGTGATTTCTGATGGTATCAGATGATTATGTAACGTTCTGTATTTGCATGATGCCTCAAAGTATTTCAAAGAATGACATGTGTCTATCATTGTAATTTTATATATGATTACCATATTCATACACAGTACTATTGCATTTGCTTGGTGCTTCAATGTACTTTGCTATATGATTGCCATATTCATACATCATTGTATTAAGTCGATTACAAGCTGTAAACGTGTTGAACTTTATAAAGACCACTGGCGAAAGATAGGACACATTTGCAGGTTTGGTTTCCATTGATTGTAGATCCACTGCAACCAGCGTTATCTTTATTTTCTTTGTTTTAAAATATTCCCTGAGCATGTTGGATAATGCACACATGCACAGATGATTCAGCAGCAGCACACGTGCAAGCTTTCCTATAATGCGTGACCAATTTATTGTCAAGAATCGACTCAAATGAGCGATTCATTTGTGAATCAGACATCTTTAGTTATGATTCAAAACTGCCGATAGTAAACACATAAAGGCATAATGTAGCGGTGGAGCTTTTGTCAATGCTACGCCACTACCTAGTGAAAAATATAGCTTTGCTACTGAAAAGCTACGTGATATAAAAACTAGCGAAGCTACTACCTCGCTAATCAAAAATGTAGTTAAGCTAATGTATAGCTATAGCCTATCAATGGTCTTTAGCACTGGCGGATCATCCAATAGTAATGGTAAATGGTCTGCACTTATATAGCACCTTTTTAACCTTAGCGGTATTCAAAGCGCTTTGCACTGTGTCCCAAACACCCAATCACACACACACCAATGGTGGCAGAGCTGCCATGCAAGGCACTAGCCTGCCATTGGGAGCAACTTGGAGTTCAGTGTCTTGCCCAAGGACACTTCGGCATGTGGAGATGTATGGGCTGGGAATCGAACCGCCAACACTGCGATTAACGGCTGACCCGCTCTACCACCTGAGCTACAACCAATGGGTTTTATGGGCATGTGCCCAGGGGACCAGGCCACCAGGGGTCCCATGTGAGCAAAAAATAATAGGTTTACTTTGAAACTTTGGGTACGGTGCAGAATGCGAGTGTGGATGTTGGCATGACGCCTCTGTTCCTCGACTGCTTTCGGGTCCTTGAATAACATATAACGTGCGAGTAAGGGTAGCCGGTCATTTTTTCACAGTGTTGTACATTTATCAAGAATTTATGCATTTAAACGGTTTTCAAAACGGGTCAAAAATGACCTGAAGGACAATAGGAGCGTCAAAACAATTCAAATTAATGCGGCCTAATGCCGCCAACAGATGCAAATGTCATTGATGAATAACTTCAGTGCACACGGTGGGTCTGTCTTTAAAGGTTTATAAGCTGTTGCTATAAATCAATTTCTCTATGGAGAAAGTGAATAGGATGAATTGAGCCCCTTATGACATCACAGAACATCACTGGACATTCGTGTCCAGTTTTTCAGTGTGTTTGTGTGTCTGAATGAAGGCTGTCTGGAGCCAGAACCTCCGTTCTGTCTGTACCACCCACCAGCACTGGCATCAGGACGAGCCAGTCTCTCTCTCTCTCTCTCTCTCTCTCTCTCTCTCTCTCTCTCTCTCGCTCGCCACCATCGAGTATTGAGAATATGAGACACAAACAGACTCAGAAGTGACGCCGTCATCACAGAACAGACAGTCTGAACATTTGAGTGACTACTGTTGCTTTACATGACCTGATATTTCTCAATTCTCTCTACCACAAAATTCCTCTGTGGTAACTTCATAACTTCTCTCTCGCTCCCTCTCTCTCTCCCTCTCTCTCTCTCTCTCTCTCTCTCTCACTCCCTCTCTCTCTCTCCCTCTCTCTCTCTCTCTCTCTGCCAGGCATTGTTGTGTTTCTTTGGATGAGTTCTGGCCATGAAAGCATCTTCTATTCCTTCATTTTGAGTCTGATAGTGTGACTGTTGAGATTGTAATGGAGAAGAGAGGGTGTAAGGGTCGTCAGTAATCCTGTAAACTCACTGACAAACATGTATCAAGTACATGGACACAAAGATTACTATTACTTATTTCTATGTTGTTTTCAGATATTTTCATATATCTGCATGTTGGTTACACCACCTGACTTTGATTTGATGGACACATTTTTTTTTTTTTAATTAATAATATTTCAAATAAATTTGTTTTACTGCTTTTGTAATTTTTTAAGAAAATATTAATACATTATTTTAAAAGTGCTTATGCCAAAAAACATTTTCTCAAGAATTTCTGCTTTTAATGAGACATATTTTTTTATGAGACTTTTTGACTATCTCTGGACGGTTACAACACTTTTCCACAGCACGTTACGGTTCGACTCGCCTCAACTCGCTTTACTTTTCTGAGCTTGTATTTCCACTGCATAAGTGCCGCATCAACGTGGGCGGGACTATAGGCTGATCGTCATAGTTGCGCCGCCTCTACTGCCATGACATCATCTTAAACGCGACACAAACATTACTGACCATAAACAATAACACGAGCGCTAGCTGTTAGCTACTAGCTCATTGTGCTGCATAAAGCAGTTGTTGATGGTGATTTTACTCAAGTATAACAGTTAAATTGGGCTGGTTGTTTTAGAAGCTTCCAGTAGCTGAAGCGTTCAAGCGGAGTATCGAGTTAACGTAACAAAACATACCATCCTCCATCGTGGATCAACCCAGTCCAGCGCACTCTCCCTCCCATTGCACGCCGGTTTAGCTAGCGTCCATTTGGTTGAACCGCTTCCACTGTTCCTTGATGGTACTGTCGTCACTTTTAAGTGTTTTTAACTTTTCCCGACACTGTTGGAAGGTCCGGTGGCAGCCGTGTGCGGCCAACAGCTGAGACACTTCCTGAGAGACTTTTTCAATTCGCTCATCGCTAACGAGTGGACCGTCTGCACCTCGTTTATTGACCACGGCGTGATTTTGCGCACAGCCATTTCTTTTCACGATTCGAAAGTCGCATGAATAAATGATACGGATATCGCTGTTGCTAACTTTAAAACTAGCGGGTTGATGTCACGTGCCGCAACTCCAGTGACGCTGATAGTGACGATTCTCCCTGACCAATCAGTGATCTGCAGGGATTTTGACGTCACATTTAGTATCGGCTCGGCTCGCTACTAAACCCAGGTGGTACTAAAAAAAGTATCAGGTACCAGTCACAGTGGAAAACCCCCAAAAATGCGAGCAGAGTCGAGCTGAGTCGAATTGTACCGTGCAGTGGAAATGCCCCATTAGACATTTTTGACATAAAGCCCCAAAAAAACAGACAGAATAGCACATCATGATATTGATTGAATTTTAACCATTACGATGTTAATTGATGTTTTTTTTTGCACAGACATTCCTTGATAGAATCTGATTCTCTTTAGGGCAGTGTTTGATTTATAGAGAGACATCAGTGATATTATGGGGTGTAATCTATATGATCATTCATCTGTAGCAGCTATTGCTCTCCCGCTCTCAATCTGTTAAACGTGGCTCTTCTGCATTGCATTCTGCCTTCAAGTGTTCTCTTGCCCCATTGCTGTCATTCAGGGGTCATCGGGGTCAACAGAATCTGCCCCACCACTTGAGTTAGACAAAGACACATTCATCGCAGCACAATGTCATGTGGACACCCCCCCAAATCTCTCACAATCCTCTAAAATGCATCTTATCTCACACACCCTCTTCAACTAATTTATAGTCTTTATAGTCAAAATGGAGTATTTTGTGACACTACAGCGCTTCTCGTTGGAAAATGTAGGATGTTATTGAAAATGTACTCTATTGGGAAAATGGTTGAGCTGCTGAGATGCTTCTGGAAAATTTAGTTAAGTAGCGTCACTACTTCGTCAGGCCTATTTCCCAAAACTCATCAGTCTCCCATTCACTTTCATTGTGAGCAGTGTGAACATTCTGCTTAAAGGGATAGTTCACCCAAAAATGTCAATTCCAACCTGATCTCATGCCATTTCCGTGAGCATTGCAACGTTTTTGCAACACTAAAATGACGTGCTTCATAACACGTTTGGCTGCACTTTTCAAGTGAAATGTTCAGCAGGGGGCGCCAAAACCGTTCGAAACGAGGTTGTAATCAGACGAGGTTTTTAAGGTGAATTTTAGATGGTGGTAATAAAATCGTTCCAGATCGCTAATTTAACTTTGTAAGTTGGAAAATGTGCCTATGGTGGGTAAAACTATGCCCAGCCTTATTTTTTTAACTGAGTATTCAGAAATCAAACAGAAACAAAGAGGAGGCTACAGGCCGCCACAGTCACACCGTGTCCAAACCTGACAGCAAACGACACGTGATCAAAGGTATATTTACAATGTTAATCCGAGTTTTTGTCCTAACCAGAAGTGACGAGTGATGGGACATTCTATCAATCGCTTTTCTATTTTTGGCATTTCATGGGTAACTCCGTCCACTGTGAACTGGCACGGGTCCAAAAAAAAAAGAAAAAAAAAAAAGGCTGGGCATAGAAATGCATCAGTTCTTCAACTACAAACTCTTCAGACATGTTTAGTGAGTTCTGTTCTCTGTTTTGTGTGCAGTTGTGTTCTGATGTCACTATCGCTGTGTTGGACCCGTTTTTAGATAAACAAAACGATTTTCGTTTGAACGCCCCAATGTCGTGAGGGGGCTGCATGTCCTATCATGAACGCGTACAGTGACATTTTCACTAAATAATACATTCAATTTCAGTTTGTTTCTCACCAAATCTCATCATATACTTTCATAACAATCATGACCTCATGAATAATTAATTAGACTTCTGAATTATTCTTTTGTGTCCTTTTGAAGCTTGAAGAGGTGGTCACCATAAACTGCCATTATATGACATCACTGAGCACCATCACTGTGTTCCATAATAGAATGTCATATGGGCTTGGAATGACATGATTGTAAATGGTTTCATTTTTGGTTCAACTATTCTGAACTGCAAGCCAAAATACAGTATTTGCACATTTTGTCTGCGTAGGTAATGCATGAAATCGGGTCTCTTAGTCTCTGAACTGTCCTGTGACTGATGGGTTTCGCTAAACTATGCTCATATACAAATAAAACGGAGTGAAACTCTTCTTAATGCACATTTATCTGGACAATCAAAACAGTGATTTTCTCTCAGTGTTGGATTTGCTTTTGTAAGGCAGTTTTTTCTTTCTTGATTCCTTTAAAGCTGCATCACAGGTTCATGTCTTTGTTATTTTGTGAAATAAACTCAGCGTTTTAAAGTGTTTGCTTAAGTCGGGTCATATAAAATCACACCTCACATCTGAAAATCCTGAGAAAATCCTTAGGACAAATGAAAACATATTTCTGAATCTCTCACCTTGTGATCTGTTTATGTAAGCCGGCGTGCCGAACACCAAATTGAATTTATTTTACTCTCTTCTGTATAACAGCTTGTGAAGGCCAAAATAAATATTCAGGTGAGAAATCTTGAATACACACTTTCACACTCATTAATTTCCCTTTTCTGAAGAAAGTGTGACAAGTGCTTCCATGATGCTAGAGTATTGTGTGATTGCCAGGACGTTGCTAAGGCATTTTAAGAGGTTTTTGTTGTTGCTTTGTGGTTGCTAATGTGTTCTGAGTGTGTTGTGGTGTGTTGCTATGTGGTTTCTAGGATGTTAGTGGTTGGTTGCCAGGACATTGCTTTGTGGTTGCTAAAAGTGTTTTGTGGTGTGTTGCTATGTGGTTTCTAGGATGTTATTGGTTGGTTGTCAGGACATTGCTTTGTGGTTGCTAATGTGTTCTCAGTGTTTTGTGGTGTGTTGCTATGTGGTTTCTAGGATGTTAGTGGTTGGTTGTCAGGACATTGCTTTGTGGTTGCTAATGTGTTCTCAGTGTTTTGTGGTGTGTTGCTATGTGGTTTCTAGGATGTTAGTGGTTGGTTGTCAGGACATTGCTTTGTGGTTGCTAATGTGTTCTCAGTGTTTTGTGGTGTGTTACTATGTGGTTTCTAGGATGTTAGTGGTTGGTTGTCAGGACATTGCTTTGTGGTTGCTAATGTGTTCTGAGTGTTTTGTGGTGTGTTACTATGTGGTTTCTAGGATGTTAGTGGTTGGTTGTCAGGACATTGCTTTGTGGTTGCTAATGTGTTCTCAGTGTTTTGTGGTGTGTTGCTATGTGGTTTCTAGGATGTTAGTGGTTGGTTGTCAGGACATTGCTTTGTGGTTGCTAATGTGTTCTCAGTGTTTTGTGGTGTGTTACTATGTGGTTTCTAGGATGTTAGTGGTTGGTTGTCAGGACATTGCTTTGTGGTTGCTAATGTGTTCTCAGTGTTTTGTGGTGTGTTGCTATGTGGTTTCTAGGATGTTAGTGGTTGGTTGCCAGGACATTGCTTTGTGGTTGCTAATGTGTTCTGAGTGTTTTTCGGTGTGTTGCTGTGTGGTTCCTAAGGTGTTTTAAGTGATTACTAAGATGTTCTGAGTGGTGTTTGGTGTGTTGCTATGTGGTTGCCAAGGTGTTCTGGGTGGTTTTTGATATATTGCATTAAAGTTTCTAAGGTGTCGTGAGTGGTTGCCATGACATTCCTAGGTTGTTGCTAAGGTGTTCTGAGTAGTTTTTGATGTTTTTCTTAGGGTATTGTGGCCAGTCACCAGGGCGTTACTATGTGGTTCCAAAGGTGTTGTGAGTGGTTTATGAAGCGTTGCTATGTAGTTTCTAGGATGATGTGGGTGGTTGACAGGGCGTTCCTTTGTAGTTGTCAATGAGTTCTGAGTTGTTTGTACTATGTGGTTTCTAGGGTGTTAGTGTTTGTTAAGGTGTTCTGGGTGTTTTTTGGTGCTTTGCTATGTGTTTCCTAAGGTGATGTGAGTAGTTTAGTTTTTCAGGGTGTACCTGTGTGGTTGCTAATGTGTTCTGAGTGGTTACTATGGTGTTATGAACGGTTCTTAGTGTGTTGCTATGTGGTTCCAAAGGTTTTATAAGTGGTTTGGGGTTTTTCAGGGTGTACCTGTGTGGTTGCTAATGTGTTCTGAGTGGTTACTATGGTGTTATGAACGGTTCTTAGTGTGTTGCTATGTGGTTCCAAAGGTTTTATAAGTGGTTTGGGGTTTTTCAGGGTGTACCTGTGTGGTTGCTAATGTGTTCTGAGTGGTTACTAAGGTGTTATGAATGGTTCTTAGTGTGTTGCTATGTGGTTCCAAAGGTTTTATAAGGGTTTTTTTTTTTTAGGGTGTACCTGTGTGGTTGCTAATGTGTTCTGAGTGGTTACTACGGTGTTATGAATGGTTCTTAGTGTGTTGCTATGTGGTTCCAAAGGTTTTATAAGGGTTTTTTTTTTTCAGGGTGTACCTGTGTGGTTGCTAATGTGTTCTGAGTGGTTACTAAGGTGTTATGAATGGTTCTTAGTGTGTTGCTATGTAGTTCCAAAGGTTTTATAAGTGGTTTGGGGTTTTTCAGGGTGTACCTGTGTGGTTGCTAATGTGTTCTGAGTGGTTACTAAGGTGTTATGAATGGTTCTTAGTGGGTTGCTATGTGGTTCCAAAGGTTTTATAAGTGGTTTGGGGTTTTTGATGGTGTACCTGTGTGGTTGCTAATGTGTTCTGAGTGGTTTTTGGTGTGTTGCAATGTGGATGCTATGGTGTTCTGTGTGGATTTTGGTCTTGCATTATAGTTGCTAAGTTGTTGTGGGTGGATGCCAGCACATTGCTTTGTGGTTGGTAAGATGTTCTCAGACTTTTTGTTGTGTTGCTATATAACTGTTAGGGTATTGTGAGTGGTTGCCAAGGCGTTCCTGCACTATATGGTTGCTATGGTTTTCTGAGTGTTTTTTGGTGTGTTTCTATGTGGTTGCTATAGTGTTGTGGTTGTTTGCCAGGGCTTTCCTATGTGCTTGTTATGTGGTTCTTACAGTGTTGAGTGTTGCTATGTAGTTGCAAAGTTAATTTGGGTGGTTGCTACAACATTGCTTTGTGGTCAATAAGATGTTCTGTGTGTTTTTTGTTGTTTTGCTGTGTCATTGCTAAGTTGTTGCCTACTGACCCAAGTCAAAAGACTCAAGTCTCTGAGATTCAGGCTTCTAGATATGCCTCTGGACCTTAACAATTCTTCAGCCAAATAATATAGTTCTTTAGCCTAAGTGTAGCCTGGTTATGGTTGCCAAGCAACATAGAATCCACTAATAGATATCCACTATTTCACAATGGTTTAAACGTGGTTCAGACGATTTTACAATTGGAGAAATCTATTTCATAACAGCTCTTTTTATAAACATGTCACATGACCATGTGGTACCTTCACCGAGCTACACACATTCTTTAACATCTCTTATAGAGGAAGGCTAAAACATTTAAATGACACAACAGTTGGCACACAGTGAGGTTGAGTGTGTGTCTGATTCCAGACAGACCACCCGACTGTCTGATTTTAGGGGGTCTGTGGTCTCATTCCTCATTTCCTTCTGTTCTGACCTCACACACACACACACACACACACACACACACACACACACACACACACACACACACACACACACACACACACACACACACACACACCAACCACCTCAGTAGCAGTGGTGTGTGTGTCTGACTGTGCAACATCAGAAGCAAATGTTATGTTGGCTGTCACCATGGCAGCATAATATTCCTCTAACCAGGCGGCCCCAGTGAGGTACAGTGGCCCCAAAAAAAGTGTATGGGCACTTCAGTCACACTTAAAGGGCTAGTTCACCCCAAAATTAAACTTCAGTCATTGTATACTCACCCCTCTGTTGTTATAACCCTATATGACTTTCTTTCTTTCTCTAAACACAAAGGGAGAAATTGTTCATGCAACCCCCTCGTGACACTGGGGCATCCAAACGAAAACGTTTGTCTGAAGAGTTTGTAGTTGAAGAATTGATGCATTTCTATGCCCAGCCTTCTTTTACTACAAACTCTTCAGACATGTTTAGTAAGTTCTGTTCTCTGTTTTGTGTGCAGTTGTGTTCTGTTGTCTAAGAAAAGATCTAAAGTTCCCAAATGCTATTTGGGGCTACTGTTTGCACTGACTTATCAAGTTCTAATATAATTTTGATAAAACATTTGAATAGTGTTTATTTAATAGTTTTTTAATGCCAGTTTACATTTCTCAGAGAGTCTGTGTGGTTATAATCACATGTGTATATTTGAGAAATGGACGTCTTTATTGTAAAATGTCCCCGTTAAGACTAAAGATAAGAGTGGAGGAGTTGGTTTGTGAAATTAGAGTACATTATCAATGACCCTTAAACAAGAACTGTGCCAGAGCGAGAGAGCAAGCTTTGATTATAGTCTCATTATTCCTCTGATCTCTCTCTCAGACCTGTTATTTCTCTGCACTTTTCTTCTCTCTTACCTTTTTTATTTTTATCCCTCTTTCCTTAATTTAGCTCATTCTTTCTTCATCATGTTCTCCTTTCATTTCTCTTTTACACACTGAATTTGTCCAGACTTTTGCTTTACTTTCTGCTAAACAAAATCTGGTGTGTTAAATTATTGCCAGGAGTTTAGCAACAGAGCGCACAATCAGTTGAATGCGCACACAAACTCATTCACTGTGTGTATGTACAGTCTACTGGATAATGCAGCATAAAAATTAGCAGTAAATTAGCAGTTTATTTATTTATTTTTGACCCTGTTCACTTTATATGTGTAACAGATGTTAAGCTTTGTTAATTTTGCACAAAATCCGTCCTCTTTTTAGTTAGAAAGTTATTGGTATTATTGTGTTATTTCCCTTTGAAATTATTATTATTATTTTCAGAATGTCAATACATTCATTACTAATATAAACATGCTGCCATATTTCATATATGTTATGTTATGTGTGTGTAAATTGTTAGATAAAATAATATTTTTACACTTTATTTATTTTTATTTATTTACACTTCATGTTTATTGTTATTAATGATTTTATTCCATTTTGTTATGCGTTGATCTGTAGTGGAAATGGAGCGTGTCTCCTTTAAGAGAGACTCATGTTCCGGTTCCGGTTCCGACCGCACGCGCTCTCGACCAGTTCGCGGTTATTGCGAATGAGGAGAGGTGAGTTTTGGAGCTGCTCCGCTTTTAACAATTTATGTTTTATTAGGGAAACATGCATTTTTGTTGTGAAAATGGGATGTGATGTTACTTGACCATGAATTCGGAGTGTTATATATATATATATATATTATTTTGTGAATGTTTGTGGAACGTGGTTGTAGAGAGTGGCCTAATTAATTACTTCTGCTGGCAGATTGGTCAAGTATATTGCAGAAAGGCCACAAATAGAATATTTCAAAAAATTTATTCACTCCACAGTCTTTTATTCGTGCAGGTATGTTTTCCATATGTTTCTGTTACTATTGTTTAAAGTATTGTTTTGAATCAACATTAAGTGTGTCAAATTGGATAAAATGTCATGTTATTAATGTGATTATATGCATAAGATTGTAAGATGTTTCAGTTCGCTGTTAATATGAATGAAGAGAGGTTGGTCAACTACAGCCTTGGCCAAAAGTATTGGCAGTGACATTTTGTGTTTTGCTAATTTTTCTGCTTCAGTTGATGTTGCTGTTGGTTCACATTGTTTTTGGTAATTGTGCAGATTGATCAGATGCATTTAAAATAATTGCAAAAAGATTCATTAGCCTAAAAAATTTACAACTTCATCACAAAACCCAAATTTCACAGTTTTTTGGCCCTGGCACAAAATTACCAGCTAACATAATTTCACAAATCGTATCAGCAGCACCTGGGAAAGTGTGAATGAGTACTAGTCAGGTGACATCTCTCGATCATTCTGATTGGATTATAATAGCAGACTGATTGCTATAAAAGGAGGGAAGAAATGCTTCCAATCATTGTGTTCTTGTTATCAATGGTTACCCCTAAAAGATGTGAAGCCATCACTTTGCATCAAAATGGCCTCACATGCAAGGAAATTGCTGCCAAGAATATTGCACCTTAAAGAACCATTTACCAGATCATCAAGAACTTCAAGGAGAGAGGTTCAACTGCAGTGAAGAAGGCTTCAGGACGTCCCAGAGTGTCCAGCAAGAGCCAGGACCGGCTCCTCTTGAGGAGTCAGCTACAGAATCGTGTCACCACCAGTGCAGAGCTGCTCAATATTGGCAGCAGGTTGGTGTGAGAGCATCTGCATGCACAGTGAGGCGAAGACTTTTGGACAATGGCCTGGAGTCAAGAAGGGCACCAAAGAAGCCTCTTCTCTCCAAGAAAAACATCAAGGACAGACTGAAATTCTGCAGGAAGTACAAGGATTGGACAGCAGAAGACTGGGGCAAAGTTATTTTCTCTGTTGAAGCCCCCTTCCGGCTGATTGGGACATCTGGAAAATCGATAGTCCGGAGAAGAAAAGGTGAACGCTACCACGAGTCCTGTGTCATGCCAACAGTGAAGCATCCTGAGACCATACATGTGTTGGGTTGCTTTTCATCACAGGGAGTGGGCCCTCTCACAATCCTGCACAAATCACTGCCATGAATAAAGAATGGTATCAAAACATCCTGCAAGAGCAACTTCTCCCAACGATCCAGGAGCAATTTGGTGATGATCCGAGCATTTTCCAGCATGATGGAGCACCATGTCACAAGGCAAGAGTGATAATGAAGTGGCTCGGAGATGATTACATTTAAATTTTGGATCCGTGCCCAGGCAACTCCCCGGATCTTAATCCCATAGAGCACCTGTGGTCAATCCTCAAAAGTCGAGTGGACAAGCAGAAGCCCACAAATTGTGATGAACTCGGACCACTAATAAGGCAAGAATGGATCTGAATTGATTGTAATCAACAAATCTATTTACATTGCAATCGCATTACATCGTGATAATCCAACACGTAGCGAGAAAACTGAAACACACCTTCTAAAATCAAAACTTTCTACACTTCAAGTGTACGACAACAAATATAACATATGGGACAAAACTAAAATTTGCGTTTATAATTAACAAAGCTGTCTGCACTGGAAGCGTGGTATATAGTACTATTACAACGTTGCACACTAAATAATAATCTCCCAATAATTGAGAGTGAACGCGATTTTTGAGTGAACTACCCCTTAATGGTTACCATACCCTTGGAATTACACATCAAATATGTCAAACTCTTCTCGTCTCTTTGTGTTCACTATACATAGCAATAAAAGTCCATACACGTGTGTACACACACACACACGCACACACACACACACCTCGTCCCTGCCTTGTCCACATCTCTGTCATGATTGTGCTTGTTTGACAGCTCTGACCTCAGGAAATTCTCACCTTTCAATCAACCTCTGCGGCCACACACACACAACTTAATAAACACACACACACACACACACACACTGTGGGAAATGCCCTCCCCTTGACAAAAGTACAAGCGCACACACACACAACTTAATAAACACACACATACACACACACACACACACACTGTGGGAAATGCCCTCCCCTTGACAAAAGTACAAGCACAAATACACAATTTGACACACACCCACATGCTTACATGACTGTAATTGCATGTAATAAGCTAGAAATTCTGATCTGAGTGATGTTTTGTGCAGTTTACACCCTATAAGCGGTGTACTTAAACAGTTGATGATGCGTTATTTGTTGGTGATTTTTGTAATGTTCATGGAACATTTGTCTGTGTTGTTTAGTCATGTGAGTGTGTTAATACTTGCAAATTTGTGCACTATTAAAGGAATATTATTTACTCACCCTCATGTAGTTCCAAACCAGTATGACTTTCTTAATTCTGTAGAATGCAAAATATGTTTTCATGCTGCTCTTTGCCATACAACGATAGTAGACGGTGACAAAGGGTTGTCAAGCATCATAAAAGTAGTCCAAATGATCTGTACTACATTCAATAAATAGATTTCAGCAAATATTAGGGGTGGGAAAAAATATAGATTCTCTGATGCATTGCGATCTTTATTGATATCAATTCTTAAATCCCAAGATCGATCTTTTACTCTATGTGCAACCCTTCACTACAATGAGAGGAAATCACTCACATTTGCAACCAAATTTTGTGCTATGCAACTAAAAATGTATATATTTGGCAACTGGCTGGTAAATGTTTACATTTCACTCACCATTTATTGTGAAGTATTCAGCGAGATCTGCGAGTTGAGAGTAAAAGTTGTTCTGTGTAATGTGTGTCTAAAGACGAGATACAGGTGACCCGTTTGTCATTAAGTAATGACTCTTAATACACTTTCTGTTCTTTACAGTCAGATGTTGATCCAAAACAACACACACACAAACTACTAATTTAATTGTAATCATGGATGGGCATGGATGAGATGAAGCCATTTGAGTCTCGCTCATTAACTTGCTCATCTACATACACTCTTTACAGAAATGCCGGTTTTCTTAAAGAGACAGTACCGGTTTAAGCATGTGTTCAACAAATCAATGTAAATAGTATAAACTATATATTTGCAATAAAAATATGAAATATAGTATCATATTTATTAATTGAATACATTAATTTGTTTATTTTTAAAAAGCCAAAATGTGACCAATGATGAAATACGAATAAAATCGAATTAGTCAAATTAATATTTTCAGTAATTGTTATTATGTCCCCTGTAGGGCTGCCAAATTAAAATTTGAATATTCTTCGAATTTAAGAAAAAAATTCAAGTTAGAGTGATAAACTGGATGTGTGCGCCAAGCATTAACGATGACTTCATATTGATAGGATTCTTGCGCTAAAAATGGCTAAATGCAGTGCAACAAATGCAGTTAAAGTGTCTCAAGATGCTTTTTAAAGTTATTTTTAATTAGACACATCATCTAAAAAAAACAGCGCTCCTGCACGAGATGCTGAATAAACAAAAACAAAGTGAACAAAGATGTTCGTCTAGCGCAGTTTACATAGAAAAACAAGTGGATGGTTGCAAAAGTGTACTGTGTGAACAGCCCCTTACAGTAGGTGGAGGTACCAGGTCATTGCGTCTTGCTCTAAGCGTTTCTCAGATTAAGCAATGAGGTTTTTTTTTTCTTTAGTGATATTCCCAGTAAAAGGGTGTTAGCGACGAATCGAAATGACGATTAGAGGATTTAAAGGATTTAAATCTGTTTTAAAGGAATGTTCCTGGTTCAATACAAGCTCAATCGTCAGCATTTGTGGCATAATATTGATTACCATAAAACTTGATTTCAACTTGTCGCTCCTTTACTTTAAAATCTGTATTGCAGTGAGGCACTTGCAATGGAAGTCAATGGGGCCAATCCGTAAACGTTAAAATTTCAAAAGTATCAAACGTGTGATTTTTGTGTGATTATGTATCTTTTTTTTGTACTAACTTTGTTTCCGTGACGACATCACTCAGGAAGAGTTCTAACGGAAAATCTTATAAAATTATAAGTGTCACATTTCTGCATTTAAACCCTCCAAAAACTGGCCCCATTCACTTCCATTCTAAGTGCCTCACTGTAACTCCATTTGTGTTTTTTGGTATTTTTTTATATAAAATAATTGTGTGGTAATCAACTTTATGCCACAAATATTCCCAGTAAAGGATGCTAAAAGGGATCAGAGGTCAATGCAAGTAGTTAAAGTAGTTTTAATGTGTGAAACGAGTATGATAAACTATCGGTAATATACCTATTGCTGAAATGATGCACGCAGCATACGTTAAAACAACTTGAAACCTCCCCATTGTCAGCCACTCAGATGTTAGATGTTCTTTGTCTGTAGCTAATCGTCTTTACTACCGCTCCACACGCACACACACAAAATAACGACATGGGACCTAAACTGCTTACAGACTAACTGTTTGTGTATGTGTGTGTGTTCATGCATGCTCAGACTAATTATCTCTAATTGACCTGGAGAAAATGTCATGCCTGTTTTAACGTTGCACGGTAGCAACAAATGATAAAAGATGCCTATGGATACTATAGGGTTTAGGTATTTTTGACGCAAACACACACACACACACACACACACACACCCTCTCTGCTATTGTTCAGAGATGCAAAAGTCAATTTCAGCAGATACGGTCAGGTTTAAACACATGCCTTTCTGAATAACCTCCGTGTCGTTACTCATAACCGCCCATCGCTATTGATCAACAGAGACAAAGACAATATCTGAACCTCTGAGCGTGAGATGAACGAGTGAAATTAACTGAGATGATCTGATGTCTGCAGAGGTGGAGAGAAATTGTCTGATTTGTTGAGTACAGTCAGTCATCGTCGAGATAAGAGCAGAAGCTTATGATTTTTAATACTGATTCAGAATAATAAACATTTAGTATTTGTTTAATGGTATATTTTAAGCTTTTCAAGCGTGAATGCATGCGTGATTGACACTGAATTAGCATCTGGGTAATTAGTTAGAACTTGCTGGATTTAACACTTTGTTTCCCATATTTTTTAAAGAAGTTTCTTCACTCATTAATAACTCATTTTATTCTTAATTCATGAGACGTCATTCTAATCGTGTCTTTCTAGCCTGTTCATACCAAGTTGAATAGAAAATGTGCAGTAATGCATTTCTACGAACTGGTTCTTATGATCCTTAATACGCCAACAGCATTTAATGTGTTTGCATGACCACTCACGGAGTTCTGCGTATTTTCGCCCATTACTCCGATTTCATGTTGCATGTTGTTAACCGGCGTTCTTATCGCTTTTTACATTTTCACTTTTAAATCGGAGAATAATCAGATTGTTTTAAATCTAATGTAAACGTGGGTTTCTTATGTATTGCTGTTCATGTAAACATGCTCGGGGTTAATTACATTTTAAAAGTGCACTCTGTAACTTTTACTGCGGCTGTGGCTCAGGTGGTAGAGCGGGTTGTTAACTAATCGCAGGGTTGGTGGTTCGATTCCTGGCCCACTTCCCGAAGTGTCCTTGGGCAAGACACTGAACCCCAAGTTTCTCCCAATGCCAGGCTAGCGCCTTCCATGGCAGCTCTGCCACCATTGGTGTATAAATGTGTGTGATTGGTTGAGTGGGACGCAGTGTAAAGCGCTTTGGTAACCACTAAGGTTTAAAAAGGCGCTATATAAGAGCCGACCATTTACCATGTACACTGACATCTAGTGGCTTGGATGCAGCATTTAAAATCATAGTTTGCCGTTGTAGAAATGTAGTTTTCATGGTCAGCCATGATTACATTAATCAACGAGAGAATGTGTCCAATAACAGGACGGTTACTTTTTTGTGTGAAAAAATGTTGGGAATATTTTTAGATTTTTTTTTTTTATTTGGAAGCTAGGTCGATTATTTATTTTTTTTTTTTTTAAATAAAATCATTCAGATATCCAAGTTTTTCAAAGTATTATTGACATTAGACATATTGTTTAATTTTTCTGCACTTATTTTAAATTTTTGGTATTTTTTGGCAATGCATTTTAATTGATTGCTGTAACAACTCTATTGGATATGGTCGGCATCACACATGGTGTTAATTTTTTGGGAGTTTATATTTTTGGGTTCTTTGACAATATACACCGATGAGCAAAACATTATGACCACCTGCCTAATATGCTGTTGGTCCTCCACGTGCCACCAAAACAGCGTTGACCTGCCAAGGCATGGACTCTACAAGATCCCTGAAGGTGTCCTGTTGTATCTGGAACCAAGACATCAGCAGCAGATCCTTTAAGTTGCGAGGTGGATCCGCCGTGGATCGGACTTTCGAGGCCAGTACAACACCTTGAACTCTTCATCATGTTCCTCAGTCCATTCCTGAACAATGTGTGCAGTGTGGCAGGGCGCATTATCCTGCTGAACGAGACCACTGCCATCAGGGAATACCATTGCCATGAAGGGGTGTACCTGGTCTGCAACTATGTTTAGGTAGGTGGCATGTGTCAAATTGACATCCAGATGAATGTCCTGACTCAGAGCATCACACTCCCTCCACCGGCTTGCCGTCTTCCCACAATGCATCCTGGTGCCATCACTTCCCCAGGTAAATGGCGCACACATCCACGGCCATCCACATATTTTTTTATATATATATATATATATATATATATATATAATATGATTGCTTAAATTCTGAAAAATACTTTTAGGTATCCAAATGTTGTTTTTTTTTTGTGAATAATTTACATTTTTGTGCCAATTAATCACATAGAATTTGCAGTGATGAGGCCTCATCCATTCTCTTCCTAGTTCCTTGCACAGATTATCAGGTCAGACGTCACCACACATACACATACGTCTTTACTTTGGCTGGAAAGGCGTAGCTTCAGAGCTTTATGCTTCACAATGGAAAACCCCCACAACACAAACACTCATTACCAGCCCCCAACAATGCCAGATCCCCCATGAGAACTACAGATGGTCCCTCAACACAAACTCACACACTATATCAGATAAATGCAGCTTATCTCTGCAGATTAATATTTATCAAAAGCAGCAGATCACGGTAATGTAATCGAGACCAAACACGAATTATACACACGCACACACAGTGTATGTTTTGTGTCCAAACATGAACTATACACTTGAAGCAAACTCACAGATGTTCTTGCAGGTATATTGTAATGATTTGAACTGAGAAACACACACATGATTTTCAGGTACATTTGAGATCTTGTGTATCTCTTTCACCTCTAAAGCTGTTGGTTTTATTGTTCTAATCAGTCAGACGTAATCAAACCCCACAGAGCCACATGCAGTATTCATGATAAATGCTGCAGTTATGCTGTATGATATTGCGTTTGGGTTAATGTCAGGCGTTCAGTAAAACAGATGATCATATTCCAGTCACGAATGTTTTTAATACATTGCAGTCTTGAGTGTGTGCGTGCATGTTAAATTATTTTTATTCTCAGAATTTAGTAGGAAAATAGCTGACTTCAGCACATTAATTAGAGATCTAAAATGTTTCCAAATGTTTCTATTTTTATCTCCATTTTCATTATAATCTTTATAATGAAAATCTGTCTCTCTCTCTCCTGTAAAACTTGATTGATCAACCCATTTATTTTTGTGCCTTCAAGCCATGTAGCGACCATCCATATCACTCTAGACACCACCCAGCAACTGCTTAGAACACCTTAGAAACCACCTAACAACACCCTAGCTCAAAAACAACACCATCCAACAACAGCAACCATACAGGTCACCCTAGAAACTACCTAGCAACCATCAAGATGGCCATAGCAATTACCGAGCAACCATTCAGATTTCCCAAGCAACTGTCTAGCAACCATCCAAATTGCCCTAGCAACTGACTAGCAACCATCCAAAACTCCCTTGCAACTGCACAGCAGCCAGCCATTTAGCCCTAGCTACTGCATAGCAGCCATCCAGATTGCCCAAGCAACTGCCTCAAAACCATCGAAATCGCCAGAGGAACTGCCTAGCAACAAATTAATTCACCCTATGAACTGCCTAGCAACCATCCCGAACACCTTAGCATTTGCTTAGCAACTATCCAGATCACCTTAATAATCGTACAGATTGTCATAACAACCCTAGCAATTTCCTAGCAACCAACCAGATAGCCCTATCAACTGCCTCGCAATTATTCAGATCGCACTAGCAACTACCTAACAACCGCCCAGATTGGTCTAGCAATTACCTAGCAACTATTCAGATCACCCTGGCAACTGCCTAGAAACCATTGAAATTGCCAGAAGAACGGCATTGCAACAATCAAATTTGCCCTAGCAACCATCCAGAACACCCTATCATCTGCTTAGCAACCAACCAAATAGCCTTAGCAACCATCTAGATCACCCAAGCAACTATCTACCAACCACCCTTATAGATCAACTGCTAACAACCATTCAGAAAACCCTAGCAACCATCCAAAACTCTCCATCAGCTGTCTAGCAACCATTCTGGATTGCCATAGCAACCACCACAATCACCCTAGCAACCGCCCACAATACTCTAGCAACTGTCTAGCAACCATCCAGTACACCTCAGCAACCAACATGAACATCCTAGCAAATGCATAGTTACCCCTTAAACACAAAAGGGGAACACTTTATCGCGAAAAAAAAAATCTGTGTACACAAGTCAGGCATATGAGGTATCATTTGAAAGCTTGGAATCTGAACTTTTCAGAGATAACATCACTTCTGCACAGAGCCAGCCCAAGCTGGTGAACTAAGGGGCTGCACATGAAATGACAGCTTGATTTATTTATATATAATGTCAATGACAATGGTAGTTATACGGGCTGCAGGATACAAGCACAGTCAGACAATTGATTGAAGAGGCAAAACAGCAAGGTATCATATCTCCTTGTTTTAGGAAAGTTCACGTTTGATCAAACATCCGTAAATAGCCTTGCCATCTTAATATATACAATCATATATACAACATATTACTTGGCTAGTTTTAGATACATTTTTTGTCTTGTGTTTAAAAATATCTGGTTTCTGGGTATATATTTTTGGATTAAAAATAAGCTTCTGTTCCATAAACTTTGTACTGATAACAGCTTAACATTATTTATATTAGCCTAGCATTTTGGGGTCTTTGCTATTATATTGCAGTATCATTATGCCTCAATTAGCTCGTTATAGATTAAGAGTTGTTTTAGGTGTACCATCCACAGGCTTGCGGCTGTGTATAATAATTTGTTGTTAAAATAACATTCTGTTCCATCAACTATGTACTCTTATGAACCTTTCCGGTGGGGCACAACCAATGCCAGTGTGAGGTGGGGCACAACCAATGCCACCTGCCCCAAGTGCCAGTGCTACAGCTGGTGATGATACACAGCAGGTGAGTTTTCAACAATCACAGATCAATCTATTTATATGGGTAAACCTTGCCTTTTGTGAGACCTTTTTTTGTTTTTTTTTGACAGACAGTTGCATTGACTTCTAATATGACATCTAACATGGCTAGCTTTTATTAATATCATTTTTTCATCTTTCATCAGGTCCATCCTCTGCATGCGAGGAGCACTTAAGCAGCAGCACCTGCATCCACTGATCCTGCTGTTCCTTCCGTGTCTGTTTCAACCTCAGCGGATGTGACAGGTAAATGCATTGTCTGCTGGGTTATTTGGCTACTTTTCAGTATGCCACATGAAGTATGCCACATAGTACTGTAAGACTTTGAATATTAGTGCAAAGTAACACCTGACCACTCTTGTGGGTTTGCTACTGTTACAATAAAAACCCGTAGAAGGGTAAAAACATGCCAGGCAGACATTGGTACGATGTAAGCAAATAAAATTGATAATGGTTGTGTTAGATTTATAGTGTGCAAATAATCAAGCATTGACATTAGTCAATCGTATTGGCGGCACCGAGGGTCCCCCAAATCCAATTCTGCTTTGGGCTCCATTAAGGCTTGGGCCGGTCCTGCTTCTGCATTTGTGTTACTTAAAATAACGAAATATGGCCTCAAAATATTCGCGTTGAAAATTAACGCCCTCTAGAGGTAGAAAGAGTCCTTTACATGGCACCTAAATGAACGAGTCATATCAAATAAAAGCTCTTACACTCAGGAATGTGACTGTACACATTATTTTCCTATCCTAATACAATACTTCTAAATATTTTCAAAAGCATCACAAATCGAAATTTGATTTCTGTACGACATAAAATACAAACATCTCGTTTATGCGCCAATCACGGCTGCTGTAATCTTATATTATATACAAGCAAGCTCACAGTTGAGAAAACAATGGATCATTTTTTTTAGAAACTTCCTTGGGTAAAAGCTTATATTAGGAAGTTTCTAAATTAAATATGTTTTCTTGACTGTGAGCTTGTTTGATTAATCCAATATTATATCTTAGATGTCCAGAACAAAATATGCCATCCAGGAAAAACACGCATGCAAAACAAATCATCAGAAAATATGTTTTAGATTATTGATGATAAAGGAGTCTCGGCAGATGTTCAATGAAATGACGAGGGCGGTGCTTGAACTGTAAATTAGACTGAATGTCTATGGACGAGCACAACTTTGAGGGCTAAAATGTGTTAGAGCGCCACCTACATTTACATTTATGCATTTGGCAGATGCTTTTATCCAAAGTGACTTACAGTGCACTTATTACAGGGACAATCCCCCCGGAGCAACCTGGAGTTAAGTGTCTTACTCAAGGACACAATGGTGGTGGCTGTGGGGATCAAACCAGCAACCTTCTGATTACCAGTTATGTGCTTTAGCCCACCACACCACCACCAAAGTGACTTACAGTGCACTTATTACAGGGACAATCCCCCCCGGAGCAACCTGGAGTTAAGTGTCTTACTCAAGGACACAATGGTGGTGGCTGTGGGGATCAAACCAGCAACCTTCTGATTACCAGTTATGTGCTTTAGCCCACCACACCACCACCAAAGTGACTTACAGTGCACTTATTACAGGGACAATCCCCCCGGAGCAACCTGGAGTTAAGTGTCTTACTCAAGGACACAATGGTGGTGGCCGTGGGGTTTGAACCAGCAACCTTCTGATTACCAGTTATGTGCTTTAGCCCACCACACCACCACCAAAGTGACTTACAGTGCACTTATTATAGGGACAATCCCCCCCGGAGCAACCTGGAGTTAAGTGTCTTACTCAAGGACACAATGGTGGTGGCCGTGGGGTTTGAACCAGCAACCTTCTGATTACCAGTTATGTGCTTTAGCCCACCACACCACCACCAAAGTGACTTACAGTGCACTTATTACAGGGACAATCCCCCCCGGAGCAACCTGGAGTTAAGTGCCTTACTCAAGGACACAATGGTGGTGGCTGTGGGGTTTGAACCAGCAACCTTCTGATTAGCAGCCCTGTGCTCTAGCCACTACGCCACCACCACTCCTACATTTCAGATCTGTATATTGTGATGGAATGAGATGGAGAAGAAAAAAAAGTTTTGTTTTTGTTTTTTCAAAAATAAAATCCATTTATCAAGATTATAAACACATGCAATATTATATCTGAATAATCTGAGTGTTTTTTTATTTTATTTGTGCAGTTCTCTGAAAAATGAGACCGATGTTTTGCAATTAGTCCACGGTATGTGTGAATAGTGAGCTTTTAAATTTGACTGTGGAAAAATCACGGGCAACAAAAGTCGAGTTTGAGTTCAAAACGCTTGCGATCTCACACGGCCCAGTGTTCAGACTACATGAGGCTTTCATTTTCTAGTTTATTACTATTACTTATTTTTGCATGAAGCATTTCTCTACTGCAGCAAAAAATAACCTCATGTGTGACATCACTGTGGTTTCCTGTCGGCACGGCAACTGTCACCCTCAGAGGCAGTGACAAGACATGTGAGAGATGCTGTTTCCTGAGGGAGAGAGACACCCCTCACTTCACACCCTGTCTCTGTCTGTCTTGCACCACCCCGTTTTAAAGCTGAGAATGTGACAAATTAGTTTTGTGCATTTCGCAGAAATCACGACATATCATACACTTCTTTCAGTACCGTGTAAAACAGCCGATATAGACACATCTGTGACCGTGCATCAAGTCGTGTTTACTGTATAGAATGATCTTTGACCGATATGTTGCTTAGCAACTGTAAATGTTTATTCGCAAACAAAAAAACAACCAAATTGGCTCATGGTTGTTTGGACGTACCATGGGAATGCCATATTCTTTGTTCTTTTGGAGTACTATGTTAGTACCATGGCATATTGTTATTCAGAACCGTGGTATGTTTCAACGTACCCATCAAAAGTAGCTCAAAATACTGTTGCTGCTAGGGTTTGGACATGTTGCATGATAATTCCTAAAAGTTCTTTGGAGTACTATGTTAATAACATCAAATGACATGGTATATCGATCTGATGCCATCACTATAGTAAACATGTTTTTCTTCCCTTAAATATCGTGAAATAAGTGTGTGTTGCATGGAAACTCTGGGACTGTCTTGCATATTGTATGTGTTATCATCAAATCAGTTGTAATGGAAAGTTTTCTGCATATCTTCTGTGCTGTAATCACAGAGCATGCAAAACTGCTCAATAATGCAGTAATTAGTTCAGAATCTGATTTGGCTTTTAGGTAAAATCCCAAACAGATATTAGAAGTTGATCAAGACTTGCAGAATGTTGTTCTGGATGGTTGCTAGGTGGATGTTTACTGGCCCATGTCAAGAGCCCACGCACAAGGCTATATTTTATTCTAATTAAATATATATATATATATATATAGTTTTGTGTTTATTGTGCTTATTATTGTAACTTAGATGAAGACAAAACCAGATTTGAAGTCCAATTTTCTTGGCACGGTATTTTTTCTGGTCCATAAATATGGCTTGGATAAGTCAATGTGTGTGTGTGTGTGTGTGTGTGTGTGAGAGAGAGAGAGAGAATGTGTGTGAGATAGAGAGAGAGAGAGAGAATGTGTGTGAGATAGAGAGTGAGTGAGTGAGTGAGTGAGTGAGTGAGTGAGTGAGTGAGTGAGTGAGTGAGTGAGTGTGTGTGTGTGTGTGTGTGTGTGTGTGTGTGTGAGAGAGAGAGAGAGAGAGAGAGAGAGAGAGAGAGAATGTGTGTGAGATAGAGAGAGAGAGAGAGAGAATGTGTGTGAGAGAGAGTGAGTGAGTGAGTGTGTGTGTGTGTGAGATAGATAGAGAGTGAGTGTGTGTGTGTGTGTGTGTGAGATAGAGAGTGTGTGTGTGTGTGTGTGTGTGAGATAGAGAGTGAGTGTATGAGTGTGTGTGAGATAGAGAGTGAGTGTATGTGTGTGAGATAGTGTGTGTGTGTGTGTGTGTGAGATAGAGAGTGAGTGAATGTGTGTGAGATAGATAGAGAGTGAGTGTGTGTGTGTGTGTGTGAGAGAGAGTGAGTGAATGTGTGTGAGATAGATAGAGAGTGAGTGTGTGTGTGTGAGAGAGTGAGTGTGTGTGTGTGTGTGAGATAGAGAGTGTGTGTGTGTGTGTGTGTGTGTGTGTCTGAGATAGAGAGTGTGTATGAGTGTGTGTGAGAGTGAGTGAGTGTGTGTGTTTATGAGTGAGAGAGAGTGTGTGTTTGAGAGCGTGAGAGAGAGAGTGTGTGTGTGTTAGAGAGAGAGAGTGTGTGTGTGTGCGTGTGAGTGAGTGAGTGTGTTTGTGAGATAGAGTGTGTGTGTTTGTGAGATAGAGTGTGTGTGTTTGTGAGATAGAGAGTGTGTGTGTTTGTGAGATAGAGAGTGTGTGTGTTTGTGAGATAGAGTGTGTGTGTGTGTGTGTGTGTGTGTGTGTGAGATAGAGAGTGTGTGTGTGAGATAGAGAGTGTGTGTGTGTGTGTGAGATAGAGTGTGTGTGTTTGTGAGATAGAGAGTGTGTGTGTGTGTGTGTGTGTGTGTGTCTGAGATAGAGAGTGTGTATGAGTGTGTGTGAGAGTGAGTGAGTGTGTGTGTTTGAGTGAGAGAGAGTGTGTGTTTGAGAGCGTGAGAGAGAGAGTGTGTGTGTGTGTTAGAGAGAGAGAGTGTGTGTGTGTGCGTGTGAGTGAGTGTGTGTGTTTGTGAGATAGAGTGTGTGTGTTTGTGAGATAGAGAGTGTGTGTGTTTGTGAGATAGAGAGTGTGTGTGCTTGTGAGATAGAGAGTGTGTGTGCGCTTGTGAGATAGAGAGTGTGTGTGTGTGTGAGTGAGATAGAGTGTGTGTGTGAGTGTGAGAGAGAGAGTGTGTGTGTGTGTGAGATAGAGAGTGAGTGTGTGTGTGTGTGTGTGTGTGTGTGTTAGAGAGAGTGTGTGAGTGAGTGAGTGAGTGAGTGTGAGAGAGAGTGTGTGTGAGTGAGTGAGTGTGTTTGTGAGATAGAGTGTTTGTGTTTGAGTGTGAGAGAGAGTGTGTGTGTTAGAGAGTGTGTGTGTGTGTGTGTGAGTGAGATAGAGCGTGAGTGTGAGAGCGTGAGAGAGTGTGTGTGTTAGAGAGAGAGAGAGTGTGTGTGAGAGTGAGATATTGTGTGTGTGTGTGTGTGTGTGTGTGTGTGTGTGTGTGTGTGTGTGTGTGTGTGTGTGTGTGTGTGTGAGTGAGATATAGTGTGTGTGTGTATGAGTGTGTGTGAGTGAGATATAGTGTGTGTGTGTGTGTGTGTGTATATGAGTGAGTGAGTGAGTGAGTGAGTGAGTGTGTGTGTGTGTGAGTGAGATATAGTGTGAGTGTGTGTATGAGTGAGTGTGTGTGTGTGTGTATGTATGAGTGAGTGTTTTCCGTGGCAGTTTTATAATAATATAAATGAAAATAAGCATGCTTGTATTTATACTTTTGAAGCCTGAACTTATTACAGATTCAAAAATACATGATCTGCATATTTCCTTCAATGCTTACTGGTACACATTGCATAGATTGGACTGGTTCCAATCCATTACAAGTGACTTCAACAGGTGTGTTAATGTGTCTGTTCTTCTTATTTGACCTTAAACATGGATAACTGGTTTACTGTTGTTAATAAACTATGAAATCCCTGTGAAAACAATGGAATTAAACATCATAAGCTCTGAATTGACTTGTCAAACAAACGTTGATAAATTCAGATGTTACTGCTTTTTGCGTTAAGCCGAAGGGTTGGTGTGTAATTATTTTAAACCATTGTGGGTTTAGACGAGTACAGTGGAGGTTAACGGATCAAGGCTTGCAAATAAAGTCCCGAGTTTCACTTCATCACCTCTATTGTCAAAAATATCATCCATGATCATATCTGTTTTGAGGCGTTTTGTTGCTTGGCAACTGTAAGAAGTATATCTTATCCTGGTCTCATTGGTCACTATTTGCTCCATAACTTATGTACAGGACGCTTGGTTTGAAACAATTCTCAGTATATTATGTTGGTACTGTGTATATAGCGGTTTTAGACGAACATGACTTTTTAAAGTCGGACCTCTAGTTTGACAAAATCCTGTCTTCATAAATGTGTCATTTAACCTGTTCTGAGTTTTTCTGTGTTGGTTTCTCTTAAACTTTAATGCCCGTGTGTATGTGTTTGGTCCATCAGACATAGTAGGTGTAACAGTTGATGAACAATTACATCAGTCAAAGTGACAAGACATCAATAATGCGTGTTTGTGTTTGTTCCTGTAACATCCCATAATCTCACCTGTCCTTTACCGTGGTAATGTGTTGATGTGCGGTATAGAGATTCATTCAACCCTGCGTCCTGATTGTTTGAGCGTGTGTGTCAGAGCATCAGTCATGCAAAGAGCTAAAACAACAAATGATGCTCTTCATTATTTTCAATGGGATTTTCATTAGATTCTCTAGAAATCAGCATAAATTATAGGCAGCACAACATATACACAGATGAGCCAAACCATTACGACCACATGCCAAATATGCTGTTGGTCCGCCGCATGCCGCCAAAACAGCTGACCCGCCTAGACATGGACTCTTCGAGTCCTTCTGAAGGTGTCCCGTGGTATCTGACAGGAAGACAATTGCACCAGATCCTTTAAGTCCTCTAAGTTTCGAGGTGGAGCCGCCGTGGATCGGACTTGTTGGCCCAGCACATCAGAACAGATGCTCAATCGGATTGAGATCTTTGGAGTTTGGAGGCTTGTGCAACACCTGGGACTCTTCATCAGGTTCCTTAAACCATTCCTAAACAAGGTGCATTATCCTGCTGAACGAGGCCACTGCCATCAGGGAATACCATTGCCATGAAGGGGTGTACCTGGTCTGCAACTACGTTTAGGTAGGTGGCATGTGTCAAATTGACATCCACAGTGCATCACACTCCCTCCACCGGCTTGTCGTCTTCCCACAGTGCGTCCCGGTGCCATCACTTCCGCAGGTAAACGTACATGGCCGTCCAGGTGATGTAAAAGTAAACGTGACGCATCGGACCAGGCTTCGGTCCACTGCTCCAAGGTCCAGTTCCGATGCTCGTGTGCACATTGTAGGTGCTTTCGGCGGTGGATGAGTTATCATGGGCACTCTGACCGGTCTGCGGCTACGCAGCCCCACTTTTCATTCCTCGGATCACTGTCCGTAGGTACTCGCCACTGCTGACCGGGAGCACCCCACAAGCCGTTTCAGAGATGCTCTGACCCAGTTGTCTGGCCCATAACAATTTGGCCCTTGTCAAAGTCACTCAGGTCTGTACTCCGGACCATTTCTCCTACATTGAATACGTTGACTACGAGAACTGATTGTTTGCTTGCCATCTAATCTACCCAGACCTCGACATGTGACCTTGTTAGGAGATGACCAATGTCATTCGCTTCACCAGTGAGTGGTCATAATGTTTTGGCTCATCAGTATATATAGGTGTTTCTTCAACTTTGGGCATTTTTAGCTCTGTGATCTTCTAGAAAATGAAGTCTCTTGCTTCACAGGCATTTTTGTCATTTTTTTAAATTTCCAACACGTCAAATTGAAATGACGCTGATGACATCTTAACGTTTTAATAATAAAATGGCTGACTACTTTGTCTTGCTACAGCTAATTTCATAGCAAAAATTGTATGTATCCTAAAAACACACAATTAATTAATATTTTCAATTTATTTAGTGTAATTTGGCAAATTTAAAGCTTGATTGGAAATGACAGCCAATCAAAACATTCTGCTCAAGTGATATTTACCTTGATTTTTCTTTGTTTTCTTCAAACATCTCTTACCTCATGTTTCATCTCAAGCAGGCTCTTCAATCACACATTTGTCCACTTGGTTAACAAGTACACTAACTTTTGAAATGTTTTATTAGGGGTGCATTTGTTTAGTGTGATGGAAATGAAATTTGTTTTATAGAAACATCATTTTCTCAGGTTAAATATTGAAATGGTTGATGTTCATTTCACTCTTTGTTTAGATGATCGTAGCTTTAAGCATGTAGTATATTTATTTGAAATTCTGGGACAATAAAAAAATACATTCGATACATAAAAGCATTTGAAAAGTACCATAAAACAAAGACAAAATTTGAAATCTGTTTGTTTTAATAATAAAAAAAACCCTCTGAGAGATGAAAGTGCCTGAAGTTGAAGAGATGCGCACACACATTCTTGTCCATGCTTAATCATCTTGAAAATGCCACACAAATCTTAATGGATTTGCATTTATCTAGGCAAAGTGGTTTTAAATGTCATTATCGCACACATTAGACCGGAGTCCACTTGCAGGTTGATTAAGACCATGCTCAGATTTACATGATAAATGTTTAACGGATGAAATGTTGTTTAAAAAGTTTATTTTTTCAAGATCTATTAGTCAGAAGTGCTCCTAATTGTGAAGTCATTTCTGTGTGTTTGATCAGCTCCATAAATACGCATGTATAGTGATCCAGCTATGTAAATGCATGGCTAGACAGCATGCTTCGTGTGTGTGTGTGTGTGTGTGTGTGTGTGTGTTAATCGGGGTGTTGAGGACTCCTGCAGTTCTTCTTTCAGACACTTTAATTAGATAACAGGCGTCTGGATTAAAGGCAGCTTTTAATGCAAATGTTCCTCCCTTGCAGTGGAGGGTTGATTTACGGGGCATTAGTAGACAGTGCTGCCCAGTCAGGAGCTCTGCAGGTGGGGCAGACAGCAGTCCTCCACCCCCCACTGATGGAGAACCAGACACCAGCCTGCTGTCACCAATACAGGCACATGTGGATAGTCCCTAAACCTAGTGAGCTGCCTACCTAGACAGAATGTTAAAGCATCATGGGTATATTCCCAACATGTCTCAGCTGTTTCAAACAGTAGGTGGAAAAATGATGCAGGCTAATAATATACCTTATTTTGGGCTTGCCATCCCAGAATGCAATGCGACAAGCTCAAAAAAAAAACATGACGAATATAGCTGATGACATTATATTTAATTCGGTGAAATTTTTCTGAGTAAAGTGGACTGTTACCCAACGTGTGTCAGGTGATGTTATTTAATTGTGCAACCAGAACAGTATTTATCTGGCACATGATGATAAATATCTCAATTTGGATGACGTACCTTAAGTTAATGCATTGTTAAACTAAACTAAATGAAATGTTTAAACTAAATAAATTAACCTATTGACAATACAACTAACTAGAAAACACAACTTTATATTACTAACTCCATAAACAGCAGGAATTCTCCAAATATTTCCCTTAAAAAAGACTCGCATGGCATCTGCACAGTAGCTGATGTGAATCAATGAATGAATGACGGCTGCATCACCGCCTGGAGCAGCGACAACACCACGCTCAACCGCAAAGTGTGGTGCGAACTGCCAGACACATCATCGGAGGTGAGCTTCCCTCCCTCCAGGACATCTATACCAGGTTGGTGTGTGGAAAATGCTTTGAGGATCATCAGAGACTCCTGCCAACTGAGTCATGGGCTGCTCTCACTGCTGCCATCAGGCAGGCGGTATCGCAGCATCAGGACCCGCACCAGCCGACTACATGACAGCTTCTTCCCCCCCCAAGCAATCAGACTTTTGAACACATGATCTCTCACGATCTACAATCAGCACTGCACTTTATTAGCCTCAGACTGGACTCTCATTTTATACTGAAGGGTATATTATGTTGTGTAATAGATGTGTAAACTGTTGTGTGTAAATCAGATTATTGTATGTTGCTTGGAACCGTACCCAAGACTTTAACCCCACTGTTAAATGGGCCAATCTGAATCAATGGGTCAGTGGTAGCTCAGCGGTTGAGGCTCTGGGTTACTGACCGAAAGGTCGGGGGTTCAAGCCCCAGCACTGTCAAGACACCACTGTTGGGCCCTTGAGCAAGGCCCTTGACCCTATCTGCTCCAGGGGCGCCGTTTCATGGCTGACCCTGCACTCTGACCCCAGCTTAGATGGGATCAGAAAAAACTGCATTTCATTGGCTCTGTACCTGTAACTCTGCACAATGACAATAAAGTTGAATCTTAATCATGTTTTTAGACGCCAAATATGAGAGAGAGAGAGAGAGAGGATGTAAGTGAACATGTTTTACTAACTTCATGCTCAATACAGTATACTGTAACATTAAAAACAGCGATATGTTGGTTTTTAAATGTTGCTGTTTGTTTTTTACCTGTCAAGGCGCCAAAGACACCGTGCACCTGCAAAAAAACTACAACAGTGGAACCCGCCGCATAGGTCAAAGACGTCTGTTTAGCCAACGCATGTTACATAGAAAAAACATCCTAGACTTCAGTGTGAATGCATTAATCTATGTAGACAGCTACTATAGGGGACAGAACTTGTATGTGGCCTATTCTGAGTTTCACGGGCCGCAGGTTTGAATCATTCCAGATCACAGTTTCGTGGCCGACCCACCGGACCCCTCGGTTCTCCCGATGGCCAGTCCTCCCCTGATCGGCCCCAAAAGTGTGTCGGCCCACCGGGAAAATGCCCGGTATGCCAGATTACCAGTCCAGCCCTGGTTCCGATCTATTGTTTAATTAATCATTAAAATAACTCAAACGCATCATCACACACAATATGGAGGATTCAATTAACGTAACATTTAATCCTTCCATTAATATGTAAGATTTGCTGACTGGAACATGTTTTTTTTTTGTATCTATCATTTATACCACAAATTTAATACTACAATATAAACTAAGCCTTGATTTTACATTTCCTAAAATGCTGCAGCATCAGGACATTAATCAGTTATTCCAAATAACCAATTTTATAAAAGCACTTACATCAATTCAACTTAAATCTTGTGTATTATTTGAGCTGTAAAGTTGTTTTAAAGGAGGGATGAGTTTAAATGAATCAACATTATGCCACAAATGCAATCGATTGAGCTTGTATTGAACCCGGAACATTCCGTTAAAACAAGACGTATTTAGAGTATCTTGAATAGAAGTGGATATCGTCTTGGTCCAAATGGCTGATTATCTTTAATCTACCATTGGAGCATAAAACTCATTAAATGCATTATTTCATTTATTGTTGTTTATTAGACATTCTTTGCATTGTGGGACTGAAAGTAGAGAAAACAGAAGCTGCATTTGGTTTTTACAAGATATGCTTTATTCCATGTTGTATTCCCTGCTAATTCGTTTTTGGGAAAGTGACTGTTCAGACATGTAATCTGTCACCGTTTCTATGGAAACAGAAGTTTGCAATTTTTAAATTGTTTTGTTGTTAAGATAGAAAGCCAAATGAAGAGAGAACAAGATATCAGCACAATAGGTGGTGTGTGTGTGTGTGTGTGTGTGTGTGTGTGTTTCCTCATTGTAATTTATGGCAACCCACAGAGGAATTCACACACTCTTTTCCCCCACAACTGCCAGAGAACACAACTCGCTCTCTTTTTTGATCTCTTCTTCCAAAACACCAAATGCATCTCAGATTTCTCAGCCCAGCTGAATATCAATGAAACAATGACAGTGAATGGTGACTGAGACTATCATTCTGCTTAACATCATCTCTTGTGTTCCGCAGAAGTAAGTCGGTCGGATGGGATTGGAACAACATGAGGGTGAGTAAATTCTAATATTTCTGTTGAGGGAGGAGGGTGGTGTGTAACTGATGCTACAGACAGTTGGGCTCCATGTTGGAGTCAGTAGCAGTCTGCTGGTCGTGGCGTGTGAAGAGCGAATAGAAAATGTTCCAGCTCATGAGGGCAGTGCAGTTATCTGATATACGAGGAAGAAGAAAAGAAAATGTAATCAGATAAACTGTCAAGGTGTCCTGCGGCAGGTTTTGGCATGTGTGGTGTCAGGTCAGGTTAAGTCAGGTGAGGTTTGACCCCTCACAGTCACGTGATGCTGTATGACTAAAATAATCATGCGTTTGATATGATTCCAAGCTTGCGGTAAAGGTGTAAATCGAAGAAATGTCCAGGTTATATTTCACCATTTGGCAATGTGTTTCGCAGCCCCCCTTCAGCTAATCGCCACCCCGTTTCACGGCCGGCCCACCAGGAAAAGTCCCGGGTCTCCCGATGGCACTGATGGAGGTGTAATTCATGTAAAAATAATGACAATGCAAACACATTTAATGGTCCTAAAAATAAGCCTAATTTTTGTTCTTCGCATTTCTTGACTGTTTTCTTGAAATTCATCCAAAGAGTATCAATAACAACCACAGAATTGTATCTGAATAGCCGATTTCGGGCTCAGTACCCAATTCAGCACCTTTAGCAAAAAGTTAACCTCAACCAACACCATTTGTGGCATAATGTTGATTTACAAGAAAGAATAAAAGTGAAAATTGAGATTACGGCGAGGCACTTACAGTGGAAGTCAATGGAGCTCA
>JAVLUX010000200.1:267500-390000 GCA_032164185.1 Moxostoma hubbsi | reverse complement strand
TTGAATTGTGATGTCACAATGCCCTTTAATACAATAGAAAAGATCTCTCGCTCTCTCTCTCTCTCTCTCTCACGGATCTGGTTGCTTTTAGATTTAAGAAAGGGCTACAACATGTCCTAACCAAAGGTGAAGCAATAACACAACAAGTATCTCTTTCTGTCCAAATAAGCCACAACAAGCGACAATTTGTTGGGAAGCTCCTCCCACAGGTTTAAAATCCCTCTCGCCAAAGCTAAATACAAAACATACAAATAAAGTATGTTCGGATTGGTTGCGATTTTGGCGCCATTTTCGCTTACCGCATGCCCACAAAAATAACTTGGACACACTTTTACGTAAAAGACGGCGGTTACAACCCTCTGTACTCAAAGGGAAGATAGAATAACCTTGACTAAGCCATTAATCAAGATTAGTTATTATTCAGGCATCTACATATAAACTGGTTGACAGTTTAACTAACTTGCACAACTACTTGATGCAGTTGTGTCTGGTTAGGACACTTTTATGCAAAAGATGTGGAAAAGGAGTCCAACTCCCAGTATCCTTTAGACATTTGGACTCTTTCTGCCAACCCTGCCGCTCTTTAATCTCAGATAGGGCAGTAGGCAGTAATTTAGCAGCACAGTTAATTACGCGTTAGCCCAGACTTACTCTATGACTGAAGTACAGCCTTCATTACAACCCTTACAAACATAGCTGTTTGGATATGGTACCATGGTAACACTGTGTTTTTGGAGACTGCGATGAAGATTTAACCATTCTTTGGTATTTAAGTACTATGGTATATGCATATGGTAAACATTACCATCATATTTAACAAAATACCTTTTGAATTATTGTCTGATGCAATTGTAAATCCAATGGTGTAGGAATATGGCATTCAAACCACATTGTGGTATATGCCAATATGATCCCATTACAGGACTGTGGCACTTTTTTTTGTAAAAAGTATCATGGTATTACCATCTGAAGCATCATCATGGTACATTTTGTAAAAGGATCCAGAAGAAAAAGGCCCATGCTGTATGACTATGACAATCAAATGGTGGTAGTGGTGGTGGCATAGTGGGCTAAAGCACTGAACCGGTAATCAGTAGGTTGCTGGTTCAATCCCCACAGCCACCACCTTTTTGTCCTTGAGCATGGCATTTAACTCCAGGTGGCCCTGGGGGGGATTTTCCCTGTAATAAGCGCACTGTAAGACACTTTGGATAAAAGTTAATGTAAATAATACCATGATATATCCCAAAATACCATAACCGTACCAAAGTATGCAAAGGCATATAATAGTGTTTACCAATGTGTCAACATTGGGGGGGTTCATATACATGTGGTATTCAGTTTGAACAACAGGCCTCAGACCTGCTCACGGATGCTTTTTAAGAAGATTTTACACTGGGACACTGATCCTAAATCAATCTTTAAGTAAAACTTAACACAATTTTAGTGAAGTGTCTCTCTTCCGTTGCTATGTGCCAAACTGATGCTATTTTTGTCTTGATAGTCGACTAGTTTCGGTGACGACACTATGAACGGCGAGCAAACCTGAGTAACACACACTCGTGAAGACAAATGTGTTGTTCTGATAACCACATGTGGCCCAATCAAACGGAGAGAGCAACACACACTGATGACAAGATCACACATAAGATTGGTGTGATGTAGAGGTATACATGTAGGTGTGTCTACAGGTTATGGGTTTACTACCGTATGTGTGAGGCATCTGAGTGTTGGTCGGTTGTGTGACCACAGTGTCATCCCGTCTGACATGGTGACAGTTAGACGCAGAGTGTGTACAGAAATAGAGTGTGCAACATGACACATACACAGTTCTGGTTCATGTCTTCTGCAGCCTGTAGCTTTCAATGGACATCCTGTTCTCTCCGACTATCTTTCCTATTCCGTCTCTACTAGGCATGGGAATCGTAAGGAATTTAACAATTCTTGTCACTAACGATGACTCCTTTCTATGTTCCCCCCCCCCCCCGAGAAGTTTCGTTGTGTCTTTCTCTTCTTAAAGGGGACACAAAGAGACTCTCACACTTGTGCCTTTGTTTTTTGCAGCTGAGCTGAAGTCAAATCTCCATTTAGAGCTTTACTGCCTCAGGTAACAAACCATCAAACCGTCCTTCCTCTGTCCAAACTGGCTCCTTTTGGTCTGAGCACTCAAATACCAAACACACACACACACACACACACAAAACACTCTGGCTAACGTTTTCGGAGTACATTGGGGCAAAGTTTTCCCTTTTAAGGAGACTTAGCTTTTTAAACAGCCAATTTGTACATTAAAAAAAAAAAAAGGCACAACAAAAGTGTCTGGACATCTAATGGAATCACACACACACACACACACACACATACTGAGGCTTAGAGTCACTCAGCAGTCTGGAAAAGTTAATGATTATTTCTGTCTGTCTCCACACACACTCGAGGAAAGTCAATGTTTTTATTGATCGGTTCGCGTCTGGCTGAGTTCACGGGAGGCGTCGGCCTCTTTTACGACCGGGCAGTGTTCTTATCCTCAGAGAAGGAGAGTGTGTTTGTGTGTGCGTACGTGGCTTAGGGTCCAAGCAAGCGACATGCCTGCTGGAGGACGCGTGAGGTCAGGGGTCATAGGTCGGGGGGTGTGGCTGCTTTAGTTCCTTGATGACATCCATAAGTTATTTAAACTTAAACACCACTAGTTCAGGACAATGTTGCAAATATTCGTGTGTTACTGTGGCGGTGACAAACCTCAGTACTCAAGGGGGTGATAGTTATTTTCAGATGATTGTCTCTAAACTCGGATGTGTTATTATTCATGTTTCTAGTTGTAAAACTGTCTACAATTCAATGACAATAGTTGACCATATAAGACCATACAATAATGCTCGCTATAGCGATTGATGGGACAATGCTGACGGTAGTCTTGTTGCCATTTAATTTATGCACAAAATCAGAGTATCGCAAAAACAATTAGTGAATAAACGGTATTTCCATCCCATGTGATTTAGAGACAGTTTTTAGCGCAAAATAAAAACAAAACTGTCTCTTTTTAAACATAATGAATTACTTTGCAACATAAGCTCGTTTTTAATGCATCGTGTCCGAAGCCAATTTGTAATGCAACACAAATGTTGTTTTTACATTAACGTAGGTTTTACACTAGCTGGGTTTTTTCCATCCACAAATTTATTTTGAGAAATTTGGGATATCACATTAAAAATACTGGATGGAAACACCGAAAAGATGATTATAAAATAAATAAATTCTATAGGAATATTTTTGTTTATGCGCATCTTATCGATTAAAAAAAAAATTTGCCACCTCAAGTGAGCGTATACTTATTTTTAATGTGCATTTTGGAGATTTTGTTCACATCTTGTTGTTTCCATTAAGCATTTCTTAACGTGATATCGCCAAATTTGTGAATGGAAACCCAGCTAATGTAAAACAGTTGTTCCAACACATTTCGAACCACAATGACGCATGAAATCGAGTTTGCATAGCCAGAATCGATTGTGTTCATGTACCTGCGTTAAGTATTTTTGCATCGAATGGAGTGTTTTCATGCATCCACAAAGACATTTATGATTCGTCATGCAAACTTTCCAACTAAACAAACGCATTTAAGGCCAAGCATTTTGATGTGCATGTCAGTTATGGCTGTATAAATATTATCTTTTTCCTCAGGCATCAATATCTGAGACATCACAATCTCACATTCAACAGAGAGACATGCAGATAGACGGAGACGGACAGGTTTGGCTGAACCACTTGTTTTTGGAAGTCAAAGGAAAACTGTGCGAGAACCGTACATGTACAGACACACAAACAAACAAGGAAAAACTTTGCCCTCCATTGTGCACTAACACAACGATCAGACATTAGACTTAGTGATTGACAGATATATCACCAAGGCCGATAAATCATCCGATATTCGAATTTATTAATTATCGTTTGGCCGATTTGTTTCTTGAGGGCGCTGAGCATCCAAAGTGACTGATGTGTAAACGACCAGTCACGGTTCATTTTGTTGTTACGTGCCGTCGTGTAACTTCAATAACAGACCGGTGTGCAACACAGTCCGTATATCAGAGCCACGGCAGACGCGTTTGAGCTCATAATGCTAAAGTGCTCGACCCGTTTCATTCTCCCTCTCTCTCCTCAACAGTTCCCTGTAACCTTTAACTGTCTTGTCTAATGGTAAAAGGCCAATATCAATACAACTAATATCATAATGTCTGCAAATATGCACATATCTCGTTTAAACAGATGTAATAAACCAACCTCACAAAACTTCAGCAGATGCAGCATCCTGTGAAACTATAATTTATTGACCTCTAAAGCTCATATTCTATCAGTATCTCCTCAACAGTTCCCTGTAACCTTTAACTGTCTTGTCTAATGATACAACTAATACCATATAACATCTGCAAATATGCACATATCTTGTTTAAACAGATGTAATAAACCAACCTCACAAAACTTTAGCAGATCCAGCATCCTGTGAAACGCTCATAAATCTTCCTCAGAAGCACATATTCCAACAATCAACAGTTCCCTTTAACATTTCTAATGATAAAAGGCAAATATCAGTAAAACTGCAAATATGCACCGTCTGCAAATATGCAAATATCTCATTTAAAAAGATGTAATTCACGAACCGCTCAAATCCAGCATTTTCTTTCCGCCGAGCATTTGCGTGAATCCTATCAGCCGGAATGAACAACTTCAGAATGAAAAGTTCCTCTGATTCACAAATCAAGCCGTGACGATCCAGGCCGTTTAGTGTGTAATTGAGTAAATATAGTCCTAAATAAGAGTTTATCAACTTTTAGCAACTTTGTGTTTATATTATTTACTATATTAAATTGTGAGATATATGTGCATTGTATTGGCCTATCGGCCGACCTGCTCTCTGGATATTGGCATCTGCAATTAAAAACCCCATATCGGTCGATCACTAAATTAGACCACTAAAATGGTTCGATGTACTGGTTGTTTTTCATTCCCATGCCTACTGTATAGGCGTGTCAGCACAAAAAACACAAGTCTGTTCATGAAATCATTGAGCATCAAAGGTCGGAAACACAACTCTCTCCACCAATAAACAGACCTTGTGTCCTCTCATGGATAATCTTGCAACAAACAAAAATTAGCATTCGTCTCTATTATCACAACTATTAATGATATCCTCAATGTTTGCCCATTCACGGTGGTCAGAGTGGAATAACTGGGAACCAAATCGTTGCGCTTGTGTGTGTATGTGACTTTAAACAACCAGTTAGGCCACTTGAGCGGAGACACCGTTGTTGTGTTTTTTCTTGCTTAGACGGCAATTAATTCGAATCTAAATTTCAATCGCTCACACGCCGGCAAACATGACATAAACAGCCAGTCAGATCTCATGAGCGTTGATATTGTGTCTGAATGAAAAGATCACGTGTACGCATGAGAACGTCCCGCCTGTCTGTCTCTCTGATAAGGTAAGCAATTACCGAGGCGTCTGTGTCTAACATGTATGCTGGCAAATGCGGCATATGTCGTTGTTGCCATTTTATACTTCCATGTTCTTCTTCCAGCTGATTTGTCTCCTTGTTTTTAACCTTTTTCCCAATTCTCTTGGTGAAACGGATGGAGAGAAGCCAAATTCACCATAGCGTTGTGAAAGGAAGTAGTTTGAAATGACTAACTTCACCTACGCTTAAAATATGTCAACAAACGAAGTTGTTCTAGGCTGCTTTGGACGTTTAAGTAGCTGCTTTGTGTCGTTTTCTTGAAATGTTTTCTTTTCCGCTTCGCGGAGGCGACCGGGAGGCCCTACCCCTGGCTCAAGGGATGATGTAATTTCCTGTGCTGTGCTGTCCTTTCCTACTTTGCTAACCCAAACAACCCCGGAATGAGGCGGGATGTTGTCACGGTAACAGCAAACTTTTTGGCTGACAGTAGGCCACTTAAGGGGGGATTATATTTGTTGAGGAACCTACAGCCCTGGTTGGGTCTTTCAGCTTAAACATTTATGCAACTTCTATAAAGGGACTGATTGTGGATTGGCGGAAATGTTTCGAAAACAGCGGGCAGCGGCAGGTGTGACATGACAATTTTCCAGTGTCGTAATTTTCCTGTCTTTTCTGAAAGTGAAATCTAGCGCAAAATATACAACTGTGAAGAGCAGGATTTGGACCAGTGATGTTTTAATGTATGCAGATATACGGAGTATGACACAACGGAAACAAACTAAATGTTGTTGGGGTCAAAACTCAGATTAAGACCGCCACTTTTTATTGTGCAAATGGCGTTTCAATGTGCATCAAGACAATACAGTGTGTGACATGAAAACAGAAACAAAACAACCGACAAAATGCCGTCGCACATCACTTGATCCACTTGTTTTGGACAAAACCGATAGTTTTTAAAAATCGATTTGTTCACCTTATTCTGCCCCGCCCCTTTTCCAATTTTGTCATCTAACTTCCTGTTTGCATTGAAGCTAGTAAGAAGACTTGATCAAAATGGATTACGTGTGGAGCACAAAGTATTTTTCATCAAGCGTTGATGGTGAGAGTCTACAGCACACTTTTGAGGTGTTTTTTCTGTCACTCTAAATGTTCGTTTTTCAGACACCTGCATAGGTGTCGTTACTCTGGTGCATAAGGTGAACATAATGTTCTTTTAAGAACTTCATTTTAAAAATGACAGACTAAGTATTTCATAAATTAAGCTTTTTATAGCCAATAATTTCACCAGATGAGGTTTATTTGAGGAACTAAGAAAAAACTAAGATTATAGATTTTTGCCGATAACCGATAGTTCCAAAAAGCAACTATTGTATAAATTAATTGGTAAAAACTGTGTCTAGTTGCTTGCCACTTTTTTATTAAAGTGGCTCAATTGGTAGAGCGGGACGGCCACTAATCGCAGGGTTGGTGGTTCGAATCCCGAAATGCCGAAGTGTCCTTGGGCAAGACACTGAACCCCAAGTTGCACCCATTGGCAGACTAGCACCTTGCATGGCAGCTCTTCCGCCATTGGTGTATGTTTTCTTTTCCGCTTCGCGGAGGCGACTGGGAGGCCCTACCCCTGGTTAAGGTTAAAAGGCGCTATATAAGTGCAGACCGTTTACCATTTTATCCAAAGCCACTTACAGTCACTTATTACAGGGACAATCCCCCCGGGGCAACCTGGAGTTAAGTGCCTTACTCAAGGACACAATGGCGGTGGCTGTGGGGATCAAACCAGCAACCTCCTGATTACCAGTTTTGTGCTTTAGCCCACTACACCACCACCACTCTGTTATTAAGCAAACGACTTCTCAATGTGTGCAGATATATAGAGTATGACACGATGAAAACAGAAACAAAGCGTCTGACAAAATAAGGATGCACGTCACAGCCCGTGCTTACAACGAAGGGAGAAACCAAGTGACCGACAAAATGTTGTTGCATTTCGCAGCTGGTTAGGACAAAACTTTATATTGATTATATTGATTTATATTGATTGTCACATTTATTGCATGAAAAACAAAAAAAGCTACATTTTGTGTTCACGGTAAGAGGGTTACTGTTTATAATGCAAGTGTTGCTTGTTGCGGCTGCTTAAGACAAAAAAAAACTGCAACATGAGATTTTAAATAATCATGTTACTCTCTGCTTTTGACGTCAAACTGTGAAGAGACATGCGCTCAACACGTGCGCACATGGGATAAGCCGGTGTTAACATGCCACCCAAAATCGGCAAAAAAATCTTCCTGATGACCGGTTTATTCTCACTGCGTTTATGACCCGGCCCCGATAAAGGAACAACGTTTATTGCATTTACATGACCGCAAGAGTCGTCGGCATATTAGGCATAATCGGTGTAAGAACGTGCATGTAAACACGCTCAATGCTCCCGATTTTCTACACTACAACCTAAACTCTGCGCTTGCAGTGTAGACCGCTTCGATGATTCAAACGGAGCCGTTCTAGTTCTGTTGTGTCGTGACCGTGTTACGCTGAGGCGCTCTTTGAAACGTCTGTGACTGAGAGGTTAATAAATTTACTCATGGACGTCAGGCATGTGTTTGTGACAGCAGACAGAGGCCAAGGGGGCTACACGGGTCAATTAAGGGGTGGCTGAAAGCGTAGAGCGCCGACCAGACCCCCTACCGCACACTTCCCGCAAACATGAAGACACAGGACGTCCTGTCTTGTATCGAGTCACTGTACATGTCATTAAATATGACCATGTGAGCAGTTTCACAAAAACAAACATCTTTTGATCTAATGAAAAACACATTATCCTTAAGCATGCACAATATATCAGTTATCAGACAATATTAGTGTTGTTTTTATGAGTTATATTGGTCTGATTAGGCACATTAAGAGACTGCAATACTTTATTAGACACAAGATTTACAAATAAAAAGTTAAAACTAATAATGTGGTCACAGAACACCGCTGTCTCTCTCTACCTGTCTGTCTCTCTCTCTGGCAACTAGCTCAGGGAGTTTACTTCAATTAGGGTTAACTCTTAATAACTTTAGACAACCAGGAAAAACAATGCTCAGAGACTCTCGTCCAATAATCACACACACACTCACACACAATCTCTCGTTTGCTTTCATAAATATTGAACTAATGTTAATTATATTAATGAGTCCATGTACCAAATCGTGTCTTTTCACGTGACTACCCAGTTTAACACATCGTTTTAAGCAAACAGGCCTCGCTTTGGTTTATATTCCGAACATGCGTCGAGTAAAACGCAGGCTTTGTGTTCAGCGTTTTCCACTCACAGAGCAACACAGCCTCTGGCTGATCACATCAGTAACACTCTGTTCTGTTTGTGGTAACTCTGTTATATCTGAAGGATTTAATCATGCTTTGTTACGTGTTTTTGGGTCAATGACATGACCATTTTTTTTCTGGGGCTTAAAGTCAAAAGTGTCAAGTGGTGTAACCATACAAAGACAGAACAAAATAAGCAACAAATTGTTTTAAAATATGACGTTTTGTCCATCGAATCAAAGTCATGTGGTGTAACCAACATACAGGTAGCCATTTTACTGTCATGTGCCAAAACACATTACAGAGAACACCCCTCAAGACAATGATATTTGATCATATCAATATTTGTACATTTTTATGAAAAGGCACATTTTGTTCAGGCGATGTGGTGTAACCCTTAGAAAACTTCAGTCTAGTCTCATGCATTCATGGTGTTTTTAAAGTCTTAAATATTTAATATTTAAAACATGAGTAGCTCAGCGAGTATTGACGCTACTACCACACCTGGAGTCATGAGTTTTAATCCAAGGCGTGACTCCAGTCAGGTCTCCTAAGCAACCAAATTGGCCCGGTTGCTAGGGAGGGTAGAGTCACATGGGGTAACCTCCTCGTGGTCGTTATAATGTGGTTCTCGCTCTTGGTGGGGCGCGTGGCGAGTTGTGCGTGGATGCCACGGAGAATAGCGTGAAGCCTCAACACGCACTAGGTCTCTCCACGTTAACGCGCTAAACAAGCCACGTGATAAGATGCGCATATTGACGGTCTCAGACGTGGCGCAACTGAGATTCGTCCTCCGCCACCCGGATTGAGGTCATTTTGCACATTATCTTGTGTAGAGAAAAACTGACAACAATGAATAAATATGACGCGACGAAATATTGACTAAATTTAAACAACATTTGTCAAAACTCAAAAATTATGATTAAAGCTAAAAAAAACTAAAAAACTGTCTCACGCTGCCTGACTTTTTCTCACTTCATGAAAAGAGCAGAAGAGTAAATTAGAAGGTCAGAGAGACATGGAAGCATGTTTCCTGTGTGTGTGTGTGATCAGACTTTTCTTCCACTGCCATAAAAACGTTTGTACCCCTCCTCCTCTCCTTTGCACTCCTCCCTCATTCCTCCTCTCTCTCTTCAACAGGACAAACACTCACCTCAGTAGGAGAGCTGACAAACGAGAGAACGAAAGTTAAAAATGTGTGTATGGAGAAACGAGGAGCTGTTTGTCTGCTGTATGTCGAATAGGAGCAATCGTTCTTTCATCCGGCACACACACAAACATAAAACAAATGCTGGCACACCTTCACACTGGAGGCCACCGAAGGGGAGCTACATACACACAAACACATACACACAGTCTCTGACTAACCCATGGCACGCACTCTGAGTGCTGTCCATTTAACATGTTTATGTAAAGCTTCCATCATTTAACTGTTCTTATCTGAAAACCCATCTAAAGACCCCTCGCACACACGCACACTCCACCCAGCGCTGAATTAAACACTGTCATAAAAACCCTTTAAAGTCCCCATAATGAGAAACATCTGTATGAAGGAACCAGCCCAGACCAAACTAACATCCTCCCTCTCTCGCTCGGCTGCTCTCGTAAACACATTCGTCTGTTTGTGCGTCTTCAGAACTCAGAATCAGAAAAGTCCATGGATAAACACACATACACACACACTTACACGCATTTCCATTTTAAAGTCAACATAAAATGGTGTTCGCAACTCATTTTACTTCCATAATGTGCCAACGACAAAAAGGTAGGTTTGGGGCTTGATTGGATGGTGAAAAGTGGGCATCTCATAGCAGAATGGAGCCAGAACTGAGGCAACGCCCACAGTAATGTCTCTATATTTACGCCTTTCATCCACACTAGAACGCATATACCTCAACCAACAATGGAGCGTTTCGAAAACGCATGCCAAAGCAGTCGAATGTATTCATATTCACTCGCGGTCAGAACAGTATAATCTGAAAGGCAACGCAGTTGACAGGGCGCAATCCTATCCGGAACGCAGAAAAACAAAGTATATTCGGGCCTTAAAATGCCTAGATAGCTAGTTGGCTATTGCTTAAAATCAAAGAGCACCTATTATGGTTTTTCAAACATTACCATTCATGTAGTGTGTTTTATCGCTGTTTGTGAATGTAAAAAAATCTGCAAAGTGCACAACAAAAGAAAGAACCGATTCTGAACACCTGAAACGAGTCGTTAGTAATTCCAGACTTACTTCCTGAACTAACCAACATAATTTGGTAAGGAAAAACCCGCCTCTGGTATTCATTGGCTGCTCACGAACAGCTTTGACCCGCCCTCAAACACTACACTAAGCGATAGACCAATTACAACAGACTGGGACATCTGACCAATCAGAGCAGAGTATCCTCTCTGAAAGGAGGAGTTTAGAATGAATACTTTAGAACGGACCAATCAGAGCAGAGTAGCTCTCTGAAAGGAGGAGTTTAGAATGAACGCTTTAGAACGGACCAATCAGAGCAGAGTAGCTCTCTGAAAGGAGGAGTTTAAAATGAACGCTTTAGAACGGACCAATCAGAGCAGAGTAGCTCTCTGAAAGGAGGAGTTTAGAATGAACGCTTTAGAACGGACCAATCAGAGCAGAGTAGCTCTCTGAAAGGAGGAGTTTAGAATGAACGCTTTAGAACGGACCAATCAGAGCAGAGTAGCTCTCTGAAAGGAGGAGTTTAAAATGAACGCTTTAGAACGGACCAATCAGAGCAGAGTAGCTCTCTGAAAGGAGGAGTTTAGAATGAATGCTTTAGAACGGACCAATCAAAGCAGAGTAGCTCTCTGAAAGGAGGAGTTTAAAATGAACGCTTTAGAACAGACCAATCAGAGCAGAGTAGCTCTCTGAAAGGAGGAGTTTAGAATGAACGCTTTAGAACGGACCAATCAGAGCAGAGTAGCTCTCTGAAAGGAGGAGTTTAGAATGAATGCTTTAGAACGGACCAATCAGAGCAGAGTAGCTCTCTGAAAGGCGGAGTTTAGAATGAATGCTTTAGAATGGACCAATCAGAGCAGAGTAGCTCTCTGAAAGGAGGAGTTTAGAATGAACGCTTTAGAACGGACCAATCAAAGCAGAGTAGCTCTCTGAAAGGAGGAGTTTAGAATGAGTGCTTAAGGACAATCACTGAATGAGTCGTTTTTGACACTGGGGAAAAAATGTAATGCTGCAATTTAACTTATGAGCAAATTAAAGTGTTTTTTTGACATTGGATGCATTTTAATCTATTGTATGAGTCCTTTAAAACAAAATTAGACACGTTTAAAAAAACATAAATGGTGCACTTTAATCAATAGACCGCACAGTCTAGATGACATCAGCTAAAAAGTAAAGTTGTTTCTAGAAAGTTACAAGACATCACTTTTCTTGGAATGACATGAATAAACTCATGTTGACTTTCATTTTCATTGTCACTCTTTACTAGATTCAAAACAACAAATTAAAGTGCAGAGACTCCCTTAAAACTAATCTCCTCCTCCACAGTCTGTCTTAACCAAACAACTGCGTTTTGTCTGTTAGGATTGAATGAATCAGGAAAGAGGGGTTCGCTCAAAGACCTCACAAGCAGTGAACACACAGGAAGTGATAAAGAGAAGATGAAGATTGTATTGAGCTCATACCTGAGAACCCCACAGGGGCCGAATACGTTGATCCCTCAGTTTCAGTGGAAGCAGGCACAGAACCTGGAGATTCTACAGAGAAAGAGAGTGACAGCTGTCAATCACAGGATTAAGAGTCCCGATTGGCCCATCTAACATGACGACACTAAAACAGATTGTCCTCCTTTTGGATAAAACATTTAAAACCCGACGGACATTCAAATTTCCTGCTGCTTATACTTTTCTGTCATGCAAAATAAATAAGCCATTTTTGAGGTTCAAGTTGTTGCCAAGAAAGCGGTGGAGAAGGAGAGGAAGCGAGAGCGCTCTAACAGGAATATATAGCGTTGAGTTTAGCAGGATACACTTCATCATGTCAAAAACAACAAGGTAGACAGGAAATTGCTTCAGCCTTGAAGACCGTGTACAGTACATTTTCTAATTGCCGTTCAAGCGCACAGGAAAAACACTGGCTTTCATGTTAACCCTTTCATCGACACTTCTGCCAGAATAGTTTTGCTCAATACACGTTACAGTTACTTCTGGAAGAGAAATCAAGTCATAAGATATCTGAAAGAAACAGTTCTTCCAGTATGTTTTTTTTATAGAACAATGTGTAGTTGCCATGCTGACTAGAGGTAACTCCATAACTAGATAGGTAAAGTTGATGTTGGCTTGATAGACTGTCCAATAGACTGTCAGAACGATAAAACTTTCAACAAGATGGCCTGTTCCAAAACCTAGCGTGCTGCCTTGCTATCTACTGCCTACATAGACTACTACCTTCTAAAGGCCCTAATATACTTCCGTAGAAGTTCGTATTCGCTCTTCTTTCAGGGGTAAAAGGAAGTTCTAAACAGCCGAGCAACGGCACACTTTTGGCGAACATTCGGACACCGGTCACACCCCTGTGGGAACTCATTTAGAGGTGCATTTAAATATGAGGATGCTACATGTAAAAACCTTAACTACTGTGATATTTAAATGCGTTATCAATGACTTTATGCCTCATTTTGTGAGTAGAATTCACATGAGGTCATTCAAATTTGTTTCAACCACTTGATGATGATTTAAAATAATATAAATGCCATAGAAAACATTTTATTGGTCTTGGTTACATGAATAATTCATGATGCTAACGCGCTACACGTGGCCATAACATGCACCGTTTTCACTCTGTTAGTGTAATTTATGATGACACTGCTACTACTGCAAAGATGAGCGTATAAAAGTGTTAATGTGCAGAATAAAGACAAAAGAATAATGATAGAGGCGTATCTTTGGGCAGAAGTGTGAATGGGCACTTGAGGTAGTGCCTTGAGTAGATTTGATTCCTTTTATAGACTAATAAAACAAACAACAACAAAACTATCGCATGACATGGTCTTGGAAAATGTCTCCAAGCGAACGAGCGTACAGATGTAGGCAAACTTGCACTAGCTTGCTAACGAGACTACTCACCAACTGACCGATTTTGACCGGCTAAACAACATCAGCTGTTGGCCTCAAAGTGGGTGGAGTTCCAGGTCACACCTACCAATGATGTGGACCAATGGCAGTAAAGGTGGTGTTCAGAATCCGTAAGAATTGTTCCTAAACGTTCGCCCAGACGCACGGTTACGAACCACCAAAACGAATGCAAAAACACCTACTTTTTGGCTACATTTTGTTCTAAATGTCACACCAGTTCGTTGAAGAGTGGAAGTATATCTGGGCCTTTAGGCAGCATCTTAACTGTAATAATAAGCGATTGGTTTGGAACGCTCTACATAGGCAACAATACAGTGCACATACAAATAATAATGTAGAAATAACTTCAACACCTCCAACACTTCTCTGGACCCCACCTCCATTATTCCCAATGCAATCTGCGATTACAGTGAAGGATACATGCGATGTTGCCTTAGAAGGCAGCATAATAATTTGAGTGTGCTGTCTAGGTAGGCAGCTCAATAGGGTTTGAGACAGAGACTATCAGTTAACGACTGATATTTCTCAGTCAAACGTGCCCTTTTCATTTCAAGGGCGTTAGCTATTAGCATGAGCGTTCTAGAATACCACTCCCAATTGTCTACCTCTCATTTGTGTCTCTTTAAGAGCTTATTATATGCAAATACCTTTCCATAAACGACTCGGCTCCTTGCGCCTTACCATCAACAATACAGTGACAGACACATGTGTGTGACAGTCACTGACAGACTTGACGTTATCACGGAGATGTAGTTACTCAGCTTTATTGAACGTATCCTTCCCTACACACACACACACACACACACACACACACGTGCAAACGTCCTTGTAGAATCATGTCTGAGAGCGACAAATAACTTCCTCCGAGTGTTGAGCGTCACTCTCCCTTTCAGTCCGGCTGCTATTGTTCTGTCTCTCGTCTAAGACTCATCCGTGGCTAATGGAAGTGTTTGTGTGCGCGCAGGAAATGTCCTCCCCAAATTGGCTTTCCTGTCCTCTACCACGGCGCCTCTCTTTAACTCATACCCTCTCTCTCTCTCTCTCTCTCTCTCTCTCTCTCTCTATATCACTCGCTCCGAAAACCCCAAAACTGATTCATAAAACAAGAATGACTTAAATAGTGAGAGCCAATTCAGTCAAAGCAGTTCCCACACACACACTTTTTTATTATTATTCCTGTTATAAACATTACCAGATGCACAAGAATTATGGGTGGGCAGCATGACCAAAATCACAGTTCGAGTAATTTTATATCATGAGTAATCACGATACAGGTCACCGTTAAAACTTAACATGCTTTTATTCAGTAACGTACTGCCAACACTGATTACACTCAGCTACTGCAACTGCAATCTACAGTTATTTACCGTTTACCGTAATTGAGGTACATTACTGTGAAAACAGAAATTGCATTGTAATTAGCTGTAATTATCAGGGTTTAAGATTATGACCACAGAGAGACACACACTTAATGCACCAATGTCAAATTACAGTAATGTGCTGTAATTGAGTGGTTAATTACAGAATATTTGCATATTACAGTTAAATACTGTTTGATGATATTATTTACAGTTATTCTTTTTTTGCAAGAAATTTAAGCCGGTAATATAACCCAGTAATATTTATATATTAAATATTTGTGTGTGTGTGTGTGTGTGTGTGTGTGTATAATCCAATGCATTTTGAAATTTACAATAGCATTTTATCTTTTTTTATTTGCATTATTAATTTTTTTTTTACAAATGAAACATTATAATAATGATTGGATGAGCCACAGCTGAAGATATTTTAACATTTATACATCCATAAACAACCTTTAAAAACAACGCAACCCATTTTAAAATGGGTTTTTAATTATTATTATGATTATTATAATTAAAAAAACGTTTTAATCTGAAAGAGACGTCTGCAACAATTAGCAGAGTAGGCGGTAGCATATATAAACATATATAAACGTATATAAAAGTTTAAACATGTAGGCCATAGTGCCACAGTATATACAGTCATACAGGCCAGTCCTGGTCCAAATCAACGCCGAGTGAATTTCAAGCGGTTGGGACTAAAATTCTCAAGTACGTTCTCGGTAACTGATACTGTTTGAGTGAAATGGTGTGAGGAGATTTGGCCCGGATAAAGTAGGATTTTTACTCGAGTGATCAGCAGGAAACATAGTCCTGGACTCTGCCAAACAAAATACGCTCTCGACACTGCTTTTCTGAAGTGAATGTACAAGACGCACTTATGCAGCAAACAGCATTATGGGTAGAGAGGCAGAAAACACAGGAAAGTCGAAAAGCGTCACTCCCAAAACCGCAGATTAATTTGGCAGATAAATCAAGCTTTTCCTTTATGTGATCCATGTTTCCCAGTTAAGCATGTTTCCGAGTTTCGGCTCAACCCTGCAGCCAAACATTCAGACTAACCTCCCCCTCTCCAAAAGCGGCGTATGGCATAATGCCATCTTATGATAGGGCACGGGCACGACAACTTCATTCTATCCAAACAAAATCACAACATTACCCAGTCCGAGTCTATCTCTCACACACACACACACGTGTTACGGTAATGAGAGTTTGAGGTCCTGAAAATGATGTCATAATGCAAAAAACTCTTAAAGAGTCCTCAATGATGATGAAATGGCTTTATGAAAAATATCATTTAATATATTTGACGTTTTGATATATTTGGGTTACATATGACCAGGACATTGTCTTGGCCATGCACCAAGGTTTCTACATCATACTCGAGGTCATTAAAATAATACCATATTATCATCGTACTACCATGCCTTTGACATTAGCCACATTTACACTATCTGGCTAATTGAGGATGAGCTAGCGCATGCCAGGGCCATTTGCGTTCCCCACTGCCACTTCCGGGGCTTCTTCGTGCCTCCTTGGAGCTTACTCGGGGCCAACGGCCAAGCGCCTTGACCCGCTGATTACCCTTGGGCTAAACGAGGCTAACTGGGGCTTGAGGCGGGGTCGATTTCACAGGTGGAGTTTAGCGGAGTCAGGTCAGACGTTTCAGCGGCAATATTTTCGTCAAGGGCATCCTTTAATAAATTTGTTTAATTATCATCATGATGCGCCTTTTTCATCCAGTAATGTAAATGTTCTCGTCAATGCTCGAAATCGCACGTATGCACACAAACAAAAACTTTGTCAGCGTGAGATTACCATTGTTGCCCAACGAAGGCGTGATTAAGTCTACTGTCGCCGAACTTGCCAAGTTGTGTACCCGGCGCACAACGGCACAGGTTCGGGGAAAAAATTAAACATGGCGTCCATGTTTATATCAAGTGCTAGCTAATCTCCTCGCTAGAGTCTGATACCGCAGCTGAGCTTCCCTCTTGCTTGTGAAAAGGGCGGGGTGTGCGACATTGGCACCAGGATGGCGTATTAAGGGCGGGTTTTAGGGCAACATTGTCGGGCTATTGGCCCGATGGTGGGAACGCAGATCGATTTTGGTCTTGAGGTCTGAGGCTATTGACCCCGGCTGGCCAGTTGATGACTCTGGAAAAGCAGCTATTCCGTGAAAATATCTTGCCATCATCAGAACAAAACTACATAAAGTATTGCATTTAATATGAAACTTCAACTTACCAGGTGATTTAAGAAAATCGCTGGGATATCTTGAGTACGGGGGTGGGGGGGATTCTGTAGGAGAGAGAGAGAGAGGCAGTGAGTGAGTGAAGTGGGCTAATGATAAGAGCTGGCATTCTCTGGGAAATGTGTTTGTGTAGTACTGAGGGTTACAGGCAGGACAGCTCTGATAAACACAGGGCCGCCTGGCGCCAGACTCCACACACACACACAGATCACGGCAAACTAACTTCAGTGGGAACACACACAGGGGCCTCCGGTGGGTTTCACATGAACAAGCACAGACTGGAGGAACAGCTGAAAAATCGGTCGTTTTGAAAGTACAGAGACAGAACTACTATCACTGTGTGTGATGTCCTCACAACTAAACCTAAACACTACAATAAAAACCCTTCATTTGGTGAAACTTAAAGAATTTGAAGAATTCAGGACTCGATGTTGCAAACTACTACATATGAACAACCAACGCAAACAGACTAGAATCCGGGTCAAATATTCATTATGTTACAAAAGAACACATTTTTCTCAGTATACATGATTTTATGCTATAGCATAATCTGGATTATATAACATAGCAATTATGTATAGTTTTATATGTATCCGTGACCCTTTAGGACTACAAGCACACTGGAATATCCAATGCAAATAGACCAATATATGATATAACATTGCAAAACCTATTTGCCCATTTATTTGTGCCAAATCTTCATCTTATATTCTTGTAAACAACATTATTGTTTTAGTGTACATAATCGTACACTATAAGTTATTATGCATAAATCCAAATATTTTTAGGTCTATATTCTACTCAAAGTCTATTATTAAAATGTTAATTATGTCACAGGGGGGAACAGCACTATATAAGCACTAAGTACGGTATTGTGGAGTAAGAGTCAAAATTATGTTTACTTCCAAAATGTGAATATTTTCTACTGTTTTATTCGTATATTAATATCCTGTAAATGCATGTCACAAAAACACCACTGTTACACTGTAAGAGTTATATATATATATATATATTTTCACTATATAGGGGACATTTTGGAGCACTGATGCAGTGTACTTGATCTCAAGTATGCAACAGCCAATCTATTCTTTTCTCATCTGTTATTCTATTACATGAGTTTTATAGTACTGTATATATACTATTTAGGATACTATGATCTTTAGTATGCAAGAGGCAAAAGAATGACATTTAGTCCCATTTTAAACTATAATTAGTGTATATTTGGAACTCACTTATTTACCAGATGGCATTTATTATATAATGACTATATCAAATATATCACAGATGATCACATACCGAGCTCACAGAGTCTGCTCATATGATGCGGGTTGCAGCACACGAGCTCCGGGTTGATTTTCCCGTAAGATTCACAGCACGAGAGTCTTTTTAATTCCGAGGAATGCCGGAGGTCCGGCCACCGGAACACCTTAAAGAGCAGCAGCGGGAGCGGGTACGACTGTTGACCCAGTCTGGCGTCCACTTTCCCGGGCATATAGAGGCAGGGGCTCCGCGCTCCCCCCTTGGACTCCACCGCCTGCAGGAGCACCTCCAACTGCTTTTCTTTAATCTTTTTCAGGATGGAGTAGGTCAGGGCTTTCAGTTCGGCCTCGGTGCCGGGGTTCGGCTTAACGCCGCTCGGTTTCCCGAGGCAGCAGCCCGCGTTGCCCCCGCGCGTCCCGGTGTCCGCGTCCCCGTCGCCCACCACGGGCGCACGGCTCCTCCAGAGTCGCCGGACGAGCCCCGATCGTTTGGTCCTGAACATGCGGGACGACAAAAGGGTTCCCCGGCTAAAAAACGGCCATTTTGTCCGCAAATCATGAAGATCCCGGGGTCCGAATCCACAACCGGAGAGGAGACGGCGGAGAATCGGCGAGCAGGAGAAGCACAGGCAATCTGTTTCATACGCCAGTCTTTAATATTTCACCAACCAAACCGACACGGAATTAAAAAAATACCCCTTGGAGATCCAGTAAACCTTCAGACTGTCTGTTGATCAGAAGCGCCGCTACATTCGCGTTTAATTCCTCAGAACTGACACATGAACACAGATGTCACTGTAGCGTGCAACAATGTAACAGCGATAGAAGCGTTCGATCTTAATCCACATGTAACATTAAGCGGCTAATATAAACGGTTCCTCCGGATACAATAATGCGGTTGATACATTTGAAACCAAATCTGAAGCTCTGATCCAAAAGGCACCAGTATAAATCCACGTCTGGCCGGACAGAAAAGACGATAAACTCTCTTAAACGCGTGTGTTTCCTGACGCATACACGCTGTAACATATGATAACGCTCGGAGTTATTCACGAATATCCGTTTTAAGATCGTTCCCGAACAAATGCGTTCAGTGTCCGAGCATGGGAAACAACCAGCGAGTCGATCGCTACTAAACAGACTGTAAACGAGCAGAAGATCAGGCGCCTCTCTCTCTCTCTCTCTCTCTCTCTCTCTCTCTCTCTCTCTGTATGTGTATCTCGCTCTGTCTCTGTCATTGGCGCGCCGCGGGTCATGTGGTTGTCTAGACACCCTGTCGCTTTAAAAAAAAAAAAAAAAAAAAAAGTACATGCAGGGGGACAAAAGTGATTGTGTTGCGCAAACATGAAACAAAGTAACGTCAGACTGGATACATTTGTCAAAGAGTTTACAAAGTTACAATGTTGCAGACGGCGAGAGGAGATGGAAATGTGTTCTGGTGCTGTATTAGAGATAAAGTCCAGTCTCTCTCTCTCTCTCTCTCTCTCTCTCACACACACACACACTCATAAACATTTCAAGACGCTGAACAGAAGAAACCACGTGAGTTGTTGTGGGTACTTTTGTACAAGATTGTTACAAATTTAATAAAACATGAAATATGACACTTATTATATAAATACAAACTATTATCATTATGTGTGTTTGTAAATGAGTGAACATGTCAGATAGGTTAATAATGTAAATAATTACATATACATTTTTTGTATTTTTTTTTATTATATATGATTCTATATATAATTGTTTTAATCATATTTACAAAACTGTTATTATTGGTTTGTATCATTTCAGATAGGTAAATAATGTAAATAATAATATATATATTTTTTATTATATAATAAAATATATGTTATTCTAGATTATATTATTTTATTATATATGATTCCATTTAGAATTGATTAAATTATATTTACAAAACTATTATTATTGGTGTGAACATGTTTGGTAGGTAAATAATGCAAATGTAAATACATATTAATAATTTTTTTATTATACAATAAAATTAATTGTTATTATAGATTATATTATTTTTTTATATACGATTCTATTAATATATTTTTAATTATATCTACAAAACTATTATTATTTGTATGTTTGTGAAATTTTCTTACAAAAAAATTGTACTAATAACAACAGATGAATTATGGCAGAACACTTATTAGAAAAAGGGAACAAATATAGTTATTTAATACAAATGCAAATGATTTTGTGTAATAATAATTTATATTTTATATAATAAAATTAATGTTTATTATATTCATATTTTATTATATAAATACTTATAAGATTATATTTATAAAAATGAATGGATTACTGTTGTTTTAGTGAATAAGTGAACATGTTCTGGTCTATGCATTAGGACACATGAACTACTGCCGCCTACTGGTGAGGAATATAATGTTTCTAAAATGCAACATGCCAACAACAGGCTTATTTTCAGTTTTAATCTACTTTATTTGTCTGCCCATTTTTTTTTTTCTGGCCAAAGCATCCAAATGAAATACCAAAAAAATTAAATAAGAAGGAAAGTACATTTTTGTGATTAACAAAGAAAGACAAAAGAGAGATTAAATGACTTAAGATATAATAAAAGGATATAATAACGAAACATTTCTAAGGAAGAGACAGGGATGCTTTAACTGGACATTCACTCGTAAAGCCGAAACATCCATCAACTACAAAAATAAAAATAATTTCGCAGGGCTTGTAAAGAGACGAGAGGGGTTGCGCCCTCTGATCAATGACAGGACACAATGGCACACACCGGGTGACTCTAGGGTGACAGACAGGCTTCGCGTGGATACTCTGTCTCGCCTCATGTCACAATGACCATTATGACGCAATAAAGGAAAGCAGATCTGTGAGGGCTGATGCTCCATGAGCACTTTAATGATGGAACGACATTATTACATCATCTCTGACAGTGAAACAGCTGCCATTCCGAGTAAATTGTGAATGAATAAATATGATAAAGTGAATGACAACAAAAATAATTAAAGCGGCAAGAGAAAGTATGTTAACCTGTTGGAATTAGCTGGTTTTCTATATTAATTGCTCATAAAATGTGATCTACTCTAATCTTCATCAAAGTCACAAGTATAGACTAACACAACATGTTTAAGCTAATAACACACACACACACACACACACACACACATACAATTATAAACCCTAAACTAAAGTTGACAAAAAAGCTAATTCGAGTCACGAGTTGGCAAACCTGGCATCCAATTAATGAAACCAGATCGGAGGTGTGGGTTAGCGCTACTTTGACTTATTAAAAGCACTCAAACATTTTGAGTTTGCTATTCACAAGGAGCATCTGCTGACGTGGACCATGCATCGCAAAAAAAGATCTCAGAAGACCTACGATCAAGAATTGTTGCTCTGCAAAAAGAGCTTATATATTCATCTGTCCACAGTTAGACAAACTGTCTATAAATGGAGGTGATTTAGTACTATAGGTACTCTCACTAGAAGTGGCCGTTAGATATTCATCTGTCCACAGTTAGACAAACTGTCTATAAATGGAGATGATTTAGTACTATAGGTACTCTCACTAGAAGTGGCCGTTAGATATTCATCTGTCCACAGTTAGACAAACTGTCTATAAATGGAGATGATTTAGTACTATAGGTACTCTCACTAGAAGTGGCCGTTAGATATTCATCTGTCCACAGTCAGACAAACTGTCTATAAATGGAGATGATTTAGTACTATAGGTACTCACTCTAGAAGTGGCCGTTAGATATTCATCTGTCCACAGTCAGACAAACTGTCTACAAATGGAGATGATTTAGTACTATAGGTACTCTCACTAGAAGTGGCCGTTAGATATTCATCTGTCCACAGTTAGACAAACTGTCTATAAATGGAGATGATTTAGTACTATAGGTACTCTTACTAGAAGTGGCCGTTAGATATTCATCTGTCCACAGTTAGACAAACTGTCTATAAATGGAGATGATTTAGTACTATAGGTACTCTCACTAGAAGTGGCCGTTAGATAGTCATCTGTCCACAGTTAGACAAACTGTCTATAAATGGAGATGATTTAGTACTATAGGTACTCTCACTAGAAGTGGCCGTTAGATATTCATCTGTCCACAGTCAGACAAACTGTCTATAAATGGAGATGATTTAGTACTATAGGTACTCTCACTAGAAGTGGCCGTTAGATATTCATCTGTCCACAGTTAGACAAACTGTCTATAAATGGAGGTGATTTAGTACTATAGGTACTCTCACTAGAAGTGGCCGTTAGATATTCATCTGTCCACAGTTAGACAAACTGTCTATAAATGGAGGTGATTTAGTACTATAGGTACTCTCACTAGAAGTGACCGTTAGATATTCATCTGTCCACAGTTAGACAAACTGTCTATAAATGGAGATGATTTAGTACTATATGTACTCTCACTAGAAGTGGCCGTTAGATATTCATCTGTCCACAGTTAGACAAACTGTCTATAAATGGAGGTGATTTAGTACTATAGGTACTCTCACTAGAAGTGGCCGTTAGATATTCATCTGTCCACAGTTAGACAAACTGTCTCTAAATGGAGATGATTTAGTACTATAGGTACTCTCACTAGAAGTGGCCGTTAGATATTCATCTGTCCACGGTTAGACAAACTGTCTATAAATGATGATTTAGTACTATAGGTACTCTCTCTAGAAGTGGCCGTTAGATATTCATCTGTCCACAGTCAGACAAACTGTCTATAAATGGAGATGATTTAGTACTATAGGTACTCTCACTAGAAGTGGCCGTTAGATATTCATCTGTCCACGGTTAGACAAACTGTCTATAAATGATGATTTAGTACTATAGGTACTCTCACTAGAAGTGGCCGTTAGATATTCATCTGTCCACAGTTAGACAAACTGTCTATAAATGGAGATGATTTAGTAGTATAGGTACTCTCTCTAGAAGTGACCGTTAGATATTCATCTGTCCACAGTTAGACAAACTGTCTATAAATGGAGATGATTTAGTACAGTGGTCGGGAACCTATGGCTCGCGAGCCACACGTGGCTCTTTGGCAAAAATCATGTGGCTCGTCAGGTGTCTTACCATTTACCTACAAATTTAAGAGACATCTTATCAGTTTCCAGCAGGAGAACGCGGGTGGAATTGCAAAGTAAAATATAATCAATTTGTCTCTAATTTGTTGTACAGCCTACAAAAGTCAGTTTACAATAATACATTTCAGGGTTTCCGTTCATTGTGCATTTGCAGCGCTAAGCGCAAGTCTCACGACACCAATCCACAGCCAAAATCACTTGCGTTTCTATGGTAACCTCTCGCGCTCAATTTCAAACAGCTAGCTAGCTAGTTTGTGGAGATGGGGAAATGAAAGAATGTGGAGCATTGAATATTCCAAAGTTATTGGACTGAAACATACGGTTTTTGTTGAAAGTTCTGGTGTTCCGCCGTATGTTATTTGCGCACAACGTATTGCCTCATTTAAAAAAATCTAATGTTTAGAGACATTTCGATACCCACCATGCAGTTTTTGCAGCAAAGTACCCGGTGGGCGAGAGCCGAAGGAAGGCGTGTGCGGAGCTCCAGCGTAAACTGCAAGCTGGCCAGCAGCAGCTGCAAACATGAGAATAGGGGAATCTGGAAGCCTGAATGCTGCCAGCTTTGCTGGCTCATTGGAGATTGTAAGACAAGGAAAACCTTTTACTGATGGAGGGTATGTAAAGTCATGCTTATTAAGTGTGGCACTTGAACTGTTTGCTGATTTCCCAAACAAGGAGAAAATCATTCAGAAAATATAAGACGTGCCCCTTTCAGCCCGAACTGTGCATGACCGTACTGTCATGATGGCGCGTGAGGTAGAGAGGGTACAGATCAATCATATAACTTTGGTAGATTTCTCTTGCACTGGACGAGTCTACAGACACTTGAAATATTGCAGAGCTTGCATTGTTGGGCGCTATGTGTCTGACGACAAAATACGTGAAGAAAGTCTGGCCAAAAAAAAATATATTTGTATTTTTTTAAATAATAGTAAAATACTAGTTTTTGCAAAGGCTCTTTCGAAAAAAATTATTAACAAAAAAATGAAAAAAATGGCTCTTTCATGAAAAAAGGTTCCCGACCCCTGATTTAGTACTATAGGTACTCTCACTAGAAGTGGCCGTTAGATATTCATCTGTCCACAGTCAGACAAACTGTCTATAAATGGAGATGATTTAGTACTATAGGTACTCTCACTAGAAGTGGCCGTTAGATATTCATCTGTCCACAGTCAGACAAACTGTCTATAAATGGAGATGATTTAGTACTATAGGTACTCTCACTAGAAGTGGCCGTTAGATATTCATCTGTCCACAGTCAGACAAACTGTCTATAAATGGAGATGATTTAGTACTATAGGTACTCTCACTAGAAGTGGCCGTTAGATATTCATCTGTCCACAGTTAGACAAACTGTCTATAAATGGAGATGATTTAGTACTATAGGTACTCTCACTAGAAGTGGCCGTTAGATATTCATCTGTCCACAGTCAGACAAACTGTCTATAAATGGAGATGATTTAGTACTATAGGTACTCTCTCTAGAAGTGGCCGTTAGATATTCATCTGTCCACAGTCAGACAAACGGTCTATAAATGGAGATGATTTAGTACTATAGGTACTCTCACTAGAAGTGGCCGTTAGATATTCATCTGTCCACAGTCAGACAAACTGTCTATAAATGGAGATGATTTAGTACTATAGTTACTCTCACTAGAAGTGGCGGTTAGATATTCATCTGTCCACAGTTAGACAAACTGTCTATAAATGGAGATGATTTAGTACTATAGGTACTCTCACTAGAAGTGGCCGTTAGATATTCATCTGTCCACAGTTAGACAAACTGTCTATAAATGGAGATGATGCAGTACTATAGGTACTCTCACTAGAAGTGGCCGTTAGATATTCATCTGTCCACAGTTAGACAAACTGTCTATAAATGGAGATGATTTAGTACTATAGGTACTCTCACTAGAAGTGGCCGTTAGATATTCATCTGTTCACAGTTAGACAAACTGTCTATAAATAGAGATGATTTAGTACTATAGGTACTCTCACTAGAAGTGGCCGTCCAGCCAAGATGACTCAAATGGTACACCGCAGAATGATCAATGAGGTAAAACAAGAACCGTAGAGTGACAGATTAAGACTTGAATGAATCATTGGAACTGGTTAACATCTCTGTTCATGAGTCTAGTATAGGGAAAACATTAAACAGGTATTGTGTTCATTACAGGACACCATGAAGGAAGCCGCTGCTTTACAACAAAACATTGCTTCATGCCTGAATTTTGCCAAAGTTCGCCTTGACACTCCACAATGCTACTGGGAAAATGTTTAATTGTTTGGGAAGAACGTGCAGCACTATGTGTGGCATAAAAAGGGCACCACATAACAACCTGAAAACATCATCCCAACGGTGAATTACAGTGGAGGGTGCATCATGATTTGGGGCTGCTTTGCTGCTTCCGGGCCTGGACCGCTTGCCAACATCGAGGGAAAAATTAATTCCCAATTTATCAAAGATATATACAAGATAATGTCATAATGTCTGTGTGCCAGCGGAAGCTCAGTAGAAGTTGGGTGAGGCAGCAGGACAATTAACCGAAACAGCAAAGAAAATCCACCTTTTGGAGTGTCCCAGTCAGAGCCCAGACCTCAACCCAATAGAGATGCTGTGGAATAGCCTTAAGAGAGCCGTTCACACCAGATATCTTAAGAATATGTCTGAACTGAAGCAGTTCTGTAAGGAAGAATGGTCCATAATTCCTCCTGAACATTGTGCAGGTCTAATCCGCAGCTACAGGAAATGCTTGATTGAGGTTATTGCTGCCAGAGGATGATCGACCAGTTATTAAATCCACTAAAATACATACCGGTAAAATATATAAAAATGTAAGTTTTAGCGAGTTGATGTTTGGCATATTATGCCGAAATGACGCAGAGATTGACAGAGTTAAAAATAAAGATAATCAAACTACCCCGTAGGGGAAAAAGGTAATCCGGTACTGGAGCAGAGGGTAAAATCTCAACAAACCCTAAAACCCTAACGGCGGGTTCACACATCCTCCGTGAGCGAGGCGTGAGCGGCAAATAAGCGGGGTGGTCGTGTTGGACGTTCTCATTGGCCGCGTTTCTTCTGCGAGATCACATACACCAATGACGGCAGAGCTGCCATGCAAGGCACTAGTCTGCCAGTGGGAGCAACTTGGGGTTCAGTGTCTTGCCCAAGAACACTTCAGCATGTGGAGTCGTGTGGGCTGGGAATCGAACCACCAACCCTGCGATTAGTGGCCGACCCGCTCTACCAGCTGAGCCACAGCCGCCCCATATAGAATATATGAATGGCAAAAGGTCCAACACTTTAATTATTTTCTTTGTTATTTTATTGAGTTTACTTGCATGTAGACATATAAATTGTAGTGTACTCTAGGTTCAGTTTGAATCATTTTGATTTGCTTTGCGTCTTTACTATAATATATATATAATCTCCTGGTTACTTTACTGTAGTACTGCACACACAGAGCCGCTGAGCTCAACGTTAGCCGCATGGCAAAAATTGCCTCAACGCCGAAACTATCCGGTCATAGTCACATCCGGGACACTTCTGGGATGCGTCACCTCGTGACTCACGCTTGCAGTGGGAACGGTGTAATCTGTTAATATGGGCGCCGAAACGGAAACTTCCTAACATTCCTAGGTAGACAAATTGGACTGAGATAGATTGGTGCCCTTAGTGAAAATACACATTAGATCTCATAAGATCTCATAAGAAGTGATAAACACACTTTAAAAGCCTTCCTGATATAAATGAATATAAATGTAATATAGTAATAAATACGCTGACACTAATTTGAGCAAAGAGCACTAATGACTTATGACTTAAACTTAAAGTTGTAGACTTGGGACTTGACTTGTACTTGCCTGTCTTGACTTAGGACTTGACTTGAGACTTAAAACAATGACTTGGTCCTCCCTCTTTAAATGAGCATATTTACACTGCTTCATCAGATGTGTGTGTGTGTGTGTGTGTGTGTACGGTTACCTTCATAAATCACTGGAAACAATCTGTGATGATCTACTCATTACTGAAACGATTCAAAAGATGATCTTGAAATAACAGCTCTCACAGAACTAAAACACATTATCTTTCATAAATGTTCAAATGTACATAGATGGATTTATTTGTGAGATCCACCAGCAAATAATGTTATAACTGACCTGATGTGGTGCTGCAGGTGAAGGCAGATCCCAGTCTTGTCCCAGTGCTGAAGTTGTACTGGAGGAAATAAAGGTAGTTGTATACTGGGACGGGGGGAGGGGGGGCCTCAAGTGGAAAAAAACGGCACTTCTCAATTATTAATTGAGCTTTTTTTTTTTTTTTTGGTCAAATGTATGCAAATTAGCGCATTTTAATTAGTTAATGCCTAATTTGCATATCAATGTGGCGATTGTGATGACGTTCTTAGACACATTTTACTGTATTCACCTGTATTAAGCACAGTACATTAGCCTGTATGGCCATGATATATTGCTTTAGCTAAACTTTAGATAATGTATTACATTAGCTAGCTCATGAGTCATGCATGTTAACTATATTTGTCTTTTGGCTAATTAGCTGTAAAGTTGAGGCACTGGTAGCTATACATATTGTATTATCTATATATTGTAGTTTTTCCAGCCTCAGATTCACATACAGCTTCTCGAAAGTATAAAACACCATTATAAGAATAATAATATATATATATATATATATATATAGGTATAATGTTAAAGCTGTAAAGTATCATTTCTGCACTACCATCATCATCAAACGGAAATGCACAAATGATGTTTTCAAACAGGTTTCCATTGAAAGTATTTTAACCTTGATGCAATTACATACTTCTAACTGCACAGCGTTAAAATGATCCTTCATGTTCCAGCATGCAAACTATTAATAATGTGTCAAGCGTATTTAATCAGTTTCCTGTTCCTGAATTCTTGCCTTTTGACACCGAGGCAGATCAATTGGCTGTGAGCGGCCTTGACAAGACCTAAACAGACCACAGGAAGCTGCCCCCCATTGATGAGGTTAGAGGTAACGCTGGTGCGTTGGCAGAATAAAAACAGACCTTGCAGACAAACATTTCAGTGGGAACACTAAAGTCAATGAAACGATGTAAACACGGTCAATGAAGCAAGACATTTTAGAATAATATTGACATGGTAAAAAAGATTCAAGTACATTATGCAAGTACACAAGCACAGATGTGAATGCTTGGCACAGCTCTGTTATATTACACCGTCTTGCATTACTTGGGTGCTAAGAAAGTAACTAAAGATGGGTTCACACTGTACGATTTTATCGTCTTAAGATAAATGTTGGGCAGTCTTTGATCACTTGTGACATGTTCACCAACAAGGAAATTCTGGCTGTGTGAGAAATTGTGCGTCACAGTCATGCAGTGACTTCTACGTATGTCGTAAACACCCAGTCAACGATACAACACCTAGACATTGTGTTAGTTGGCAGTGTTGCGTCAGTTACTCAAAAGTAATCCACTATAAATTAAATTACTTACTTTATTTAATTTTTTCCCCCTTTTTCTCCCAATTTGGAACGCCCGATTCCCAATGCGCTCCCAAGTCCTCGTGGTGGCGTAGTGACTCGACTCAATCCGGGTGGCGGAGGACGAATCTCAGTTCGCTCCGTGTCTGAGACCGTCAGTCCGCGCAGCTTATCGCGTGGCTTGTTGAGTGCGTTACCGCAGTGATATAGCGCAGGTGGAGGCCTCACGCTATTCACCACGCGCCCAACCGAGAGCGAGAACCACATTATAGTGACCATGTGGAGGTTACCCAACGTGACTATAGCTTCCCTAGCAACCGGGCCAATTTGGTTGCTTAGTAGACCTGGCTGGAGTCATACAGAGCGCCCTGGATTCGAACTCGCGACTCCAGGGGTGGTAGCCATCATCTTTACCACCGAGCAACCCATGCCCCCAAATTAAATTACTTATTTATTCAGCGATAAAGTAAATCACATTACTAATAAACTTTTAAGTTACTTTCTAAAACACAGAATTCTTTGTAATCGAGTTTAATATAATTTTAAACGTACAGCCGTGTTGTGATTTCAATCTTATTTCAATCAATCGTGCAGCATTAATGGATCTCATACAGATGTCTCACAACTCAAAGTCTGCTGGATTTAAAGCAGTTTGGATGGTTTCCCTCATCATGTAAAGTCATCATAGGAAAGTGCCGCTTCCACAACCATCACGTCCGTTTATGCCGTTTTTTCCACATTAATGTGAGAACGAAACATTACTCTTAGGAGTGCCGACCCTTCCACATATTGTGGTTATTATTATTTCTGGATTGTGCATTTGAATTCAGAGTTTTTATAAAGTGTATTACCAATTAATTATCAATAAACCATCAGTTTTTCATATCAACGTTTTCATGCTGGTGGTTTTAATTCGGCCAATAATTGGACGATAGATATCGGCAGCCGATACATCGGCGCATCCCTAATTTAAATGTGTATATTATACATAATTGTAAATTAGAAATATGTGTAACGCAAATAATGTACAAAAAAGTTATTACCTTAATTGAAAGTCAGTAACTGTAATCTGATAAGAATTTAAAAAGTAATGTTACTCTCAAACAATATTCGGTTAAATTCGGTTTTTAAATGGCTTCTTATGGAGACCAGAACCAGAAAACAGTGAAGAATTTTCTATGTCCCATCTGTGTTTATAATCTGCAGGTACACATACATCACAGCAATGCAACACTGGATTCCAGCGTCCTATTCTTACGTCCTTCATTCAAATACCAGAAGAGTTCAGCGCTGTCAGTGTAAGAAGCTCTTACTGTAAATGACAGGCATGTTAAAAACAGGGGCCTCTCTTCAAAATCACTACAGCACTTTCATGTTTTCAAGCTCGGAGTATGTATGTAATTACCTCATATAATTACCCTGCTGTATATAAGCTTTAGAATGACTGAAGAATAGAAGCTATGTGAAAATACCACTAATGGAACCGCTATAAGGGCCGACACAGCCCCTATACCTCAAAAATATAGACTGATCGAGAGAGCGAGAGAGAGAGAGACAGAGAGAGAGAGAAAGAGAGAAAGAGAAAGAGAGAGAGAGACAGAGAGAGATAGAGATGTACGGGTAATAAACTTGAAAGCAAAGGAGAGAAAACAAGGGCAGAAAATTACATCCTTAAAGGAACAGGAATAAAATGACCTTTATTTCATGTGGTTTCAAACCCGTATGACTTTATTTCTTCATGAATCACTAAATGAGATGTTGCTCAGACTGCTCTTTTGCATTCAATAAAAGTGAATGGTGACTGAGCCTGTCGAGCACCAAAAATGACAAAAAGCACCATTAACGTACCATAAAGGTGGTCCATGCAACATGTGTGCTATATTCAAGGTCTTATGATGAAATATGTGATTGGGCGGAACAGACTAAAATTTGCTGATAATCTTCCCCACGCTTGTAAAGTTAGATTCTAAACATGTATTTTTTGCTAAATTACTTTTATGTGGCTAGTTGAATGGCAGTGTCCCAGTGACTCCATCTCTCTCCAAAAAGTATTGTTTTAGTCCAATAGAAGTACTAGAAATTACCTCTATTACATTCTGGTGGCCCTCGAATGCATTTTAACCCTCGTCCATAGACATTCAGTGTAATTTCCAGTTTATGCACCACCCTTAATGTTTTATTGAATATCTCAGCCTCTGAGTGGACTAGAAGCTCAATCTATGTGTCATTAGAGAGCTGAACACCTCCCCTTTGTGATGCTGTATATAATTTGATCATCAATAGTCCATAACATTTATCTCTGGTGATTTGTTTAGCATGCTTTTCTTGCTGGACCACATGTATTGTTCTGGACATCTAAGATATAACACTGGATTATTCACACAAGCAAACTCACAGACAAGTAAACAATGGCTTGTTTTTTTAGAAAACTAAGGTAAAAGCAGATCATTGGGGCTTACAGTAGCAGCGATCGCCACACAAGAGACATTTGCAATTGATGTCTTACAAAAATCATATTTGACTTTGTGACTCTTTTGAAAATCTTTTGAATTGTGGTATTAGGGCAACAAAATGAACTGTACAGTTGCATTCCTGAGAGTAAAAGCTTTCACTTGATATATGACTTGATATAAGTGCTATTTGAAAGACTGTTACATTCATAGTAATAGTTCTACCACATGACCACTAGGTGGCGCCGATTACTGACCGGGCCAATGGGGCCCTTCACTACCAGGGGGCCCTTGACTGCCTGGGGGTGCCCTGGGCTTTAAGGCTGCACGATCTAGTTTGGCGATCCTCCCCCCCGCTTGAAAACCCTTTTGGGCATGAACAACGAACGCCCCCCCCCCCGCAAGTTATAATCCGTCCCAGACTGCCGTGATACATGTCAGGAGCCGCATAATATTATTTTGCCACAGTCTGCAAATTTTTATGAGATCAGAATGACATGAGGGTGAGTAAATTATGCACAAATTTTAATTTTTGGGTCTACTATCCCTTTAAAAATTGAGTAGTCTGATGAAAAGCAGTCTAATGCAGTTAAAATGAAAGGAAACTGCGGATACAACAGAAGGGAAGTATACGCAGTCAATGTCGTCTTGTCTAGGGACTTAAATCGACTCCTGTGGAAGCAGAAAAAAAGAACATAAACCCCATCCCACTCTCTGTTTGGCATCGCAGATGGGACGCCATATGCCCGGCTCTATCTGCATGTCTCAAAGAAGGTATTGTAAAGACTCAAACTGCTTTATGACAGTCAGTTGAACTCTAGACCTCAGTTTTACGAGGCTTATATGACATTGAATAGCTCTGTAAAACTTCAGCCATCCACTCAAGTGTTTTGGGGAGAAATGCAGCCTGCTTATGACACTGAGGGGTCAGCAGTACCCACGAACACTGAAGGAGAAGCGGTAATAGTTATAGAAGGAAACACAGCAGCCTAAAATGAAGTTTGCATTGATTTGCAATGGCTCTTGTTTGTGGGTTGCAGTCAAAACTTATACTACATTATCTTTAAGAAAATATGAGTGAGGCTTGCCCATGCAAAACTCACCAATGTGATGCCAGGGGTGTTAGCAATTACATTTTGTAACCATGCCCCTTTCACTACATAGGGTAAACGGCGAGGGTTGAGTGCATGTAGTGTCCAACATCATTTGGACGGCCAAACTATCAAGGGGGACACAAAGTACAATATTTAGGGCTTGAATAGAAATGGACTGGTCTAAGACAAAAAGAGAACGCAAAACGTTCCCCAGGCTGTGTGGTGGCGGCGGCGGCGGCACCCTTAAGAATCCATTGCAAAATCCCAATAGCATCACAGTTGTCGCGGTGATGCCCCAGACATGGCGGCAATGAATTGGTGGGCGGAGCCTTAGGCAAGACTGACCCAGACACTTGACCTGCTGTCTGCCGCCTCCACCGCACGTCCTGGGAAATACCCAAACACACAGAGGAACACTCTGACATTTGTGCACAGATCTGCTGTGCTGGTAATCCATTATTACAGAACAGCTACAACACAAGTAAATCATTCATGAAGAGACACACATACGTATAAGACATCTTACAACAACACGATTAAGCTTCTAAACTTGAGAAAATGAAATAGCCTAAGGTGAAAAAAATAGTTTCATCAAACTTTGCTCTGATCTCATTGTTCGTAATAAACAAATAAATAGTAATATTATTATACAGAATTGACCCATAGGCATAAAGATGCCCACAGAAGAGATGCCCACAGAAACTTCACAGACATACTTGACAGACCAAAACACAAATCCTTAAAAAATATGAAAGTCTATTTTTAAGATTTATACTTTCCAATTGAAAGACAATTTTCAAATAAACTGAATTGAATTATTATAATTGAGAATTATGTTATTATACTTATTTATTACTTAACATTTTTAATGGAGTAAAATTAAGGTTTATATTTTTAAGTATGCATTCCAATTATTTGACAATTTTCCATTAAATGAAGTAATCTTATTAATTATTAATGAGTATAATATTATATAATGTGTATTAGTTGTATACCTACAATAATTATAATGGAGTAAAAAAGACTATTTTTAAGATTTATGTATTCCAATCATATGACAGTTTTCCATTACAGCGAATCGAGTAATCCTATTTATTATAGAGTATATTAAACTTAAATCAATTTATTACTTATACTTTCAACTTTTTTTTTAATCCCTTTTTTCTCCCAATTTGGAATGCCCAATTCCCAGTACTTAGTAGGTCCTCGTGGTGGTGCGGTCACTCACCTCAATCCGGGTGGCGGAGGATAAGTTCCAGTTGCCTCCGCTTCTGAGGCCGTCAATCGGCGCATCTGATCACGTGACTCGTTGTGCATGACACCGCGGAGACTCACAGCATGTGGAGACTCATGCTACTCTCCACGATCCACACACAACTCACCACACGCCCCATTGAGAGAACCACTAATCACCACCACGAGGAGGTTACCCCATGTGACTCTACCCTCCCTAGCAACCGGGACAATTTGGTTGCTAAGTAGACCTGGCTGCAGTCTTATTTATTATAATACAATATAATATTTTCTTATATACTTACATTATTTATTAATGACAATATTCATGTTCATCAAGACAAGTGATGCTAAAAGGAATCCTTACATTCTGTTGTGGAAAGTGTCTGACCCCCTGCACACTGTTGATAAAGACCATTCAGATAAATGTCTGCTTGAAATACAATACCCACAATCCCTCAGTGTGTTCATCTACTGCGGCCATCTGGAAGACAGCACAAGGATTAGAGAAGGTGACCTCACAGGTAACACAACAGTCACACTGCGGCAAATCCTCCAGCATCTGCTGCAACTTACTGCATTGTGTACATGTCCCAAAATCTATAAACGTATATTTATATATATAAAATATATATACAGTCATATATTGCTTCAGTTTAAACGCTGAATATAGCATCTCGTACCTTACAGTAAAACGGCTGTGAATGTCAAAAATGAAAAATTCTGTAATCATTAACACACCCTCATGTTGTTCCAAACCCATATGGCTTGCTTTCTTCTGTGGAACACGAAGGAAGATATTTTAAAGAATATTCACACTCCTCTTTTCCAACCAGTGACGGATAGGAAGACAAACTCCAAAAGCACAAAAACGTTACAATGCCATAAAAGTGGTCCACGTGACTCGTGTGCTATATTCCGGGTCTTGTGAAGCCATTTGACAGATTTGTGTGAGACAAGAAACTTAAAGAAAATAATACCTTCAAATCTATTTTAAGTGTGCGTATGTTCAAACCTGACACTTCAACATGCATCACGCACATCATTGATTCTCGTGCGCTTGTAAACACTCAAATCAGGCAGTTACACCATTAAAAAAGCTAATCGTCTGTCTGTCTGTCATCTGTTTGTCTATCGTCTGTCTTCTGTCTGCCTATATATCGTCTGTCTATACATCGTCGGTCTGTCTGTCTATCGTCCGTCTGTCTGTCTGTCTATCTATCATATGTCTGTCTATCTTCTGTCTTCTGTCTATCTCTCTATCGTCTGTCTGTCTTCTGTCTGCCTGTCATCCGTCTGTCTATACATCGTCGGTCTGTCTGTCTATCGTCGGTCTGTCTATCATCTGTCTGCCTACCTATCGTCTGTCTGTCTGTCTGTCTGTCTATCTATGTATCTATCTATCTATCGTCTGTCTGACTATCTATCTATCGTCTGTCTGACTGTCTATCTATCGTCTGTCTGACTGTCTATCGTCGGTCTGTCTGTCTATCGTCTATCTATCGTCTGTCTGTCTATCGTCGATCTATCGTCTGTCTGTCTATCGTCGGTCTGTCTGTCTATCTGTCTATCTATCGTCTGTCTGTCCATCTATCTATCTATCTATCTATCTATCTATCTATCTATCTATCTATCGTCTGTCTGTCTGTCTGTCTATCGTCTGTCTGTCTATCTATCGTCTGTCTGTCTGTCCATCTATCTATCTATCGTCTGTCTGTCTGTCTGTCTATCGTCGGTCTGTCTATATCATCGGTCTGTCTATCGTCTGTCTGTCTATCTATCGTCTGTCTGTCCATCTATCTATCTATCGTCTGTCTGTCTGTCTGTCTATCTATCGTCTGTCTGTCTATCTATCTATCTATCGTCTGTCTGTCTGTCCATCTATCTATCTATCTATCGTCTGTCTGTCTGTCTGTCTATCGTCGGTCTGTCTATCTATCATCGGTCTGTCTATCGTCTGTCTGTCTATCGTCTGTCTGCCTACCTATCGTCTGTCTGTCTGTCTGTCTGTCTATCGTCGGTCTGTCTATATCATCGGTCTGTCTATCGTCTGTCTGTCTATCTATCGTCTGTCTGTCCATCTATCTATCTATCGTCTGTCTGTCTGTCTGTCTATCTATCGTCTGTCTGTCTATCTATCTATCTATCGTCTGTCTGTCTGTCCATCTATCTATCTATCTATCGTCTGTCTGTCTGTCTGTCTATCGTCGGTCTGTCTATCTATCATCGGTCTGTCTATCGTCTGTCTGTCTATCGTCTGTCTGCCTACCTATCGTCTGTCTGTCTGTCTGTCTGTCTATCGTCGGTCTGTCTATATCATCGGTCTGTCTATCGTCTGTCTGTCTATCTATCGTCTGTCTGTCTGTCTGTCTATCTATCGTCTGTCTGTCTGTCCATCTATCTATCTATCGTCTGTCTGTCTGTCTGTCTATCTATCGTCTGTCTGTCTATCTATCTATCGTCTGTCTGTCTGTCCATCTATCTATCTATCGTCTGTCTGTCTGTCTGTCTGTCTGTCTATCGTCGGTCTGTCTATCTATCATCGGTCTGTCTATCGTCTGTCTGTCTATCTATCGTCTGTCTGTCTGTCTATCGTCTGTCTGCCTACCTATCGTCTGTCTGTCTGTCCATCTATCTATCTATCTATTGTCTGTCTATCTATCTATCTATCTTATCTGTCTATCTATTGTCTGTCTATCTACTGTCTGTCTGTCTATCTATCGTCTGTCTGTCGTCTGTTTCAGTTAATAACACTTTGGTTTAGTGAGAAAACAATGACAATTTTGGCAAGATTGGCAACTGGTGAAAAATGCGCAACCTGAACACAAAAAAGACTAAACATGGTAAATGGGATGACATTTGTGAGCCTTAAACACACAAACTCTGTTTCTGATTGTGCTGAAGTGTGCTTTCACACACAGTTCTCTCTCTAATGGAAGCATTTCTCTGTGAGCTATAATTACAGTAAATGCTGGTTTCCTGTACATTCATCAAGAGCTGGAGCCTCAAAAGAAGAACCAGCAGGAAGAAAACAGCTGTCAGCTTTTCTCCCTTATATGACTCATTTTAAAGGGAACAGACACAAAAAAACAAACGTGAAATCTTGCATTATGCTTGATGTCCTCATATGGGGACAGCAGGACTAAGTTGTGACATTTTAAATAGACTTAGCTGTAGAAAGTCAACTTATTTAATCAAATAGTTTGTTATGTTTCCAGGAGTGTTGCCAATGTTTTTAAGATGTTACAGACATTATAACCGATTTTAGGTAAAGCTGCATTGAAACAATGTGTCTCAGGAAAAGCACAAATCGTCCAATTACTGCCAGCCATGTTTAAATTAATAAAATGATGCATTAAAAATTCTGAATCAATGTCTGTGATTGTCCCAAACATCATCTGCAGCCTGAAACTGAACTTTAAATAGGACGTTTAGATTGAATGCACTTCAAAGCTAAGTCCACATATGTGGACATCATGTTTATAAGCGCGCTGACGTGCAAAAAAATTAATGCATTTTTTAAAAAGGGGCATATCAAACGAAATTAGAGATGCTACTCTTTACTCCCAAACAGGTTTCAATGAAAAAACCCCAGAGATTTCTTACCAGAGGCACTTTTGTTGGAGCTGCGCCCGTAGAAGCGCTTCACAGAAATCAGTGTAATATTGTTCTGTCACGTGACTTGGTGCGGCAGAGGTTTAACACTTAAACAACAGTCTGAAGTCTCATACACAGGAATACAGTCAGTTTAAATGTATTTAAATGATGTGCTGTGTATAGAGAAGACAAAGTACAACGTCCACGCATGTGGACACTGGGTCGCACAGGGTAAAATGACTCTTTATAACGGCAATAAACACACAGAAAAAACTAAACAAAACATGAAATCTTGCATTATGCTAGAAATCACCGAGAAGACTTCATGCACACAAATAATGGGGGAGTTTGTTCAAGATACAGATTTATTGTTAGTATTAAAGAATCACAAGAATGTCCAAAATTGTGGCTGGGAGTTTGTGTTTTTATTGGTGGTGTTTCACACTGTAGAGTGTTAAAATAAAGATCTCCTCAAACCAACAGATTCAGATCCGTTCAAATCCACACCAGCTGTAAATCACATTCAAATGTTCATTTCATGTAGATATAGTGACGCATCTTCACATCAAGTGTGGAATTACTGCTCGATCTGAAACATCCTGAAGTCCCGAGGCTGGATGCATAAAACTATTTGCATCTTATTTTCTAACTTAAGGTATATATTATTATAATTAATCCAAAGAACTTTATCTTGAGTAGATTTGCGTGAATCCGGCGCCAGATCGCTTTTCATTCTATCAATGCAACCATGAGAAAACATTCACCAACCTAAACTTGCGGTTTTCATATAGTATTTCTTATTGTTTTTACATATATATAAGCTTCTGTTTATGTTCAAGAATCTAATAACTGAACTAATACAACAATATTAAATATGAAATTACAAAAACGGCAAAATGTCACAACAAGGTTGAACTCGTAAGCGCTTTAGTTGAGATGAAAAATACTTTTACCGGGATTTATTAATCTTGGTTAATGATAATTTCAACATATGCTATATGCTTATATTACATTTTTTTAATGAATGCATGCTCAAATTAGCTAATGCATTACGATCGAACAATTTACATATGAATTAACAATACAATTTTGATTATATTTAATTGCATTAAATTATTAGTTGTAAATTAACAATCAACCAAGATTCACAAACACTGTAAAAAAAACATATTAGCTCATGATTGCTTATGCATTAACTTATGTAAACAAATGCAACCTTATTGTACAGTGTAAACAAAAACATCACTCCAACGCAACAATTCCTGTTCCCGTGGAGATTTACTTCACATAAAAATAAACAAACCGAAAAACAAACGTCTGTGTTGTGTAACAGGGACATAAACAAGATATTGGGTAACAAGGGCGTTCAATAATCAGTCACATCTACTCTATACACTATAAATGATATATGCAACGAGTCTTCACACAGGTATCACTTTCATTGCTGTACCTAAAAATAATTATTAATGTGGTTTCTAAGGGAATAAACAGTTTGTTTTTGTCTACAGAATAAAATCATGCAATTTTCCCAATCATACACTAAGCTGAATTTACATATCAAAGCTGGTTATTTTATTACATTCAAGTATCTAAATATGTCTTATTATTAATATAATTAGAAAACCACCTAATTTGAATATTTTTCCAACAACCGAACAGAAAAACGCAAGGAAAGTGTGCCAACGCTCATATGAAGGTTATATAAGGGTGGTTATTAGGAACAAAGAAAAAAATATAGTTGCAATAAATAAATTAATTTAAAATGGCAAAGCGTCCTATAAAACAACCCCCCAAAATATGCATATATAACATACTGTATCACTATATAGCTGACTGATGTATGATTAAGTTGTGCAAAATAATTAGCTCGTTAATAGCTCATTAATAGTCAGTCTTCAAACGAAAAAGTATTATAAACAAAAATGACTCATGTTAACCTTCAGTCTATAAATGACTGGAAAGAGCTGTTTTGGTTTTACATTGATTTCCCTGACCTCAAAAGTGCCCCATGACCTCATCTCCACAAATAAACAAACAAACAAACAAAAAAACATCATCAACAAAAGCGTTTTAAGCTACGTTTTAGTCGTGTACAAAACCCCAATTTGTACCATTCCTAGAATTCAGTGCAGCCGTTGGGGCGGCCGTGCGTATGTGTATGTTAGCGGATCGGAGGCGGTTTCTCGACGTGCCCTTAGAGAGCGGAAGCCCGGGGGTCTCACATCTCAACGATGCATGAGGTACGGAAACGATTGATGACGGAGGCACTTCAGCATCCAACCCGAAAAAAGAAAGAAAAGAAAAAAGCGTCCACGTTTACATATACACACCCGCACACGCTCAAACACACACTCAAGACACCTGAAGACAATTCATGGTGATTCGTCCTCGCTCCTTACACATGGTACAAACTGAATCTACGACGAGTCCATGCTGAACAGCTCGATGCCCTGAGAGTTCCAGTACAGTCCGACTCCAGAGTTGAAGACCAGAGACCAGACGTACGGGATGAAGAAATCCTCCGGCTGCTCTTCCTCAACGTATTTAAACTTCAGCTCTGGGAATTTCTGCAGGGGAGAGACGGACACTGAAAATAGTCTTCAACGAAGTGAGCTTAATCTGCAGCTCATCACACAGACCAATCAAACACAAGCTTTTAATTGAATGTGTCCAGATCCAGCATTCAAGACTTTAAACTGCTATTAATGTTAGCGATAGCGAAGAGAGATGATCTCGCATGCACTTGAATTTTGCATTAAACATTTGATTTTTGTTCAGAAACTGAAAGCATTAAGAGACACCAAAAACGTGCATTATGCCCTGTGTCATACTTTTGTATTTTGCATGTTTAAACCTTGTTTATGAGACATTAGAGATGCACTGATAACAGCGCTTTGCTGCCACGGAGGTATAACGGTCCCGGAGCTTACGGCATCCTAATCCGCGACTATCCCGCACACTAACATAAACAGCCTGCGCTATTCCCGTCTTGCGTGCCTGCGGTGAAGCTTCTCACATAAAGACCTTGCGTTGATGTCTTCTGGAGAGAAGGACACTGAATCTCAAGATCTAGAGAAACATTGGACACATTTGACTTCACTTTGGCAGCAAAATGCTTTTGTGCTATGAAAAATCAAACGAAAATAGTCAAAAATAAAGAGCCAAGAAAATTAGTCATGAGAAATGATGTGACATAACCAAACAATTTGTTATTTTAATATTTATTTATAAACTAAAAGACATTGTTGATTGTTTTTTTTTAATATTGGACACTAATACCATGACGGGCATTACATTTTTTTTTATTTATTATGCATAGTCCATCGCATTTACATTGCAAAATAAACACCGAAATGAGATGACCAGATTTTTTTCCAATTTGTCCGGCAAACATTTTAATTCCCGGACACATTAGCGGAAACTCTGATACAGCCCTTGTTTATTTTATTTAGCTTTTTTCCACAATTTGGAACGCCCAATTCCCAATGCGCTCTAAGTCCTCGTGGTGGCGCGGTTACTCGCCTCAATCCGGGTGGCGGAGGACGAATCTCAGTTGCCTCCGCGTCTGAGACCGTCAATCCGCGCATCTTATCACGTGACTTGTTGAGCGCGTTACCGTGTAGATGTAGCGTGTGGAGGCTTCACGCTATTCTCCGCGGCATCCACGCACAACTCACCAAGCGCCCCACCGAGAGCGAGAACCACATTATAGCGACCACGAGGAGGTTACCCCATGTGACTCTACCCTCCCTAGCAACCGGGCCAATTTAGTTGCCAAGGAGACCTGGCTGGAGTCGCTCAGCACGCCCTGGATTCAAACTCGTGACTCCAGGTGTGATAGTCAGCGTCAATAGTCAACAACGTCAATTTTTTGGTTAATGTTCATTTCTACATATACAAATATTTGTTTGTATATGTTAACATTGTAACACTTGGGTTCCAACCTACAATAAGGTTCCATTTGTTAACATTATTTAATGCATTAAAGATGAACTTGATATTTGAACTCAACTGCCACAACAAACACACCCCTCCCTTTAGTGCTCCTTTGGAAGCTCCGCCCCTTGAATTCATGCACTTTTAACTCTGAGGTTTCTCCACCGCTGAAAAGCCTCGCCGATGTTGGAGCAGCTCCTTGCCCTCGACTTATCATAATCCTTCTATTTAGTTTATTCATTTGACCTTTTTCTCTTGGTCTGTTTCTCAGTTATTTGCCCTCCTTAGAGTTTATAAAGTTCACATCAGCCAGATTTGCCATTGCTCTTCTAATGAATGTCCCTCTCGCTCTGCCCCCACCCCCCATCCTGTGCACGTGCAAGAACCATCGATCCACTTTGTTTTTGTACCATTTACAGAGCCAGGGTTGTGTACAAATACTACATTTGTTTTCAGCCCACCCACAGAACGGACAGCTAGCAGACTGTTAATAGTTAATAGTTCTTAGAATATCAAAATCCACAAACAGGACACACCAACATGCAGACACACTCACTCAGTTTAAGTCTAGACTAAAGACTCATCTATTTAGTCAGGCATAGACCCAATTTATCCTTTATCTCACAATTATGCTGCTTATGTTAGATCTACCAGAACCAGAAACAGTGACCCTGATCTATGCTAATATTATTTTATTTGTTTCCCTGTCTCAACCTCGGGACGCCTATCCTGAGGTCACCAGAACCGGCTGGATCCAGCTCCATTCCTGCATGCTGTCGGACTCCACTGCTACATGTCATTGTGTGATGATGACTAATAGCAGCCGGTGCCAGCCAAACATCACTTCAGTCTATTATGATGGACATCAGGGGGTGAACTGATGCCAACTCCAACCATAAGACATGGGATACTTCATATGCCATTGTCTGAACCTTGGACTTAGCATAGACCTCACCGAAATTACCAGCCAGGTTGAACTGCGATGCTGATCTCTGCCTGCATCACCTCGGTCTATTGATGGACTATCAATTAATTGCCAACAAAACCCTTCATCAGCCAATTAACAAGGACAATTGCATCCAGGATGGACTTCAAAGACATCCGTCATTAATCTTACAGTTCATACACAATCGATGTTTAAACACTGACCCTTAACACTTACTTAGTTTAATCATTTTAAACCATGACTTTAACTGTACATAAGTAATATTTACATTATATTCATGATGTTAGCCAGGGGGGAACTGGCCCCCACAGTGAGTCTGGTTTAGGGTTTGTCAGAGGGGAACTGGCCCCCACAGTGAGTCTGGTTTAGGGTTTGTCAGAGGGGAACTGGCCCCCACAGTGAGTCTGGTTTAGGGTTTGTCAGAGGGGAACTGGCCCCCACAGTGAGTCTGGTTTAGGGTTTGTCAGAGGGGAACTGGCCCCCACAGTGAGTCTGGTTTAGGGTTTGTCAGAGGGGAACTGGCCCCACAGTGAGTCTGGTTTAGGGTTTGTCAGAGGGGAACTGGCCCCACTGTGAGTCTGGTTTAGGGTTTGTCAGAGGGGAACTGGCCCCACAGTGAGTCTGGTTTAGGGTTTGTCAGAGGGGAACTGGCCCCCACAGTGAGTCTGGTTTAGGGTTTGTCAGAGGGGAACTGGCCCCCCACAGTGAGTCTGGTTTAGGGTTTGTCAGAGGGGAACTGGCCCCCACAGTGAGTCTGGTTTAGGGTTTGTCAGAGGGGAACTGGCCCCCCACAGTGAGTCTGGTTTAGGGTTTGTCAGAGGGGAACTGGCCCCCACAGTGAGTCTGGTTTAGGGTTTGTCAGAGGGGAACTGGCCCCCACAGTGAGTCTGGTTTAGGGTTTGTCAGAGGGGAACTGGCCCCCACAGTGAGTCTGGTTTAGGGTTTGTCAGAGGGGAACTGGCCCCCCACAGTGAGTCTGGTTTAGGGTTTGTCAGAGGGGAACTGGCCCCCCACAGTGAGTCTGGTTTAGGGTTTGTCAGAGGGGAACTGGCCCCCACAGTGAGTCTGGTTTAGGGTTTGTCAGAGGGGAACTGGCCCCCCACAGTGAGTCTGGTTTAGGGTTTGTCAGAGGGGAACTGGCCCCCACAGTGAGTCTGGTTTAGGGTTAGACAGAGGGGAACTGGCCCCACAGTGAGTCTGGTTTCTCTCAAGGTTATTTTTCTCCATTAATCAACATCTTATGTTTTGTGTTCATTGCCACAGTCGCCTTCAGCTGCTCACTGGGGTTATAAATACAACTATTTAATTATTAATTTTCAGTACACAATTTACAATCGTATTTTCTCAAACTACACAATGATGACTCACAGATATTACAGTTTTATCTTCTGTTAATGCCTGATCTCCTGTAAAGCTGCTTTGAAATGATCAATAAACGTATTAGTTATTCATTTTATTTAATGTTAATTTCTACATATTGTTTTTGCAATTAAACTGTTATTTACTTAATGAACTATTGATGAACTAGCATGAACCAACAATGATCAATAATATTTTGATAAAGTAACATAAACCCAGATTATTAAATGCTCAATATGTTAATGATCCCTAATGCATTAAATACAACCTTACACGCAATTGAAGTGAATAATCATCTTGTTTTGAGTCTCTTAAACGCGGTGAACGCAGATGCAGCATAACCGGTCCAGGTGTTTTATCTGATTATCTGATGCCAGGTGAAGCGTTTGCAGTTTAGACGCAGGTGTAATTCCATCTACCTGTGAGGTAAATAAACATGAGTTTGATTGATTGTATGACACACGGGAATACCTCACACGGCCCTTTTCATGTTTGAATACAACCCTCTTAACCTCTGGTAAAGCGATACGCAAGACTTCTACCCGAGACGCTAGTTTTACCGTCTCCGCTGTGGTAATCAGGGTGAGAGGCGGGGGTGTCTTTAACTGGAGACTGAGCCTCAGGGTTTGAGTTCCCAACAACGATCACAGATCAGGATAAACCGCAACAGTGATCGGACACTTTATCTAGCGGTCAGGGTTTCGGAAGTATTTTTTTCCCCATTCATTTTCATGTAGCCAAAACTACATTTCCTTCCATCACTATTGCCTTTTATGTTTAAACACTACAAAATCCCATACTATGTTATGTAGGAAGCTAGCTTTGTAGCTACATTCTAGGTTCAATACAAGTTAAGCTAATTTAGGCTCAATCGATAGCATCTGTAGCAATATTATGCAACAGAAGCATTATGGTAGGTCTGTCTAAAAAGGTTTGTGTTATTGCTAAAACAGATTTCTCTATCAAGACTTTGAATTGGATATTTACTTCTGAAACCTTACAGTTGTCATCTATTGAGTTCAACGTTTTTAACTATCAACAGCCCAATGCTTATAGGGTTTTATGGCATGAATGACAATACAGTACCTCTAACAAACACAATGACTAATCAAGCCTTCCCAAAGGAAACTATCAGCTGACTTCAGGGAAGAGAGCTTTCAGAAACAGGAAGTAGTCTGTCTGTGGTAGTGGGCAACACCATTCATTCTTGGCTTTATTTACATTACCACATAAATCCTCTTTTAGTTCTTTTTCAGGGGAAAGAGAGTAAAAGATCTAGAAAGGGCATGAAGGAACACCCTTCATTGGATCTAGTTGGCCTGGAGCGCTTTTGCAAACAATAATGTCATTTCAGAGTAAAAAAGATGAAATGCTGGCATGCAAGATGAACTTGTCATGAGATTTGCCAAAGTTTTAGAGCTTCATGGATTGAAACTTTGAAAGATTTTCAAAGAGTTTTGCTTGAGACACCAAGTAAACAAGATACTCTTGATCACACCTCTATATACCACTTTGTTCTCAGAGTTACCGCCCCTAAACGTCACATTAAAGGAAACTAAATGTTCTTTGCCACTTGATATGTTGGTAAGATGGCATTTCCTGTCGGCTTTTGGCCAGAATATACCGCAATGTGGACCAGACTCTGTGCGATGGTACCAATGTTATTATCATTAACAGAAACTAAAATGAAAACTACATGAAAACATTTGCGCTCACTGAATCATACCTATCATAGTGAATCATACATCATAACTTCAAAACTTTTAAAAATGCTACTAGACAGCGGTAACAAAATACTGCCCTAAGAAATTTAAGGCTGTTCAATTACGAAAAATATACTGTCAACCGGTCATTTTTGCTAAATACACCGGGTCAGTGGGGTAAAGCAGAAGGGGTTTATTTTTTGCTTATGACCAGCTGACTGATAATATAGCTTATTACACAGCTAATTACCAAATTAATAATTGAACGGACATGTAATATTGATTTGAGTTTAAGTGACATTATAATGCAAGAAGAAAGAGATCATGAAGTCTCCAGAAAACAGCTGAATTCCACCTCCAGATTGAGTTCTGTTGGTATTTATATTGTTAAAATGACTGTCTGGCTGCTCATTATCCAGCTTATTACACGACTGCTTGGCAAATAAATAAAAACATGGACATGAAACATTGATTTGCACTAAAATTATGTTATTATGCAAGAAGAAAGAGATCACAAAGTCTCCAGAAACAGCTGAATTCCACCTCCAGATTGAGTTCTGTTGGTATTTATAATGTAAAAATTACCATTTGAATGCTCATTATCCCACTTATTACAAGTTAAATACATAAATCAATCGAGATAAACTATTGATTTCAGTTTAAATGATTGTATTAGCTTACTTGTAGAGATTGCAGAGTGATACAAGATGCAGGAAAGATGACTTGCAAAACCTCGTCTGATATCACTCAATCCCGGGATGTGCGGCCATTATTCAGAAACATTTGACAAAACTAACAAAACCTGTTAAATAACATTTAAAAAGTGACATTAGGAATAAAAAATAAAAAATAAATGGAAAACTTGAAAACTATAATAAACCCTGGATGGTTTCAGCAGCTCCTTGGCTTGGAATAAAGCTTTTCAAAGTATGTTCTGAAAGACCAATTATCTTCTATGCCTACACTTTGTAAACCTTCAAAGCTCCTGAAATGCAGGACTTTCAGGAAATGGCATACATGTATGGTGACTTTCAAAATGAAAGACGGACTACAACCAAACTGCTATCAAAGGGACAGTATTCAGCTGCTTGTTTAAACAGTAGCTACAGGAATCAAGCTGTCAACACTAGCGTAACCATATGAGCCAACACAAACCGACCCAACCCAAGATTGATCCAACACAAGAGTCTTATGATACTCTTCACAACACATCCAGGAACTGGCCTGGCGGGGGGCCACCCCAGCCAAAACCAACAGCTGGGAGGTGCAGCATCCTTCAACAGTGATCTGACCCAACCCCAATCAACCTGAGCCGATCCGCGCCAACGCTCAGGTGAGCAGGAGGCCGGTCGACAGCAGGTAAGCTGACCATCAGCGTTAATAATGCAGAAGCAGCCGATCATATTGCCCATGGGTCTCATTGTGCAAGACAGGGACCGTAATGAAGCGCTTTCATATCTGAAGGGCTCAGAACTTGGCTGGACTCGCAGACTCCAGGCTTTCCTGGCTCTGCTACACTGCGGCTCTATTCACAAGCTCTAAAGGTCTGTCTGTTCCTTTCAGACGCCACGGCTCACACAGATCCGGCCTGTCGCATGAGGGAGGACACGGAGCGACTCGCGTGATCAGAGACTCAAAAGAGTGCGGAGAGGTCGAAAGATCAAAGATGCAGAAGTTTCGTCAATTCGAAGACTCTAATGCATGCAATTAATTTCGGATGAAGTATCATTACGTGGACCATGTCGGCATTAAAAGCAAAACAAGACATTCTCTGCAAGTGCTTTCATGTGGAGTTCAAAGTGGCAAATCATGCAAATGCAGCTTCATGACAGCTGTAGCAAAGTAAATAGCCAATATACACTGCAATGAAAATGCAAACTAAGGGGTACTAGTTTTAATTAGTTAACCTCCCACTTAGACTTTGGGAAACGTTTAAGGTTACTTGAATTTGGGGGCCTGGGTAGCTCAGCAAGTAAAGACGCCGACTATCACACTTGGAGTCACAAGTTCGAATTCAGGGCGTGCTGAGTGAATCCAGTCAGGCTTCCTAAGCAACCAATTGGCCCGGTTGCTAGGGTGGGAAGAGTCACGTTGGGTTAACCTCATCGTGGTCGCTATAATGTGGTTCTCAGTCTCGGTGGGGCGCGTGGTGAGTTGTGTGTGTGGATGGCGCGGAGAATAGCGTGAAGCCTCCACATGCACTACGTCTCTGCGGTAATGCGCTCAACAAGCCATGCGATAAAATGCGCGGATTGACTGTCTCAGACGCGGAGATTTGTCCTCCGCCACCCGGATTGAGGCGAGTCACTACGCCACCACGAGGACTTAGAGCGCATTGGGAATTGGCCATTCCAAATTGGGTTAATGGATTGTGAAGATGTTCGCCCTCACGGGCAAGGAAGAGGCGAGGAACCGGCTTGACATATAAATGATAGTTTTAATGGAAAACTCAAAAGACAAACACATAAGACGACGGACATGTCTGTAAGGATCTCTCTCTCTTGCACCGCCCTCTGCGATCGGTCTTTATCCCTCTCGGTGGCTTGATTAGCATAATACGGGACCGTGCGTGTTGAGTCACGACCCGGCCCCGTCCTCCACCCTGCCACATGGATGTTACATGAATTTGTGCTATTTTAGTGCATGTCTATCTTAAGAATATTCACATTGCTTTTTACCTGTAACAAAAGCATAAAGTGACCAGCTGCATATTAAGCAATAAGAAGTTCCAAAAAGCGAGCGCGTCGCGTGGCGAGTTTACATACAAAGTCAATGCAAAGATGCGAATAGACGCAAACTCAATGAAGTGACTAGAACACGCGTAATCGCTTCATTCGCAAGAAATCTGCTTGACGTGTTGTTGCGAAAGCCTATCAGCATTGAGATTGACCGGATGTCTCTGACGTCCTGACTGATGGATTGTAAAATTGTTGTAGCGGTGTGTGGGCACCCAGAGTTGTACGACACAACGTCATACATGTACAGAGACAGCACGAAAAAAGATGTCGCTTGGAGGAAAGTGAGTGAGGAAGTTGGACTACCTGGTAAGTTCTGGAAATATGCACGTCTACTTGATTCCAGCTATTGGTCATACTTTACTATGAACCAAGTCGTAGAAGCCCCGCCTCCTGTCATTTTCCGGAAGAGAAGGGGGAATACTCGCGAGTTTAAACACAAATTTATAATCCAGATGTCAAACTCGCGTTGCATTGAATGCAAATTTTCTTCACGTTGTATGTGAACGCACCATAATAGTCGATATGACTCGCGTGCTATATTATAAGTGTTCAAAAGCCATACAATTAGGGTTGTCATGGAGTATTAATGGAATAGTAAAATAAAACAGTTTTTGGTCTACTTTAGTCTTGGTCAACTTTACATTTACACTGTTGTTTTTGGAACAGCCAATAGAATATTATAAGACATTAAATCATATATTATTATTTTTGCATAATATTGCTCGGAGTTCATTTGAAGTGCTCGCATAATGCAATAACAGTGAAAAATGCCAAAAAAAAAAAAAAAAAAAATCATTCTCATGTTGTTCCAAACCTGTATGACTTTAATTTGTCCACCTCAAAAGATGATGTTCAGCAGAATGTTAGCCTCAGTCCCCATTCACTTTCATTGCATCTTTATTTTCTAGACATTAAAAGTGAATGGCGACTGAGGCTGTAATACCTCCTGACATCTCCTTGTGTGTTCCATGGCAAAAAGAAAGTCATACAGATTAAAAATTACACGATTAAATTAAATTTTTGGGTGAACTATTCCGTTATGGAAACAAAACCTATGGTGGGGTTCCATATCAGAATATGTATAAGGCGCACCGAGAGATGCTGTAAACCCAGAACACGGCTATTAAAACCGTAAGATGTTCTCTTAAATGAAGTCCTGCTTGAAACACACACACACAGAGACAGACAGACACGGCACCCCCTGTGGGGCAACAGTGTTTCCTGGGAAGAGAAGGGCCAGACAGTGGCCGAGCAGAATTGGCTCATGGTTGGCTGGACTCCAAGGTCGGCCCAGTACACACACACACACACACACACACACACACACACACACACACACACACGGCCCTGTGTGTGCCCCAGAGCAAATCTCAGTTCACTTGTATCATGCTCTGTTATGTCTGTTCTCTCACACACACACACACACACAATTTTATTAAAGGCCAAAGTATACTTCGGTTGTTCGAGTGTCTGGTCAATAGAAAAAAATTTTTTTTTGCCTAGGCCTTAAAATGGGGACAAAAATCGTTCTTAGAAAAAAGAAAAATGCATTACATTTTCTCTACACAAAAACACACAGTCCATCTACTATAAACATAATAATTAGTCCAAGATGGAAAAATCACAAGACTTTTGTTTCTGCGTGATTTTATGCACTGCTGCCACATGATTGGCAGATGATTGTTGGTGCCAGACGGGCTGGTTTGAGTATTTCTGGGATTTGCACACACACAGTCTCTAGAATTTACTCCGAAGGTGCCAAAAACAAAAAACACCCCGTGAGCGCCAGTTCTGTGGACAGAAATGTCTTGTTGATGAGAGAGGTCAACAGAGAATGGTCAGACTGGTCTACGGTAACTCAGATAACCACTCTGTACAATTGTGATGAGAAGAATATCTGGGTTGGCGCTGTTTGGGCGGCACGAGGGGGACCTACACAATATTAGACAGGTGGTTTTAATGTTGTGGCTGATCGGTGTATTCAGGAAGATTCCCTTAAAACTGTTCTTCGACCAAGACAATAGTTGGCCTGACAAAACAAAACAAAAAAACTGATCGTAGAAGCCGTACAGCTCCCCTAGTGGCAATGCTAAAAGTAAATGCTTTGCGCTTTAAAATGACGGAAGTGCACTCACTGCTACACCGCGCATCTGGATAGCTGCACAATTATAAACGCTAAATGCATCACGAAAATGTTCACAAATGAAATGTAAAACAAAATTTGGTTTAATTCGCTTTCTGCAGGCGGAACTAGCACAACGTTAATTGTACTAGGCAAAAAGTGATGAGCTTTGCGAATAAGGCGCGATCTATAATTAATAGGGCTGTCAATAGATTAAAATTTTTAATCGAATTAATTACATGGTGTCCCGATTAATCGCATATACAAATATTTGCTGAGAAAGTCCCTCATATAACAATAACTCAATATATAATGATTATACATATTTATATCAATATATAATTATACATAGTTATCTTTAAATATTTAAAAATGATATATATATATATATATATATATATCTCAAATATTCAGATAATTAAAATGCTTTAGATTCCTGTAGCAGAAGAGTTCATCATTAATAAGACAATACAAAAAGCGGCTTTAGAATACAATATATTGTTTATTACCATATTATTGAACATAAGTTACTCATTGACACACAGTTCACAGCAATAATCCATTTCACAAGTGAATTTATCAATCAATTGGAGATTTATTATGAGGGCTTGTTTAAGGACCCCTCAATGTACACCTGCGTCAGACATGCTTGTGTAGCGTCAGACATGCTTGTGTAGCGTCAGACATGCTTGTGTAGCGTCAGACATGCTTGTGTCGCGTCAGACATGCTTGTGTCGCGTCAGACATGCTTGTGTCGCGTCAGACATGCTTGTGTCACGTCTCGGGTGTGTTGCGTCATAAACATCAAATGTTTAGGTCACTGTGTCACGTTAAATATAGTTTAATACTCGATCTATAAACACATCTTGAGATCCCTTAGATCACATTTGCGTTCCTTCAAGTGTTTTGAACGCAAGAACGTAACATATGTTTGTGTTGTTCTGCTGAAGTGTTTCTTCACTGTATAAACTGTGTGTTGCTCATACAGCTGAAGTTTCACTTACTGCCCTCTGGAGTAAACAGGAGGTACTACAAGCATTTCTCAGGAATCTTCCTTATTATGGTCCATGGGCATGCGTTTAATTGCATTCATTTTTTTAACGCATAATTTTTTGTCAAATTAATCGCACTGAATTAACATGTTAAATCGACAGCCCTAATAATTAGCCTTATTTACATTGAAAGGAGGCATGTTTGGGCTGAAAAAAAATGATGCCGACGTAATATATATATATATATACCTTCAAGACACAATGCAATTTCAGTGAATGCAAGGGCATAGATTTGGCTTGAACACTGGGGAGGTTGCGGAGTGAAGCATTTATCCATATTTCCATTGATCATAGTATAAATAATGCGGGGCTTGTACTTGCTTGTTTTGATTATTGGGGGGGGTTACCTTCCCACCATCCCTGTCAGAATCTACGCTCCTGAGTGAATGGATGCATCTCACATTTCTAGGTTTAGAACGCAGGAGTAAACTATATTAGGATGAACTTACATAGAGGTGAATGGTAGAGTATAGCAAATACTATTTGTGTGTTCCCATTTGCTCCAACAGCAATAGAAAACTCCACTATCACGTTTCCACGACAAAAAAAAAGGAGAGATGGATTGTGACAGTCAGAAGAGAGCAAGATGCCAAATTTAGTGTCACACCCTCAGCAGCGTTAAATGCCAGGGTAATACATCACAAAATTAATGTGATAATTAAAAAAAATGTATATGAAAATGATTTCTAGATTCCTAATTTATGCTGCTAAATTAGGTGGAAATGCATCATCACAGTCCGAATCTTCTAGTGCCGGGTTAAAGTAGATAGGAGGTACTTTGTGAAAAAGGTGCAATTTTGGTCTAAAAGTGAATGTGTGTGTAAAATCAGTGCTGTTACACTGTTTTCACCCTCCCTTATAGGAGCCACAAAGTCTCGGTCTTATCACTGCACACACACTACAGCACGCTGGTCAAACAAAAATTCCACTCTCCCGTCACTGTCCACGTCATACACGGCGTCATCTGCTCCTATTCAACACACAAAGAGAGCGAAAGAAAGAAAAATGACAGACAGAATGGGGAAAAAAATGTAGTGCTCTGGGCAGACAGGCAGACTGGCCCTTGATGCTTTCTTTGTGTGTATGTGTGTGTGTGTGTGTTATAATAAGAGTGTTTTGTACCAGCGATGAGGGTAGGGAACATCCCTCGAGCACACAGTTGCTCTCTTGGGACTGTGATTCTGATAAGCATTGCCCACTGCATGCTAATGTGCTAGTCTGTATGTCTAGACAAGACATTTCCAATCGCAGTTCTGGGGACGCCCAGGACACAAACACACACAGATAAATAGAGAATGCATGAATACACAACACAAAGGGCAGATGACTATAGTAAGCGGAGACCATCCAAAAGACAGATTGAATACGCCAATATGACACATCTCTAGCAGAGGAAAATAGTATAGGAAGAGACGGGTCACTGGTATACTTATGAATGGAAGGGATAGTACTAGGGCTGGGTGTTATGTACAAATATTTTATCGATAATCGCCTTACAAAATATCGTGATAACCGATTATATCGTCAACTCCCCTAAATAATTGAAATGTATTTATTTAAGCTTAAGATACTTCTAAATTTAACTTTAAATTATACAAAAAAAAGCTATTAAAATAACGAAATTATAACCTCCCCAAATCCAAAAATGTACCGTTTCCAACGGCCCCATTTTGCCATCACGCAAGTATTCGTCGACGATAGCAGGTGGGAAATTACTAATAGCCCAAAAGTGAAGAACTAGTGACAACTATAAATGTAAAGATAATAATATTAGTTAAAATATGAATAAAACATTACTTGTAAAATATTCAACACGACCCACATAATTTCTACTTTCAAAAAGGCTAAAACGGTTTGTTACTTCACTTAGTCTGTGCTTAAACGAATAGAAAACACCGGTTTTCATATTAGGTGTAACCGCGCGTTCAGACCAGAAGCGGCGAGGGCGTCAAAATTCGCTCCGGCTGCCCTGCCAACGACGTGATCGAAGATTCGTGGACGCTCTGACGTAGTTGAAATAGGCCACAATATATTTAAAAAGGCCACAAAACATCCAGACCTGTCAACCGATATCTTTATTGCCACAAGTAGCGTATATCCTCATGAACTCTTTTAATATATTATTATATAAACCATAAAATCCACTTCATCAACTCACCTGGCACGCCAACAATTTCAGACCCCTTTGTCCACGCATCGTTTTTTTTTATATCCCTGTAAGCAAACAGGGACAGATCATATATTACGGGAAGACCCTCAATGGCGATAATCAGTTTCTCCTCCATTTTGTCTTCGTAACTAATGTTTGGTGGGAACCAAAGTGTACACGGTTGTGTTCTCTAGACTTCACTTGAACGGAGCACTCCAATAAGTTGCTGACAAACCGCGTCAAAGCTCATTACCATCATTTTGCCCACACTTGAACGTAACTGATGCCTACACCGCCCAAGATGCGCTGCGCCTGCTTCTCGCCGCCGAGAGACGCTGGCTGCCATAGAAAATGAGTGACTTCCGGTCGATTTGACGCTCTCGACGCCTCTGTTCTGAACGCACCATAAGCCTAATAAATTCCCTTGCGTTCCCCAAATAACGTTGGCAAATGTGTGTTCTTATTTGTGAATTTGTGTTTGTATTGTGTCTTGTTAATACAGTTAATGCTGCCTAAAGAAAATAACTCACTTTTAGGTTCAAGATGAACGTGGTCTTGTATTATTTTATGATTTAAATAACGTTCATCTCTGTTTCTTTAATACAAAGATATATTTGAGCGAACCTGCAGAGTTGCGTTCACAATGAATGTCAAGCGCGTACTGCTCCATGGAAATAAAGCGAACTTAACTCACAGCACCTCCTGAGATGGTCTGATTTCATTTGCAGCATTCTCATACACGACACTATTATTGCAAACAGTTTTCAGATGACTGAAACAAAGAGTGATAACTCTTTACATGCACATGTTCCACGAGACGCTCTGAACAACAGCGAATCAGACACGAGCATTGATGAATTGATGATTCTTTGGTCTGTTCTTAAAAATATAATAAAGTGTGTGTCTTCAAGCATGTGTCTTTGTTTAACAGCATTTCTTGTCATGTTTTACTCCGAGACGTCTTACAGGTCGCTCACCAACTGTTGCGGGCAGATGAGCAAATTACCCGCTCATGAAATACCTGCATTTGGACGAGGAGATTGCGAATAAGGAGCTGGATTCAGCCGTGTCGCATTTTGCGGATGGTGGATGCAAATTTCATACCCTGGGCTACTGTATAATATGTCTGCCGACTTCCCAGAGCCATGGTTTTGCCATTTACCGATATTGTCTGTCGAATTGTAAGACATTGTCGATATCTGATTACATCGTCCTATCACCCAGCCCTAAATTGTACCACTAAATATGGTGGCTCTAGTAAAGGAAATTCCATCTAACAGTTAAAGGAATATTCCGGGTTCAATACAGGTTAAGTTTAACCGACAGAATTTGTCGCATTATGTTAATTACCACGACTCATCCCTCATTTATTTAAAAATCGTGATTACAGTAAGGAACTCACAAATGTAGTGAATCAGGGCAATCGATAAACAATAAAATACACACGGTTTCAAAAGTATAGCCACAAGACGTAAACAATATACGTGTTAACATGATTTTAGTGTGATGATATGTGACTTGCCAGCATTGCAATGTCATGATTTAAACAACTTTACAGCTCAAATAATACACAAGTGTAACTGAAGAATAAATGCAAGTGCTTTTATAAAATTATAAGTGCCACATTTCTGTCATTAAACCCTCTAAAAATTGGCCCCATTCACTTCCATTGCAAGTGCCTCACAAAGAAAAACGGATGAGTCTAAATTAATTTTGGTAATCAACCTTATGCTTCAAATGCTGTAGATTGAGCTTAACCTTAAATCCTTAAATCTTTTATGGAGGAGTCTTTGAAATCCCCACGTAAAAAAAAATGAATGGGAAAATACTTGAGAAAAAAAGAGGGCGGAGACTGTTGCTCTGTATAGACAGTAAAGCTCATGTAATCGGCAGCTTGATTCTGCAGTTGAGTAGAAACATCTACCGGCAACCAAAAGTAGAGTAACTTGGTCGTTTTGAATGTCCCTTCAGTCTCACTGTAGCAGCTTAGAAGTTTCCCAGAGGACGATAAGCCCCTCGACTATGGAAACTGTTAAGCTTGAAGCTTTGAAGCTCCGATTGAAGCTCGCCATATTGCAAAATCTCTTGCCATTTTGGTGCACGATATACACCAGACTGTCCATAAACGTCCCATTGATCTCACTGCCGTAACTGCTTTGATTAGCCATTTTCTCTTCAGCAGCCTCAATTCATTCTCTCTTTTCTAAGCCTCATTCGTTCGGTCATAAACATGATGAACGCTCTATGTGAAATGTAAAAAACTGAACATGTGAAAGGACAGGCAATTAAACGGCAAATGAACGGCACATACCGGCCACTTGTCCTCTGATTTAGGGGAAGCAATGGGGATTGTGGGTAAGGATGGGAAGGTAGCTAGACACGTGCCAGAGATTTATCTAGTCTTTTATCCCATATATCAGCTGACAGAAATTAGTGTGTCCTGCTCTCCTGGAGATGTCATTACCCCTGTGTGTTATAAACGTTAATATATGGCCCTGCAGGAGTCGTTTGCGATAATGAAGACTACGTTTGACCTGCGCTTAAACATGACTGCTCGTGTGTTCGCAAATCAGACGAAGCACAGCTTCATTCACTTCCATGCAGGGTCTAAAATAAACAAGTAAAGCCAAAATATGAGTCAAATTGCCATAAGAGTAAATAATATTAAAGTTACCAGCCAGATTGTTCAGAAATAGCAACATAATACATAGTTGAAATGGCAAATGTAAGAACAATGATAGTTGCAAACGATATGAGCGAAACAAAGAAATACAAATCAACAAAAACAAACAAAAAACATTCAAAAGTGACTGGTTGGATGTTCTGTGTGCGTCATCATAACAACTTTTAACTTAGTGGAAAAACTGACATCAGAAGAGGAGCTAGGAAGCCATTTTTTTTTCTTTAATTGTCGTAATTGACAAAGCCACCTAAACATCATCACAATGACCCAGATCAAATCTGTTGACTTTCTTTTTCGCATTTTCTGCGCTCATTTTGGGGGGAAAATCTGTAGAATTCTGCGGATGAATGTATATATGATAAACAGGGGTATGGTTAAATGGAGCAAATACACTCTTATGAGTAGATAAAAGCATCAAATTGTCCAAAATATTTCATGAACACGCAAGTGGCGGGAAATGCACAGGACTTTGTAAATGGCGAGCGCTCCAATTCTGCAGCGATTTCTGTGGCCCTAACGACGAGTTTTGACATTTTAGGTCTCACTTCAGTCACACACTGACCTCTGGACTCAATATAAGAATAATGAATACTTCAAAGCTGCATGTTTTTATTATTGCAGGAAAGTGAGACGACTGTATATTTGAACATTTTGAATATAATATTATTTGCTATTCGTGACATATTATTTAATAAAACCAGAAGCCTGTGATATAATGTCCTGTCCATTGCGTCCAAAATAGTCTAGTGTGAAAGCCCCTTGGTTTTCTTAATTGTGTTAAGGTCATAAATGGTTTATGTTCATTACGTTTTTGTCCATTACCCTGAATGTAAACATAGGCGTTCTTACCAGCTCATCCAATGTGCACAAGTCTTTTGCACATGAGTATTTACATTTTGACGTCAAAAGCAGAGAATACACAAATGATTTCAAATCTCATGTAAATGTGGTTTTCTTGCCTTGTTCGGATTTGTTGCATAAGCTGTTTTTGTATTTATCATCGTATTGGTGTGCATATAACATGCTCTGTTTCATGGCCGGTACATTTTCTCATATCTCCGGTCACTGGAAGATAATTATGGACCCTGTCAACATGTTTTTAGTGTTTTGACCACTATGCCAACACCTGATGTATGCATGTGCACACAGATGGGAGTTGTGTGAGTGTTTTATAGTGTGTGTGTGTGTGTGTGTGTGTGTGTGTGTGTGTCGCAGTCAGCTGGTAAATTATTAATCCAGCATGTCTTAAAAGACTGTGTTTTCCTCTCCCTAAATGAAAAGCAAAACGTCACCATTCTATTCTTAGATGCAGCCAGATATTTTGGTTTGAAAAAGGCCCATATAAGATTGGAGCGGTCAGACGGGTGGAGAGGTGCCCAGTGGACCGACGGGCCCGATGACAGCAGATCCCAAAGTCAGTGTTCTAATACAAGGAGTGTTTCTGTGAACGTGAGCCTGAATCGTGACAGTGTATAATCACAAATGTATGTGTATATGTGTGTATACCTTAAGGCGGTCTTTCGGGAGGGCCACAGCACCTTTCATGATCACCTCTTGAACTCTCTCCACTGACAGGTCACTTCCTGCCTGCTCTAGTCGCTGACTGAAGAAGCCGATCACCTGCGAGACACACAGTAAAACAAAATGCTGTAAAGACTGATAAAAGTTTATCATACATATCTTATAGTTCTCAAAATAAAAACATGGCATTTGTGCCTGTAACGCTTTAAAAAAAAACATCCATATTCGTAGAATGTGTCATAAATGCCATGTTTTTATTTTGCATAGATGCGCGGGTTGACGGTCTCAGACGTGGAGGCAACTGAGATTCCTCCTCCGCCACCGGGTTGAGGCAAGTCACTACGCCACCAAGAGGTTTTACGGTGCATTGGGAATTGGGCATACCAGATTGGGGAAAAAAGGAAAAAAAAATTTTTTAAAGACAATGTGGATGCTATGGACAGCTTTATGGTGCGTTCACATACAACGCGAGGAAAATTTGGACCTCGTGCAAGTTTGTCCGCTGGATTATACATTTGTGTTTAAATTTACGTTCTTGTGTGAAAATCGAACCCCCGAGTATTCCCACTTCTCTTCCGGAAAATGACAGGAGGCGGGGCTTCTACGACTTCATAGTTAAGTACGACCAATAGCTGGAATCAAGTAGACGTGCATATTTCCAGAACTTACCAGGTCGTCCAACTTCCTCGCTCACTTTCCTCCAAGCAATGTCTTTTTTTGTCCAGTCTCTGTACATGTATGACGTTGTGCCATACAATTTAGTTTTCATCCATTTTTCCAGATTTCTTCTGCTACTACGTCAGTGACATCTGGACAATCTCAACGCAACATGCAAATTTCTTGCTTCAGTTTAAAAATTTCAACAAGTGCGAAAACGCAAATGAAGCCATTTCGCGTGTTCGAGTCGCGTCATTCGCTACATTTGCATTGACTTTGTATGTAAATCGCGCCACGTGAAACGCTCGCTTCACATTTGTATGTGAACGCACCATAAGGTGCGATATTTATAAAAATGTTATTCACTATTTACAAAATAAAACTATTAAGATTCATTTGCAAATGTACAAAGACATGCCTTGTTCTAAAACCAAGAGAACTGCCTAAATAGGCAACATATTTAGCCATCATTGGCAAGCCCAAACAGTAAGCCATTTTAAACACAGTACTGTTGCGGCACACTGATGGTATTATCATGGAATATTGATACATAACATGGTAGTGAATGATAACCATATTCATATACTATGGTATTTATATACTCCAAAGTACTTTAAAGAATACCATGAAAAGCATGTCCAAAACAAACCGAATCAAAACATGATGTTATCAAAAAAATACGGTGATGATACTTTTAAAAAATAAAATTTAGAATATTGTATAATAATGTTTCTTTCATGCAATGACCTCCTTGAAAATGTACATTCAAAATGGCAGATAAAGATATTTTATATAGATTAGTTCAATCCAGTTGGAAATGCACTACTTTATCTAAAGAGTGTGTGTTGTGTATTTTTGCACTAGTAGGCTTAAAGGACAACACATACAGAAATACTATGGTAGAAATAATTGGTATGAGACATGAACAATATTCCGAGTCTTCTGAAGTCATACGCTCACTTCGTGTGATGAACAGAATGAAAATGTAAATCAAACCAAACCATTAATACGCAGCTAAAATAACAATAGACTGACAACATCAAACCTCAAACCCATGTTTTTTCTCGAGTCTCACTATTAACTGTTATTTTGGCAAAAATAAACCATGTGAACACTTTTTAGAAATGCACCTCCACAGGGGACAGAAAGTCGTACGGGTGTGGAACAACATGAGGGTGAGTAAATGATGACTCTCAGCGTCTCACCGTGTCGAGGTTCTGCATGATGTCCTGGAATGAGGGGTGTGACCGGAACTGCTCGAAGAGCTCTCGTTTATACAGCAGAGCGTACAGCAGGTTTGGGTTGTGATGGAGCGAGTTACTCAAACATGAGTTCATGATCTCCAGCATCATTCTGATCACCTCCTCGATCACATTAAGATCCTGAGCCTGAGAAAAAGAGAGAATTTAAGTAGGCATGCACAATATTTCAGTGACCAGTTATTCTCTTTAAAGGTGATCCTATATAGGTAAGCATTATAATGAATTATGACTGTGTTTACAGTTGTTCAGGACAAGATAGAGCAGATTACAAGGCTTTAAGTATATCTTAATAATGCTGTGGAGGTGAGGACGTGGTTAACCTGTCTGGGGAGAGAGAAAGAGGTAAGGACATCCACCTGAGTGGAAGGATGGGAAGAGCCGGGGGAGAGAGAAGCAGGAGGGTTAAATACACCCCTACACCAGTGCCACACCGCTACCCACTCTGCCAATCCTTTCAGTAGTCGGGAGACAAATTGCTCCAGCACCACAAGCTGTTGAGCGAAGGCAAACAGGGGGTAGACTTCACTCAGAGTCAGGGATCAGAACCGCTGGAGGTGCTCCTCTGGATTGCGGCCGACCTGCTGCAGGATGGCTTTCTTCAGCTCGGAGTACCTCAGGAGGTTGTCGACCAGGTGCTGTTGGGCCTGTTAGCAACGGTAAGAGATGGACTGCCCATTGTGCCCGCGGCCATTCCAGAGTTGGGCCGTGCGCTCAAAGTGCTCCAGGAAGGCTTCCGGATCATCTTGTGCCCCCATCTTTGCAAGCAACACATGGGCAACCCCTCCCGAGGCACCAAGCTCAGCAACGCCCGTCGGTCCTCCTCTTTGCCTCGAAGGAGCACCTCGAAGTGCTGTTGCTGCTCCACCTGCAGATCCATGAGGGCCTGGTGGATGCTGGCGAGGGATCTGAACACTTCCTCCAGAGGCGAAGATGACAAACAAAACAGAAAGCGCTTTTCAGCAGAAACGATACCAAATATTCTGCTTTTCAGCATAAACACACTCTATGAAACAGACACGCTCACACTCTTTCGGTGAACTTGGCCGTCTTGTATCTCCCTCGACTCTCACTTTGTCATGCACTGAAGTACTTCATGTCTCCTAAGAGCTGACATTCAGCCTTCAGTCTCTGTGACCTCTGACCTTCTGATTTCCTATTCTCCCACAGTCCATCTCTCTGGTAATACTGAGCCTGCAGTCATCTCTTATCTTCACATACTCTTTATTTTATCCTCACATTCCTTATTCTGAGGAGTTTGTTTCTGACTCACAAATCTCTCTGGACAAAAGTCAATGAAGCAGAATCTACAGCGCAGTTTCCATAGAAACACATACACACATATGCAGTTTCCTCATCAAATGCAGTTTGGGGGTTTTAGGGAATAACAGCTCAAGGAAGTTTTAGTGCATTTGAGAAACACATGAGCCTGAGAACATTCAAAAACACTTATCTTCATTTCAAAAGAAACAGATTTATCTTTAATGACTTCTGAATTACACACAATCACAACATCACACAAACACAAATCAATACCTGGGGAAATATACCAAGAACACACCGAACGAATGAACAAACAAACAAAAGAAAGAAAGATATACTTATATATAAGAATGTCAGACAGACAGACAGAAAAAATGAAAGCAAGACAGAAAAACAGAAAGATAAAGACAGACAGACAAAAAGACAGAAATACGAAACTGAAAGAGGAAGACAGACAGAAGAGAAAGATAGACAGATCAAAAAAAACATAAGGAAACTGAAAGAGGAAGACAGACAGAAGGAATGACAGACAAACAGAAGAGACAGACAGATCGAAAAAAGACAAAAGAAAACTGAAAGAGGTAGACAGACAGAATGACAGACAGACAGAAGAGAAAGACAGACAGATCGAAAAAAGACATAAAAGAAATCTGAAGAGGAAGACAGACAGAATGACAGACAGACAGACAGAATGACAGAAGAGAAAGACAGATCGAAAAAAGACAAAAGAAAACTGAAACAGGTAGACAGACAGAATGACAGACAGACAGACAGACAGAATGACAGACAGACAGACAGAATGACAGACAGACAGAAAGAATGACAGAGAGACAGAAAGACAGACAGATTGAAAAAAGACATAAAAGAAAACTGAAAGAGGAAGACAGACAGAAGGAATGACAGACAGACAGACAGAATGACAGACAGACAGACAGACAGACAGAATGACAGACAGACAGACAGAATGACAGACAGACAGAATAGAAAGACAGATCGAAAAAAGACAAAAGAAAACTGAAAGAGGAATGACAGACAGACAGACAGAATGACTGACAGACAGACAGAATGAATGACAGACAGACAGAAAGACAGACAGACAGAAAAAAGACAAAAGAAAACTGAGAGGAAGACAGACAGAAGAGACAGACAGATCGAAAAAAGACAAGAAAACTGAAAGAGGAAGACAGACATACAGAAAGACTGATAAAATGAAAGACAAATAAAGACAGAGAGAATGAAAAAGAAATAAAGAAAGACCGAAATAGGAAGACAGATAAGACAGAAAACAGAAAGACAAATAAAGACAGAGAGAATGAAAAAGAAATAAAGAAAGACCGAAATAGGAAGACAGATAAGACAGAAAACAGAAAGACAAATAAAGACAGACAGAAAGAGTAAGACAGAAAGAAAGTCTTAGTCACCATTCACTTTCACTGTATGGAAAAAAGATGTGATAAATGTGAATGGTGACTGAGACTTAAGTAATTAGTAAGTAATTCTTATGTTTGGAACAACATTAGGGTGACTAAATGATGACCGAAATGTCACTTTACAATTACAGCTGTGTTGCAGAAGCTCAAATTGTCACCATGGAAATGTTTAGGCAGTAATTTCTGATCTAATTTGGTTTCATTTCATTTTTTTAGTATTATTGAAGATCACCACCACTATTTAAAGCCCAGTTAAATGAATTAAGCCCAATTGAAGCCCTTCGCTCTGGATCCCGTTCCTCACACCTTCCCCTGCCACCAGATGGGGGAAATTCCTGCCCTCCGTTCCCATGACGACCCCCTACACGTCGGAAAAGATCTGCGGACGCAGCAGTCGAGAATATTAACGGGGTGGGAGACTGTCGCCATCGTTATTAACAAAATTAAAGTTGATATGTACTAAACCTTTACACTAATAACAAAAGTGCAGGCAGGACGGGATTATACAAGATTTAGGAAATACTTGTCTAGACCAGTGATTCTTAATAATGGGTCACAGGTCTGCTTTAAAGCATTCGCAGGGAGCAGGGAAAAACAATGCTGAATGCAAATCATAAAAAGCATGTAATAGTGCATAGTAAAGCAAAATAAAAAGGCCATTCGTCCAATCAAACGGCATCATGGCTTAATCTAAAAATTACACTTCTGCCGTTTATGCATTTACACGTTCATTTAACAATTCCGCCTATATTTGTCCAATGTTATGCTCATTTTGCACATTGTCGAACACGTGCAGATCATTGGACATTCTCATGAAACCCATCAAGGGTCTGATGTGGGGTCATTTATAACCCAACATCAGTACAAAACAAATGATTAAATAATATTTGGCATAAAGATAATTACATTTGCGGTACAGAGGATGTAAAAGGTAAATGGTCAGCTTTTATATAGCACCTTTTTTAACCTTAGCGGTATTCAAAGCACTTTACACTGTGTCCCATTCACCCATTCACCCAATCACACACACCAATGATGGCAGAGCTGCCATGCAAGGCACTAGCCTGCCATTGGGAGCAACTTGGGGTTCAGTGTCTTGCCCAAGGACACTTCGGCATGTGGAGACATGTGGGCCGGGAATTAAACCACCAACCCTGCGATTAGAGGATATAGAGATATATATATATATATATATAATTTCCTCATTGCTGTAATGAGAATTTGGGGCTAAATGGTCATGAAAACAATGCCACAATGTAAAAAATCTTAACAGTCTTCTTTTTCCATAAAAAACTTTTGTTTGACTTTTCAAGAAACAATTTTGGGTCTCCACTTGATGTCCAGAATAAAATCTAGAACCAGAACCAGTTAGACTGGCCAGGACTTCTGGGATGCCGGATCCAACTACTACTTAGAATGCTGGTGGTGCCTAGCATCACTCAGAGACAGAAAAAGAGAGTGATAATTAAAGGAGAACAACGTAGGAGTGAATCAGGAATGAGAGAGCTGTTTTACAGCAAAGACTAATGAGATTATACACACACACACACACACACAGCGAGAGAGAGGTGAATTCAGGTCAGATGTTAATTTGTGAAAAGAACTAGAATGTTTTATAACAAATCAAACCCTTTGCTTTCACTGCATCTTTTTTCCATAATGAAAGTGAATAGATTTAGTGTTCATACGGGTTTGAAAAAAACCCCCATCAATGGTGAATGAATTTTCATTTTTAGGTGAACTATCCCTTTAAGTAGAATCAGAATAAAAAACCGGAACCAGAAAAGTTACAATTCAGAGAGAGAATGGAAGTGAAAATAAAATGTACTGCCAGACAGTCATTAGTCACTCGGTGACGGAGCTGTCTGTGTGCATACGTGCATGATCGGCTAATGACTGTGATGTCAATACCATCTAAGCCAGTAAGAGGCAAGCTCCTGTCTCTATGGTTACAGACCCTTAGGCTCCCAGGCAGGTCAGATGACAAAGGTCAGGTCTCACAGTCTCTCATGTCACAAGCTTACGGTGATGCTGAGGAGAAGACGTTCTGTTACCATGACAACAGCCAGGTAATCATCAACGTGAAGCAAGACTGAACAAATATAAATTAATCTTCAAGGTTAATAAGACAGTTTGTGACTATTTGTGCTTGTGTCACCAAGAAGAAAAGGCGTTTATAAAAATGCTGGGCTTGTTCGTGAAACACAAGCCAAACAAATTGATGTGTTTGTGAATACAGGCTATTTTTAAATACATTTAGCAAAAGTGATTCTATCAACAAACAATTATTCTAGCAAGAAATAGTTTGTTATCTTATCTGCAGTCTGTTTATGGATGCGAAGCAACGTAACTATAAGTAGACAGATAAATCGCTTTCACCGATAAATTGGTGCCAACAGTTACATTTTGGAACTATTATTATCTGCAAAATTCGATGCCGATAGTTGCCGATTTTTTTTCTTATTCCTCCGTGTTCCTCTGATAATTAAGAGGTTGGCGATATATCGGTATTATGATTAATCTATGCATATAGTTGCTTTTTGGAACTATCGGTTATCAGCAAAAATCGATGCCGATAGTTGCCGATTTTTTTTTATTATTCCTCCGTGTTCCTCTGATAATTAAGAGGTAGACGATATATCGGTTTTAAGATCAGCACCAATTAATAGGTACTTTTTGGAACTATCGGTTATCAGCAAAAATCGATGCCGATAGTTGCCGATTTTTTTTCTTAATCCTCCGTGTTCCTCTGATAATTAAGAGGTGGACGATATATCGGTTTTAAGAATGGCACCAATTAATAGGTACTTTTTAGAACTATCGTTATCAGCCAAAATCTATGCCAATAGTTTTTTTTATTCCTGCGTGTTCCTCAATTAATTAGGAGGTTAAACGATACATCGATTTTAAGAATAATTGGTGCCGATAGGTACTTTTTTGAACTATCGGTTATCAGTAAAAATCGATGCTGATAGTTGCCGATTTTTTTTATTATTCCCTCGTGTTCCTCTGATAATTAAGAGGTAGATGATATATCGGAGTTACGATTAATCTGTGCAGATAGTTGCTTTTTGGAACTATCGGTAATTGACAAAAAAAAATGTATGACCATAGTTTGCAGATAATTATTGTGATAATTATTGTTGAAGCGAGGGCATGCAAAGAAAAATGTGACTATATGGAAATGTCCCTTGTAACCTGATACAACGCGTTTCCAACTTCATATAACGTGAATAATAATATACACTCACCTAAAGGATTATTAGGAGCACCATACTAATACTGTGTTTGACCCCCTTTCACCTTCAGAACTGCCTTAATTCTACGTGGCATTGATTCCAACAAGGTGCTGAAAGCATTCTTTAGAAATGTTGGCCCATATTGATAGGATAGCATCTTGCAGTTCATGGAGATTTGTGGGATGCACATCCAGGGCACGAAGCTCCCGTTCCACCACATCCCAAAGATGCTCTATTGGGTTGAGATCTGGTGACTGTGGGGGCCATTTTAGTACAGTGAACTCATTGTCATGTTCAAGAAACCAATTTGAAATGATTCGAGCTTTGTGACATGGTGCATTATCCTGCTGGAAGTAGCCATCAGAGGATGGGTACATGGTGGCCATAAAGGGATGGACATGGTCAGAAACAATGCTCAGGTACGCCGTGGCATTTAAACGATGCCCAATTGGCACTAAGGGGCCTAAAGTGTGCCAAGAAAACATCCCCCACACCATTACACCACCACCACCAGCCTGCACAGTGGTAACAAGGCATGATGGATCCATGTTCTCATTCTGTTTACGCCAAATTCTGACTCTACCATCTGAATGTCTCAACAGAAATCGAGACTCATCAGACCAGGCAACATTTTTCCAGTCTTCAACTGTCCAATTTTGGTGAGCTCTTGCAAATTGTAGCCTCTTTTTCCTATTTGTAGTGGAGATGTGTGGTACCCGGTGGGGTCTTCTGCTGTTGTAGCCCATCCGCCTCAAGGTTGTGCGTGTTGTGGCTTCACAAATGCTTTGCTGCATACCTCGGTTGTAACGAGAGTTATTTCAGTCAAAGTTGCTCTTCTATCAGCTTGAATCAGTCGGCCCATTCTCCTCTGACCTCTAGCATCAACAAGGCATTTTCGCCCACAGGACTGCCGCATACTGGATGTTTTTCCCTTTTCACACCATTCTTTGTAAACCCTAGAAATGGTTGTGCGTGAAAATCCCAGTAACGGAGCAGATTGTGAAATACTCAGACCGGCCCGTCTGGCACCAACAACCATGCCACGCTCAAAATTGCTTAAATCACCTTTCTTTCCCATTCTGACATTCAGTTTGGAGTTCAGGAGATTGTCTTGACCAGGACCACACCCCTAAATGCATTGAAGCAACTGCCATGTGATTGGTTGATTAGATAATTGCATTAATGAGAAATTGAACAGGTGTTCCTAATAATCCTTTAGGTGAGTGTATAGGCTATAAAAAGCTTAATTTGGTAAATATTAAAAATAGAGCATTGTAACAGAGCAAAGTCTTCTTCATTTAAAAATAAGAGTCCCTGGTATGTTTAGTCTTACAATCCCACGTTATCCAGCCAATCTTCTTTTTTCTGATTATTATTGGGATTTTGGTTGAAAAATAAACAACATCTGGGATTTTACTCTGGCCTCCATGTCTGTGCTGACTAAGAAAATGTTGTAACGTTCTAGGAATCGATTTTAAAAGCGGATTAATCGGTCATCGTCCTTTTCTACCACCGAAGTTATCGTATCGGCAAAATCCACTATCGGTCGACCTCTAAACATAAAATCAAAGTTCATTCTATGAATAAATGATCAGTGCAATAATGAAGTATTAAATTGATGTCATGGCTTTAAATGCTCAATCCGATTTTACAGCCAGAATGATCAGTTTCTAATAAAGTGCTTTAAAATCTCCATATGTACAGACATGCAGTCTTAACATCACAAACTGTTTTGTCTGTTCCCATAGAACAAAGGAAATCCCATGGCGATAATAGTGACAGCAGACAAAAACAGTGTGTCGATGTTGTTTATCTTATGAGATTTGACACAAGCAATGCTTGCAAACTCAATTGTAGTCTAAACTCTTGCTTGATAAATGTGGTTTAGGAAATCATTCCCACAAAACCACTCTGAGAAATGGACAGTTTGGAAACGTTTTGGGTGATGCTACAAGAGGCAGTTTTGTCTCTCATCCACTCTGGAACAGCGATTTCCTTCACCTGGAAACATGGATTTTCAAAAAACGCTCCCTAGCAGTCATGCATGCTGTGGAAAACAATGACATTTGGATACAGAAGACAAAAGTGTGTAACCAAAGGCATATTAAGATGGGATGTGGGCAAAAATCTTAGCATCACACATCACCTTTAAGAGTGAAGATTTTCAGATGGAACGAGACAGATGGACAGACAGACAGGAATAGACGTGAATGAAAGGAGGGAGAGAGACAGACACAAAGGAGGCGTGAAAGGTTTAATCAGGACAGCAGACAGCAGTCTGACCCACCCAGACACAGAGCAGACATCTGCAAGCCACTGGCCTCGGGCTGTTTGTGGAACACGCACATGAATACACACCCCAAGTCATCTCACACACACTCCATTTGCATCCCAATTGTCCCAGACACCCCAACCCCCCTCTCTAGGGGACAGAAGAGCAGGTTGGCTACTGCCTTCTAGGGTTGAACCCTCTTGACCTAGGTGACCTCCTGAAACAGCCCCTTCCCCTATTCCATCCAATAGGAGGTGACTGCCAGCTAAGCACCACCCCCCTTTATGTCTTACATCTCTTTATGTCTAGCCAGGACTTTCTGCGTCTGGAAAGACACCTCTGCTGCTTACACACACACACACACACACACACACAAAATACCTAATTCTCTAAGATTGTGTCATGGTCCCATTTACACTGGAGAATGTGAAGGATTTTCATCAATGTAATGCTTTTGAGAGAAAGGATATCCATCCATCTCTCAGTCTCTCATTTTATATCATATAAAAAACATGTCTCCCTAGGTATAGTGGTGACTCACATAGTCGGGCAGGACGGTCGAATCGTCGGCTCCCAGAGGCCCACGCAAGGACTGCGTCGCTTGCTCCAAAACCTTATTGTGCTTCTTTGACAGCAGAGCAAACAAGCTGAGAGAGAGAAACAGACAGACAGAGAAAGATGCTTAGAATCACTGAAACAACTCATTAAGTCTTTCTTGAAAACATTCAGAGAGGTTGTGTTTGTCTCAGAGTGTCCCGTCTGTCACATTATCAGCAGAAAACAAAAACAGCATGTCACTTTGATGAATGACATTGTCATATTACAGCTGTGTTTTACCAATCACATTCTCAGAGACGAGCGAGATCGTAATCTACATGTCTGGCTACAAGGTGCAGTGGTTCTTCCACAGACTTTTAATCCAGTGGCTCTTAACTGGTTTTGCAAAACCAGTTAAATTGTACAAACAAAAATTGTACAAAAACTATTGAATCGTACCAAAATGACAAAACTGTTATTAAAATCAAATATAAAGAGCAGGCACACAACAATTGGCTAAATTATTTACATGACAATCAATAAATTACTTAAACTACTTCAAAGAGTTCTCATCTAAAAATCCTCCACGTGCAACAATGACAGCTTTGCAGATTCTTGTTATTCTAGTGGTCAGTTTGTCCAGATACTCAGGTGACCTTTCACCCCACACTTCCTGTAGCACTTGACCTTTCACCCCTCACTTCCTGTAGCACTTGCCATAGATGTGACTGTCTTGTCGGGCACTTCTCACACACCTTACAGTCTAGCTGATCCCACAAAAGCTCAATGGGGTTAAGATCCGTAACACTCTTTTCCAATTATCTGTTGTCCAATGTCTGTGTTTCTTTGCCCACTCGAACCTTTTCTTTTTGTTTTTCTGTTTCAAAAGTGTCTTTTTCTTTGCAATTCTTCCCATAAGTCCTCCTGAGTCTTCTCTTTACTGTTGTACATGAAACTGGTGTTGAGCGGGTAGAATTCAATGAAGCTGTCAGCGGAGGACATGTGAGGCGTCTATTTCTCAAACTAGAGACTCTGATGTACTTCTCCTCTTGTTTAGTTGCACATCTGGTCTTCCACATCTCTTTCTGTCCTTGTTAGAGACAGTTGTGCTTTGACTTTGAAGACTGTAGTGTGCAGCTTTGGATGAAATCTGCAGTTTTTGGCAATTTCAAGCATTTTATCGCCTTCATTCCTCAAAACAATTATTGACTGATGAGTTTCTAGAGAAGTTTATTTTTTGCCATTTTTGACCTAATATTGACCTTAAGACATGCCGGTCTATTGATACTGTGGAACTCAAAAACAAACACACAGACAATGTTCAGCTTCATTTAATGATCCAAACAGTTTAACTGTGTTTGATATAATGGCAAGTGATTTTCTTGCACCAAATGATCAATTTATCATGATTACTCAAGTATAAGGTGTTGGAGTGATGCTGCTGTCTAGATTTGATCAAAAATGACTTTTTTTACATAGTAAATGGTGCTGTTTTTTACATCAGTAATGTCCTGACTATACATTGTGATCAGTTGAACGCCACTTTGGTGAATTAAAGTACCAATTTCCATCCGAGACGGCAAAATCTGTCCATTATTCCAAACTTTTGGCCACCAGAGTATATATATTTATACTGCGTGTAATTTTTTACAGATCTGTGTGTATATACACACACACACACACACACACACACACACGTAAGCGTCCAGACAGGATTTCAAAATGGCCTCTAAATGTCCGGGATTTGGCTTTGTCTCCATATAGATGTGCTCTCTACAGTTAGTACGATCATATATTCTGTTTATTTGATACTGCGCATCAGTTTTCACGTGTATATGTCCATACATGTGATTATTCTGGCTGAGAGGAGCAGCGGGCACTCTATCAAAGCACTTTTTTAACTCTCTCTCCCGCGCGCCCAGACATGCTCTGCAACTCTCATCCAGAAATATCAATAACGTAAGGACACTTTAAAAAGTACGTTCTCCAACTCTGAAAATTATTAAACAGAACATGTTTTATCAGACACTAGTGTGTAGTGTAATACTGTAATATATAAATATGTTTTAATTGTATCTGATCGTTCTGTTTTTATTTTATGTTGTAGTATTTAATTTTATGGGCATTATTAAAAGTTTTAATAAATGTATTAAACACATTAAATGTATTTGTATTTCACCCATAATTTTAGATAAAACTAAACTAAATTGAATGGACACATTGAAAATGAAGTAGAAATAAAAAATTATTAAAATTCATAATAATAACTACTAACGCTGCTTTTACTTTCTTTGGTGTATGTTTCAGTGGTGGGGAATATGATCAACAGAACGCAATAAGAAATGCGTTGAAGGACAGTTTTGTCTTCATACACCTAAAGCACATGCTTTCATTCTGAAACCACTTTGAAGTTAGTTCAGAAATCATAAAATGTGTTTTTGTTACAATAATATAGATAATTGTTTTTTCTTAGCTGTGAAGGTTAAAATAAGCTTAAAATATTGATGTTGAGTTTACGGTTACAATTTGAATTCAGTTTCATGAACAGATTCATTCTGACACGACTCGGCCCGTTCACGTCGATGTTCACTCTGTGCTCTCCTAAAGTCAACAACCATCTCTTTTGTTTTGTCCACATTCAGAGACAGGTCCGTTAGCCGCTGCACCTCCTCTCTGTATGCCGACTCGTCGTTCTTGCTGATGAGACCCAGCACGGTCGTGTCATCGGCGAACTTAATGATGTGGTCGAGCTGTGCATTGCTACAGCAGCGGACTGAGCACACACACCCCTGGGGGCCCCGGTGCTCAGTGTGGTGGAGATGCTGTTCCCGATCCGGACTGACTGAGGTCTCCCAGTCAGGAAGTCCAAGATCCAGTTGCAGAGGGAAGTGTCCAGGCCCAGCAGGTTCAGCTTTCCAATCAGGTGCTGGGGAATGATTGTGTTGAATGCTGAGCTGAAGTCTATGAACAGCATTCGAACATATGAGTCCTTTTTATCTAGGTGGGTGAGGGCCAGATGGAGGGTGATGGCGACGGCATCGTCTGTTGAACGGTTTGGACGATATGCAAACTGCAGTGGGTGTGAGTGCGACGGGACGGTAGTCGTTGAGGCTGGACACTGAAGGCTTCTTTCACATGGGGATTACGGTGGTGGCCTTGAAGCACGTTGGAACGACGGCGCTGCTCAGAGAGATGTTGAGATGTTGATCTGCACATCCTCTGAGCACTCTGCCAGGAATGTTGTCTGGTCCAGCAACCTTCTGTTGGTTGACTCTACGTAGAGTTCGAATTATGTAATTACAAATAATGAAAATATCTATTACTATTGAATTAAATCAGAAAAGATAGTTAAAATCTGCAGTTTACATACACCTTAAACAAGCTAAACATTTACATTTATGCATTTGGCAGACGCTTTTATCCAAAGTTAGACTTACAGTGCACTTATTACAGGGACAATCCCCCCCGGAGCAACCTGGAGTTAAGTGCCTTACTCAAGGACACAATGGTGGTGGCTGTGAGGTTCAAACCAGCAACCTTCTGATTACCAGTTATGTGCTTTAGCCAACTACGCCACCACCACTCATCAAGGCTTGACATAATTTTTTGGGATTTCCCAAGCTGCTTAAAGGCACAGTTAACTTAGTGTATGTAAACTTCTGACCCACTGGAATTGTTTTATAGTCAATTAAAAGTGAAACAATCGGTCTGTAAGCAATTGTTGGAAAAATAACTCCTGTCATGCACAAAGTAGATGTCCTAAACGACTTGCCAAAACTATAGTTTGCTAATATTAAATCTGTGGAGTGGTAAAAAAATGAGTTTTAATGACTTCAATCTAAGTGTATGTAAATTTCTGACTTAAACCTTAAATATTATTATCCTGCTCTCTCTAAAGAAAACAACGTGCAAAAACAACTAAATCTATGCCAATGAGAATCTATGATTATTTTTTAATATTGCTTCTTGTTAAAAAGAAGTGAAGAACATGTTCAGTCTGAGATTATAGACAGATTTGTATTTATGTTTGGAAAAGAGTTGAAATCCATGTGACAGTGGAAGGGAAGAGCAGAGAGCAGAGTGGAGTGTGTGTGTAGTGTTCAGACAGAACGCCATGTCACTGTGACCTACTGATAGAGAGACAGCACATTAAATGCCCACTGGCACACACACAGAACTATCTGCCCGTCTGGACTCGGTCTTGATCTGTCTGATACAAACATACACACACACAGACTCTGTCTGGAACATTCTGTCAAGCCAAACAGTGTATCTGCCTGTTTAAGAGATTGATATGCAAGACCATTTATAGACACAATAATGCAAATGTAAAAAATGTGCAACAAAACGGAGTAATAAAATAGTGAGGAAATAGAAAAGGAAAACAGCTTTAAACATAAGATCATTGAGATTAGTTCATTTGAATGGTGATTAGGGCTGGGTGATATAGACGTATACATACATACACACACACACACATATACATATGTATATATATATATATATTTATTTATTTTTTTCCAGACTAATCATAATTTTGTTGCAAATGTATTTAAAAATAGAGCAAAACTAGTTAAACAATTATATTTATATGTACCAATATGTCAATGCACATTAATGAACAGTGATATATATATACATATATAAATATTATACTAAATATAGACCTTATTCACAGCAATGCCATCTTTGATTTCTGATGGGAATGACATTGAGGCTGTGACAGATAGATGTACGGTCTCTTCAATGGGCTGTACTCCAGTTTAAAGTGTTTTTGGATCGTTCTGCGGACAAAACATTGAAAAATATATTTTCAAGAACATTCAGTAGACAAAAAACTCCAGACAACACGAGTTGTAGAAAATCAGATATGATCTAGGTGCTTTTTACAGCTTTATGTGCCGTTGAGGAGATGGTAAGACTATACCTTACAGCCTCGTCGTCAATCAAATTAAAAAAGTTGGAGCTAGTGTGAATAAGGTCTGTAATTCACCCCAAAATTCTGTCATTATCTACCCTACTCTAATGCTGTTCTGTACACCATATGACTTTGGTTTCAGTGCAGTACTAATTTTATTTATTGCTAAATTTTCACAAAAAAAAAAAAGAGGCATAAAATGTCCACTATTGTCCAAAACCCAAATTAGTAGCGAAACTTATGTGCAATATAGTCCCAATTATAGGGTAAAAAAAGTCCCAAAGAAGTTGTGGAAAATATTCCCAAAACTGTTGTCAAAATAGTCCTCCAATAAAATAAATACTTCCAGCTTACAGTTCTTCAATACATAGGATTACAGTTAATATTTAATTGATAATATGTAGAAAATAAATAAATAAATAAATAAATAAATATATATATATCCTAAAAACTGTGCAAAATTGTAAAAAAAGAGAAAATTTAGCAAAAATATACCAAAAATAGTACAGAAAATTACATACAAAATAGTCCCCCAGAAATTTGGCAAAATAGAGACAAAAATTAGCACAAATAGTCCTTAAAGTATGCCTTTTACTCACAGTTTTCAATAAATGGTTAATGGAAGAATAATATTTATTTAAAATTACATTCATTCTTATGCACCAATATTTCAATACATTTGAGCTGAAGTATTAACCGTAATAAAATAAAAAATCGTGATATGACCTAATGTGATTATCAAACCATGTGGGCTGCGATTTAATAAAACAACAACAACACTGGGACAACATGAGAGTGAGTAAACGATGACAGAACTTTGAATAACTCCGCAAACAATATTGAATCGGTGTCTGTTATGTCTGTCTGTCCACAGCCAATAGAAGTGATTCTTTGTTGTCTGATGATTGAAGTGCTTCGTTTGGTGTCTGAAGTGTCTGTTCAGTCTGTCTGGAGCAGGTGGTGTTCTCACTGTGCTAATGGGACACACAGCGGCGAGCAGCACTCAGTCGTCTCTGAAAGCCACTTGAAGCTAAAAATACCCTGTCTGTCTCTTAGAATGGGGCTCCTTCAGTGCACCTGTGCACACATATGCACACACACACGCACACGCACGCGCACATATCTTGGAAGTATTTCTTGTTCTGCCTTTAAATTGCTGATTTAAATATAAAATATAAAATATTAATTGCATTACAGTAATGAGAATCTAACGAGAATCATAAAACGTTGAGAACTGCACAAGTGAAATATCCAGATGCATTACATTAATGAAAAACTGTTCGTTAAAGCGAACACGAGAGAGAAGAGAAATACAGTCGATGAGGAAAACGACACTAAGCTTCCTGTTAAAGTAACAGACCAATCAAACACGTCCAAAGCTCTTTCATTGACAGCTTTAAGATCAAAGCAAATCAATATCACCTTGAAAATAACCATCAGAGTCCATCTTCATTCCAATTAGCACGGCAGATCTCTACCAGTCCACTGAGATCCAGTCAAACGACACTTTAATAGATCGATAACATTTATAGACCTACATGAAAAGTCTTCTTTCTGTGAGTCTCAGGGGAAACTTATCTTGACAGGACTCAAGAGGATGTTAAATTGTAAGCATGGAGAATCTCTGTCAGTCAACAGAAGCTCTTAATTGGAAACAACAGAGATGCCATTTGATGGTATGATCACGTAGGGCATGTTATATACACATGGGGGCGCTGTTAACAAGTAAACCACTGTCTTCCTCTCAGTCTGATAAACAAGGAAGTATTAAGCGTGCGGCACGCTGTGGGACCATTTTGTGTGTGAAGACGACATGTTCCGATGCATATAGGAGTTTAGTAGTAGTATAATGAGGTACCATTTAAAAAAAACAAACATCTGCAAGTCAGCCTTGACATCTAAGAGCATACACCAATCAGCCACAACATTATAACCACCTGTCTAATATTGTGTAGGTCCCCCTCGTGCCGCCCAAACAGCGCCAACCCAGATATTCTTCTCAGCACAATTGTACAGAGTGGTTATCTGAGTTACCGTAGACCAGTCTGACCATTCTCTGTTGACCTCGCTCATCAACAAGACATTTCCATCCACAGAACTGCCGCTCACGGGGTGTTTTTTGTTTTTGGCACCATTCGGAGTAAATTCTAGAGACTGTTGTGTGTGAACATCCCAGAAATACTCAAACCAGCCCGTCTGGCACCAACAATCATGCCACGGTCCAAATCACTGACATCACATTTCTTCTCCATTCTGATGGTTGAGGTTAGTTATCACCTCGTACTCGTAGGTCAGGACTCCAGACTAAAACACAGAATTGCTTGATTTAGATTGCTGTTCAGAAACCAGAAAGGAAGCTGAAGACGGTAATGATATCTTAATGATAACCCATTAATTGGAGGTTTATTAAACAGAATGCAGTTGAGAAGATACGTTTGCATTCCCTTTTGTCTCATAAATGTTTACACCCCTTTTGTAATTTATTATGAGAATTAAATAAATAAGAGATCAAATATTTTTTCTTTTATCCAATGGCAGGCTAGCGCTTTGCTTGGCAGCTCTGCCGCCATTGGTGTATGAGTGTGTGTGTGAATGGGTGATTGGGACATAGTGTAAAGCACTTTGGTAACCTCGATTTACCATTTTCTTCTCCCATTTTCTACCCAATTTGGAACGGCCAATTCCCAATGCGCTCCAAGTCCTTGTGGTGTCGTAGTGACTCGCCTCAATCCAGGTGGTGGAGGACAAATCTCAATCCGCGCATCTCATCACGTGGGTTGTTGAGCACGTTACCATGGAGACATGGCGCATGTGGAGGCTTCATGCTATTCTCCGCGGCATCCACACACAATTCACCACATGCCCCACCGAGAGCGAGAACCACATTATAGCGACTACGAGGAGGTTACCCCGTGTGACTCTACCCTCCCTAGCAACCGGCCCAATTTGGTTGCTTAGGAGACCTATTTATATTTAGTGCTGCTCTTCAGAATCTACATTACAGGTAATTAAAGCAAGTATAGTATGCATATAGTAGTGCGATGTCTTTTTTGACGGCTGATTCGTTGAGAAAGTGACTCTGATTCAAACGGCTAACCTGAGCTCCTGAGTTCAAACCCTCAGTTCTTTTCGGGTGATTCATTAAAAAAGACCCGGTTCAAAAGAGTCATTTGTTCACGCTGGGTTTGTAGTTGCGTGCGATGCAGGGAGCTCGGCAGAAACCGAACGGGTGAAAAGCGGTTCGAGACACACTGGTGCTCTAAAAATATATTCAATAACTCACACGAAACTGCATATGAATGCACGCAACACGACTGTCGCCAATGGCAACTAGATTTAAATTAAGTGTCGCAATCAATTATTTTGGGTCACATTTGAGTCACAGTCGTGAGCCCTGTAGGTTAAATTTAATTTGTCATGAAATATAAGTAAATATAAGATTGTTCATTCAAATGTTTATGTAATAGCTATTGCTAAATCTGCACATCTGTGGCTTATTGGTTAACTGGTTAAAAGAATTTGCCAAAATTTGTACCCCTAGTCCCAATTTAAGCAAGCATTTATATACACTTACCCATGTTGCAAATATGTAAAAACAATAAACAACATTATCATCAAAATTGGAACAACTGCTTTTAGGCATAGTGCGATATAATCCCAAAAATGATTAACAAAATAGTTGCAAAAATTGAACAAAACAATCCCAAAATAGTTTCAAATATGTGGGAAACAGACCCAAAATTGTAGTGGAAAATTATGAACAAGCTAGTCCCCAAAAAATTTACAAAATATTCATAGAGAAAAAGTAGCAAAATAGACCCAAAAATAGCAATGAAAATTGTGTGCAAAATAATCCTAAACAAATTTGCCATATAGACCCAAAATAGCAACAAATATTATGTATTTCAGCATCAACATCCCATGACACTCACGAAACAAGAAATACAACCACACACACCTAATCACACACTCTGATCTGTGTGGTCTGCATCTAATGCAGAGCTGGCCTCATAACACTAAACACTTCCTGTCTGTACAGGAAGCAGAATTGTCCAGACAGCCTGGAGCTATTAAAGTTGTTTAATACTGAACTTTTACAGACACTGAGGCATCAAAGAGCAAAACAGTGTTCTTGCTCATTTCTGAAGCAGCTGGGTGCTATCTACACCCACCACAGGAAACGCATAAACATTAGACGGAAAAACAATATCCTTAAAACCAGCTTCAATGGAATGGAGACGCCGTCTGCAGTAATATCGACAACTTGTTCGCTTTTGACAAAAACTGTTATGTGTACTTTGAAGATGACCTTTAACTGTGGAAAGAAGAACTTCAAATAGCTTGTACAATTATATTTGATATGTGTGGAAGCTCTGAGATGCAAATGTTGCATACAGAAAGAAATAATGAGAAATTGTGAAATCAGACAATTTCAGGATATTCTTCCGTGTATAATAATACATTTCAAGCCAATCCAGAGCACAGACAAAAAAAACAAACCATAAGGGACATTAAATGAAAATGGAAAAAAGGTTCATTATAAAACCTCAATTCTAAAGATAAACTTTGGAAAATGGCGAATAGAAATACAAGAGTCTCCCAAAACATCCCAAAGCCATTCAAGAGACTACATATTTATAGACAGTAACACTCTCTATAAAGTCTGCATATTTAAATACAAAAGGACATTTATTTTTAATATCTGATATTGCGCATTTGAGAAAATCGCTATCGGTTACGTTAAACGTTAGCACCAAGACATTATGATTGTCATGTATTATGTAATGATTTATACATCTATATGTATGCTTTAGGGCTGAAACTATTAGTCGACGTTATCAATAACATCGACAAAAAGTTCAATTTGATCTTTTAACGCAACATGAGATCATTTGAAGCGCTAACGATGACGCTAACGATAACGCAGGAGAGCAGCGTCAGAATTACACAGCTCATGGTCCAGCCGCACTCCAAACTTTCCAAACAGATTAAGGTGATGTAGATCGCAAAGTATAATTATAATACAACAACACCAAAGTAATTACAGAAGCAGTGTCATCTTGACGTGAAATAAAGCAGAGCCGTATCTGGCGTTCCGCTTCAGCAAAACTCACCTGTCAGAGCATCTAAAAAGGAAACACCCCGGCGTTATGGTTAATGCATCCTTTCTTAAAGTTCAAATAATAAGGAAGTGGGCTGTATAAATAAGCACACAACTGAAACTGGTGTTTCTCTGTGCAATTAGAGCCACTTATATGAGTTGTGAGAGAGTTTTAATCTTCTCCCTGCTGATAATCTTCACCTCTCACGCGCATTTGCAGCAGCTGGATTATAACATGATTGCTCAAGACATGGTGAATCATAACGTGGGCCACGTTTGTTTTTTGTGAGTCAAAGATGAATCGATGTGACCAAAAAGGTGAGTGTGTATTCTTAGCCCATTATACACTGCAAAAATAAATAAATAGGTTTTAGATTTGTGCTTTTTGGTTTATTTTCCAATATAAGTATCTAAATCTCCTTACGCACATTTACTTTAGGTGATATACCACAGAAGAAAACAATGTTATTGGAGAATGCTGAATATAATATTTAAATATATTAAAATGATCTAAAAATCCTTAAAACAAGATACATTTACTTTAGAAGCAACATATCAGATATTTAGACTAAAGAGAAATATAAGTGCATTTTGTCTTTAATGCTTAATAAGTGATAAAATACACTTATATTCAAGATACATTCTCTAAAAACTAGTCTAAATATCTTATATGTTGCTTCGAAATGTAAATATATCTTGTTTTAAGGATTTTTAAACCATGTTAAATGGAAAACAAGACAAAAACACTTAATAGGATTTTTTTTGCAGTGAATTAAATAAATTAAACAATAAAAATCAAAGTATGTTTTTCCTTGTAATTCCGTGAATGTCATTTTGAGGTATTTTTAAAAGATGATTTTGTCCTTTTTATTGTTAGCAAACACGTTTAATACAACCTTTTAAGTCGAGGCACAAGCTGAATATTTGGTGAAGAATAATTGAATCAATAAAGTCGAATAATCATTCTAATCGTTAGATTAGTTGATTATCAGTGCTTCATAGAAAGTGTTTCCTATTCTTTAATTAAACATTTTCCCTTTAATTAACTGTCTAATGTAAATAATACACCAAGGATTTCAGCATCTGGTTTGCTTTAAACCGTAAAAGGTCATAGGAAATAGCCCCTGATGATTGACATCAGCACAAGTCTCAGAAATTGCAACTCCACCTTTAAATATATTAAGAAAACAGCATAATTATTCAATTTAGCCCCCATAAACAGTGACCTTTGCTTACTCACACGAAACCAAAAACTGTTGCTTGGCACTCACAGTCAAGCTAACTTATGAGCTAACCACGAACACCGCCAGTACTCCACAACTCGACAAAACAGCTTAAAAAGCAAGTTCTGCACAGCCATGTACAAGCACAATTAGTGTACTGGGCCTGGCGCTCCCCGCTTATTAGCAGAGTTGCAACAGGCTTTTATATAAAAGGTTTGTATTGCTACCACTGGTAAGCATTACATCCTCCCGCCAATAATGACTTTGCTAAGAAACTGAAATAAGAAAAAAGGTAAAAATAAAACGAAAAAGGGGGGAAATAATGGCGAGGGAAAAAATACAATTAAATGCTGACATTGCTGGAGAAAATACAGCTGATATTTCAGAAGAACGTTGCAGTTTTAGTAAAACACTTTTTCCTTTGGCAAAGTATCATGCTCGCTAATGAGGTTAACTGAAGAGAGAGGGTTTAGCAAGTCAAGCTTAGGCCTTACGTTACCTTCACCTCATGCCGGAATTACCATAATTATGAGATTCCTGACTTGTAAATCTGAGTTCAACAAAGACATGTGCACTTTTTTACAAGTTGTAAACTCTGAATTATATGATAGCTCCAAATTGACCACTTACATCATGTAAAAAAATTAAAAAAACAGTTCACAGTTAAAGGCGGTTCACAGTGATTTCTGCTTAATGTTATATTATCGAGCAATTCTTTAGTTCTTAAACATTTTGCAAGAACATACGAATGGAGGAGAATTAACGTAGTGATTAAATATTTTGTTGTAATCAACAACAAAGCTACACATTATACGTTAACATGATTTTAGTGTGATAAAATCACTTTCTGACCATCTCTGTGTGAAGTTATATCCAATATTACAACTTCATTATCATGACAACAAAACCCTGTAATCACGGTATTGGATGTAACTTTACACAGATTAGGTAAGACAGCGATTTTATCACACTAAAATCATGTTAATATGTATAAACTTTGAAACAATATGTATTTCCATTTATAGACTGGCCCCATTCACTTCCATTATAAGCGCTTTCCTGTATGGAGCTATATTTGTGCCAAAATTCTGCATGCACAAAATTATATATTATATTATATTCTGACAATACACTCAAAGTGCTTCACACAGTGAACAAGGGGGCTCTCCTCAACCACCACCAGTGTGCAGCATCCACCTGGATGATGCAACGGCAGCCATAGTGCGCCAGAACACCCACCACACACCAGCTATTGCTGGAGAGGAGAGAGTAGAGTGAAACAGCCAATTAATGGATAGGATTATTAGGAAGCCATGATTGATAAGAGCTAATGAGGGGAATGTTTTTTGCACATGCGTAAACTCAGTTTGGTAAAGCAATGTATCTTCTTGTAAAGATTCATTCATTTTGAGCAAAAGAAAATCAATTATGCACTCAAAGTTCATTTGAATGTGAATTTGCACAGAATTCTGAAACTCAACCGTTTCCGCGCCGGCAAGATCAAACTCGCTCTCTCCTTATACCCACTCTGCTCATAGCTTTGATCGCTTGCTTGATTAACAGAGACACATTGATACAATGTGTCCGAGTTTCAGCCAATCAGAGATGAGGTGATACATTTTGATTGGCTGGATAGATCACTGATCATTCTACTAATCAAAACTGGAGATAGAGGAGAAGGGGTCAAAATATCATCTTGTGCATGCAGAAAATCATCTGGGTGTGCAAAATAACTTTTTGTGCACTCCAAATATCCTTTTGCATGCTCAAAATATCTTGAATAATATTTAAAAATAGGGTATTTTTTTCCCCCAACATAAACAAAAGCATGGTAACATGCATTTAATAATGACAGGACAACGAAAACCACATGAACGCCTCAAAATTATGAAATCAAAATAATCTTGAACTAAACCTGACTTGTTTACAACGTGGCACAAAGCTGACATTTTTGTGTTATATAAGACGTGATATTATTCAGGAAGCAATTTCCAACCAATCAAGATGGTTGATTTTCATCAGCTTTGAAAACACCCTGAACTTTATTGTGTTTCTCATTTTCAGTGCATTTGAGGTGATCGCCGTATTATTCTGCCAAAGTCAACAAGCATTTAACCCACTTAAATTCAGAATGTGTATCAAGGGCTATCATGCAATGAAACGGGATCGGTTTGTTTTCAGCTTTGGCCAAATCAAACTGTTCGAAACTGTCACGGTGTGTGCGTGTTTGTGTTTGTTCTATAACAGTTGTTCACCTTCCTGATCTCAAACAGATCTATTTTCTGGACCGATGCAAATCAGCCCATCTGTGATGCTGGCTCGCTGCCAGACTACACACGGACACAAACTGACTCTCTTGATAAAACATGTATTATCTAATACGCACACACAGTCACTCGCACTCTTACCTTATAATTCGCTGAGCAGCGTACTGATGTAGGTTGCGAAACTGGGCTGACATGTTGGCTAGGGCGGCCAGGCAGTTTGTGTGCAGGTATTTATCCTAAAGAAGGTTAAATCAATAAAAACAAAATATTTAATTTTCATTTGACTCCCTGAACAGAATTGTTTCGCAGCTCTAACATCAAACCACATCCAGTCTTGTTGGTGTGAGTATTGCTATTTCCTCATGTCGTTTTAAATGTCTAATGTACATCTCTATTGAAAAACTGAGTTTATATTTGAAGTGCTTTGTGATTGTAGTCTCACCCTGGTCCTCGTCATGTTAAACTGGATGGTTCGAATCACAACAAGGATCAACAGACTGCCCAGAGAAATCTCTGTTAGAACACGTTCGGTGTACCACGAGATGTTCTTCAACATCTATGAGAGAGCGAGAGAGAGAGAGAGAGAGAGAGAGAGAGTGAGAGAAAGAGTGAGAGAAAGAGAAAGAGAAAGAGGAGAGAGAGAGAGAGAGAGAGAAATAAAAAGAGAGAGAGAGGGAGAGAAAGAGGGAGAGAAAGAGAGAGAGAGAGAAATAAAAAGAGAGAGAGAGGGAGAGAAAGAGAAAGAGGGAGAGAAATAAAAAGAGAGAGAGGGAGAGAAAGAGAAAGAGGGAGAGAGAGAAAGAGTGAGAGAGAGGGAGAAAGAGAAAGAGTGAGAGAGAGGGAGAGAGAGAAAGAGTGAGAGAGAGAGAGAGAGAGAGAGAGAGAGAGAGAGAGAGAGAGAGAGAGAGAGGGGGGGGAGAGAAAGAGAAAGATAAATAAAAAGAGAGAGAGAGAGAGAGAGAGAGAGAGAGAGAGAGAGAGAGAGAGGGGGGAGAGAAAGAGAAATAAAGAGAAATAAAAAGAGAGAGAGAGAGAGAGAGAGAGAGGGAGAGAAAGAGAGAGAGAGAGAGATAAGAAAGGATGAGTTTGTTGAAGGCAAAAGTAGAAAAGTTGTATTGTTTCAACAGGTTATACTGTAATGATTTACAGGGTTTCCCTACATTTTGACCCATGAATTTCCATGACATTCCCTTTACCTTTCCAGGTGTTTCTGAATACTGGAAATGTATTTTTTTTAATCACTTTAACTCGGATTAGCTTATAAATAATTGTGAACGATAAGTGGACTATTTAATTGAAAAGAACAAACTCAAAAGAACAATTTACTCACAAATGGAAAATCCCTCTATCTTTCAAAAAAGCTTCATTAGAGCAATACAGAGTACAGTCGAGTAAAACTAGAAAAAAATATATATATTTAAAGCTACACTACGCAACTTTGTGCTCTCTAGCGACATCTGTGGTTAAAACTTAAAACTGTAAGCACTTTGCGGAAGAGCAACGTATGGGTACGTTCACACACGTAGTTCGGTTCTCTTGGTCCGGACCAAAAATGAAAATTCTCCTTTCGTGGTCCACAGGATAAACAACAGCACATGGATTTGTAACGTCACAAAAGTAAATACATAATGACAATTTTCATTTTGGGGTGAAAAATGCATTTATTATTGCTAGCAGTGTCAAAGTGTCCTGAATACTGAAGAATTGTGTTTACATGCAGCATTAAAGTAAATGTAAACGCTTAACCAATGAAAGTCAAATGGGACATATGAACAAGAACGAATCATTGAACAGCATGTGACTGTACGTGTAAGCGCGTCCTCACCACTTCATGTATAGAGCGGTTGAATGCGTCGTCCTCTGTGAGGATGAGGAGGATGATGAGAGACATGTACACATGATGAGAGTTTCTCTCCTCTACATGATACAAGATCTCCAGAATCGGCAAAACCTGGAGAGAGGGACAGAGAGATTGCTTTAGCCATGTTTCTATAATCTACTGGCAATTGTAGAGTTCACAATGCATCATATTATGTGGTTGTTATTTAGCATGGGGAGGGGGGGGGGGCATTTATCACAGTAACCCCATTCAGTTTCATGGGTTAAATGAAACTAAAACATATGGGACTTTGACCTTGGTCAGAGTAGCATCACATTTCATTTTGGAGCTTTCCAGCACAAACCTGACGGGACCCTACAAGCCATCGGTTTTCAGGCCAATTTGGATCAGTTTATCCAAGGATAATTTGGGTTTGGTATTAATAAAAAAATAATAATAAAAAAAAATGTATATTATTATCATTATAAATATTTTGATTATATAATATAAATAATAAAATGTAAAAAAAATGGCTAAAATTATTTTCTAGATAATTCATGCGCTCTCACTCACAGACATGCACGAGTTCAGGGTTGTTCACAACGAGCAAGTTTTTTCATGCATCTGTGCTTTTTTTGACAGTTTACACAACACCTTACATTTTATTCACCATCTCACGCAGGACCGGCGCATTTTAAGACAACGCGTCGAGTGAAAAAGAACGTACATTTTTAAAAACACACCTGAGCTAAGGCTAGCATCTTTTTAGGACTGGTGTACCAAAGATTTGACGTTACTATATGTTTCTATACTATTTTAGGCTTCAAATTGGATGGTACAAGTCCGGCCGTGTATTAATAGATTTATAATGTCTTTAAAAGGCTGTAATGTTCAATTGGTCTTGATGGGTCAGCTGAATAAACAATGAAAATAAAAAACATCTTTCCAAAGTCATTTCAGTAGACAAATATTCCAGAAAACACGAGTTGAGATGATATTTCGATGTGACGACCTTTATACAGCTTTCTACAGTGTATGCCAGGTGTCCATCCCTCACAACCCGTTTTCATTTCTGTCAGAACTGTAATATGGAGCTGCTCTGACTAATGTCTATTTGTTATTTGCACTTCAAACAAATAAATTCAAAAAAGTGTGGTGTAACATTCGCTGTGGACTATGACGCATTCAGAGGTGTTAAATGTGTGGGTGTGAATGTGCACATTGAACTCACCAGGTTCTCCGTGTCTGTCCGGGACAGTATGTATGTCCTCATGTTGGTGTTCTGGTGCAGGAGTGTGTACAGCAGTAACGTCACCTGATCTGATTTCTGCTGTTCACACAGCGCCGTGTACAGACTGTTAAAGTTGATCTGAAACGTGTGCGGTTGAGGAGACGGGATGGATGACGAATCTGACACACACATACCAAAATCCTTTCATGGGTAAGCACTTAATAAAACTTCTAAATAATTATATATTGTGACAAAAAAGACTATAACTATAATAGCAGACCCAAACCTTCAATATTAAACTATAACAATCAATTAGTTTTTAATAACATTTGTGGCGTCATTTTTACCACACCAAACAATTTTGCACCTTATAAATGTGTGTACTTGTTTACAAAGTCGAAAAAAGTGTCATTGAAGAGCATGTTTGAGATACGTGATGTAAAATCAATGTAAATATCACTTGTGAGCGGAATATTTCGATTGGGCATAATTTCCAATCTCTGTAATTTTACCAATTTATCCAAAAAGATGAATTGAAAAATGTAAAATATGACATTTACTTTAATGTTATTTAATTGGGTGTAATGTTAGCTATGAATTTAGCCTTAGCAAGACAAAGTAGTCATACATTTTATTTTATAAACTTTAAAAATGTCAGAACCTTCAGTGTTATTTCAACCACATAATTCTAATGGAGAACTTTTTTGGGTGCAATCATTTTAATTTCGGTGCATCACAAGCTTCAATCTCAGAAAAGTCAACATAAACTCGTCATTCGGGGAACTGAATTATGTTACAAATCATATATGGCAGACGGGGTGATCCGGTTTACCTTGCGTGTTTTTGAAGCAGGTAACAGCCTGGCGGTATGAGTTTGGACAGTCCGGTCCGTCTGTCAAATTGGCCAGAACCAACAGTAATAACAGACTCTGATTGGACAGCGGGAGAGAATTCTGCTCTTGCTCCGCCCCTGGTCTGCCGCTGACTCCGCCCAACGTGAACACGCTCCATAATCCACCTGAATAACACACACACAGACACATGAGGTCACACGCATCAACATGAGGAGACTTTAATTAACTGTGACAAAGAAAAAGGTCACGTCAATCATCACAGATATTTAAAAACTCACATTAAAAGCAGATTATTTCCAAATGTCTCTGACGGCGTGCAGTTATTTGGTTCAGTAAGTCGAACACAATTGATGGGGTTTACTAAGGCTCGTATTTAAGGTGAGTGATTTGAACCAATCCGAAACCACTTCAGACATGAAATGACTTACACTGTAAGTGTCTCACAGGAACGTAGATTTGTGCATTTGTGCAGTTGAAATACATTTTTGTGGTAATCAACATTATGCCACAAATGCTGCCGACTGGTATTAAACCCGAAAACTTCTTAAGAAGCAGAACAGTGCAACCAACATTTTATTTGAAGCACTTGCATGAATTTTTCAGTTCAAATGTTTCTATTTGAACCTGTGAAGTTTTCTAAACTTGGGACAATTTTTCCAGGTTGCTTAATTTCTGGTTGTTCATCGCCAACATAGTTGTAGTGGGTGGAGTTTGCTCCATGTAAACAGACCTTTGCAGATACAATTTACAGGGTTTACCAGCTTCACATGGTCAAGACACTGTTGTTTTGCAAGAAATGATGCCAGGAACGCCATCAATAAAGCTCATACTTGACCCAAAACATTTCTTTAAATCTATTCAACATTGTTTAAAGAGACTATGAAAGGTCAGTTCAGATCCATTCTGAAACCAAGATTGGCTACATTTATCGGTCTTAAAATGAAAACCAATCGTTTATTGAAGAAAATGACAAAAATGAAGAGCAACTGATTTTAAACAACCAATCACTCAGACATCATAGCGAGTGGGTTGAGAGAGATCTGTCTCCATGTCTAATCACTTGCGGCTGGACATCGTGGCCCCATGAGTCCGACTGCTGCTAATCTGCTAGTCTAATCTATAGCAAAACAAAAACAACAACAATTGGCAGAAAAAGTCTCAGAGTAGTGAAAACTGCCCGCCATCCTCGCAGACGCACTTCCTGTTGACTGAAGCGCGAGTCAGCTGGGGTCCGTTTCCATAAACACAAACATTGACGCTGAGATTAAAAGGTGATTGGCTGCGGTGAATTCGATACATCTATGAGGTCTATGAGAGATCAATGAGGCCATGCTGAAACTAAAGTCATGCTGGAAGAGTAATGGGGTCACTATAGACGCCATGGAGACTCCAGCTGACCAATGAGAGCGGGCAAAGATGCCAGAACAGTCTGCAATCTATTCATCTCAGCCATTCTGAATGCAGTAATATCACGAGTCAGGTTTGTCGGCCTCCTTGCTCACACACGCTTTTTCAGTTGTGCCCACAAATTGTCAAGGCTTTGAGATGCCACTCCAATACCTTGACTTTGTTGTCCTTAAGCCATTTTGCCACAGCTTTGGGGGTATGCTTGGGGTCATTGTCCATTTGGAATACCCAATTGTGGCTGAACTTTAACTTCCTGGCTGATGTCTTGAGAGATGTTGCATTAAAATATCCACATAATTTTCCTTCCTCATGATGTCATATATTTTGTGAAGTGCACCAGACCCTCCTGCACCAGAGCACCCCCACAACATGATGCTGCACCCCCATGCTTCACAGATGGGATGGTGTTCTTCGGCTCGCAAGCCTCACCCTTTTTCCTCCAAACATAACGATGGTCATTATGGTTAAACGGTTACATTTTTGTTTCATCAGACCAGAGGACATTTCTCCAAAAGTAAGATCTTTGTCCCCATGTGCCCTTGCAAACTGTAGTCTGGCTTTTTTTATGGTGGTTTTGGAGCAGTGGCTTCATCCTTGCGGAGCAGCCTTTCAGGCTTTTTTAATTACTTTTTTTAATGACTTCAACCTAAGTGTATGTAAACTGTATAAGCGATTACATTTTGCACAAAGCCAATGGAGCAAAAACATCTCATTCTCATTCCTGTAATGTGAAGGGGGAAAAAAAGAGAGATTTTTAAAGAGCACCTATTATGGTTTTTAAACATGTCTAATTTAGTTTTAAAGGTTTTACATTTACATGCATCCAAGGTCAAAAAAACACTTTAATTTGCTCATAATTTAAATTACAGCATTACCTTTTTTTCCCAGTGTCAAAAACGACTCTTTCAATGATCCGTTCTAAAGCACTCATTCTAAACTCCGCCTTTCAGAGAGTCTACTCTGCTCTGATTGGTCCGTTCTAAAGCATTCATTCTAAACTTCGCCTTTCAGAGAGCCGACTCTGCTCTGATTGGTCCGTTCTAAAGCATTCATTCTAAACTCCTCCTTTCAGAGAGCTACTCTGCTCTGATTGGTCCGTTCTAAAGCGTTCATTCTAAACTCCTCCTTTCAGAGAGCTACTCTGCTCTGATTGGTCCGTTCTAAAGCATTCATTCTAAACTCCTCCTTTCAGAGAGCTACTCTGCTCTGATTGGTCCGTTCTAAAGCATTAATTATAAACTCCTCCTTTCAGAGAGCTACTCTGCTCTGATTGGTCCGTTCTAAAGCATTCATTCTAAACTCCTCCTTTCAGAGAGCTACTCTGCTCTGATTGGTCCGTTCTAAAGCATTCATTCTAAACTCCTCCTTTCAGAGAGCTACTCTGCTCTGATTGGTCCGTTCTAAAGCATTCATTCTAAACTCCTTTCAGAGAGCTACTCTGCTCTGATTGGTCCATTCTAAAGCATTCATTCTAATCTCCTCCTTTCAGAGAGCTACTCTGCTCTGATTGGTCCATTCTAAAGCATTCATTCTAATCTCCTCCTTTCAGAGAGCTAATCTGCTCTGATTGGTCCGTTCTAAAGCATTCATTCTAAACTCCTCCTTTCAGAGAGCTACTCTGCTCTGATTGGTCCATTCTAAAGCATTCATTCTAATCTCCTCCTTTCAGAGAGCTACTCTGCTCTGATTGGTCAGATGTCCCAGTCTGCTGTGATTGGTCTACCGCTTAGTGTAGTGTCAGAAAGGAAAACCCACTACCATATCTGAGTTTCAGCTCCGTCTGAAAAAATTTCGGTTTTACCTTACCAATTTGAGCCAGAGTCCGATAGTGATACATCGGAAGATCAACCCGAACCACCATCGCAAGCACGACGTTTCTCAGTGGTAAATTTATATGTAGTTTGATAATAACGTGAGTTAGCAGCGGCTAACAGCTAACAGGCTAACAGCGTGTACTGGGTGTACACCTAAACAGACCAGAGGTTTGTGTTTAGTTACCAAATTACGTTGGATAGTACAGGAAGTAAGTCTGGAATTACTAACGACTCGTTTCAGGTGTTCAGAATCGGTTCTTTCTTTTGGGAGTCAATAACGCCATTTGTCGTGCACTTTGATTTTTGAAACTTTGCAGACTTTTTTTTACTCTCACAAACCGCTATAAAACACTGCATGAAAGGTCATATTTGAAAAACCATAATAGGTGCTCTTTAACGATGAAAAATCATGGTAGTATTTGATGTTCTGCTTTAAATTTATGCTGATTTAAAAAAAAAAAAAAAAAAAAAAGATTGTTTTCAGTATTTTGTACTGTAATAAAGAAAAATAATGGTATTGAATTTTATAAGAATAATGGGGATTACAGAAAACTAAACTGTCTAGATGCAGTCATGAGTATTCACAGTAATAAGAATTTCGGGTCACAAAACTGTTATGGTTGTCAATGTTATATATATAAAATATAGAACCGGTCAAAAGTCTGGATCATTTGAGAAAATTCCTCATATTTTCCTATTTGAGTGAAGTGGCCCTTTAAAATCAGAAGTAATTTTAAAATGATTCTGGTGCTTTCCAGCATGTGTAATTCCAGAGTCTAATACTGCCTGAATCTTTCCATCCCACAATGCCGGAAACAGGATCAGCTCCAGAATTTCGGCTGGAAGTTCCGGGAGTGACACACAGGGCTTGTGTCTCCATTTAGCCGGTCTGATTTACCCATCTGACAATAAAGAAATGCTGTCTGGATTCCACGCACACACTCGTACGCAATGTTGGCACTGACTCACAGCTGTTAACAAGCTCAGTTTTATCTCTTCACGGCTGAGCTCTGGGTGTCAGACGATGATACATTCAGTTCTAGATTTTTTAATCACACTCCTGACTGAGCGTCTGTCTCTTGGTAAAGGATAATTATCAACTAAAAGACAGCAATGAGTGCCATGGTTATTATGGTTTAGAGATTTAAAGGGACAGTTCACACAAAAATGGCAATTCTGTCATCTTTTGTTCTCCCTCACTCAAACCCGTGTGCCATACTCTCTTAGGCAGAACACAAAAGGAGATGTTTAAATGAAAATCTCGGTCGGTGTTAACAATACGAATGGCAGTTGATACTCATTCAACACTTTAAAGCATAAAAAAAATGTGCAACATATTTTAAGTCATGTTGTACAAAACCTGGACATTAAATGGGACCTATTATGCAAAATTCACTTTTACATGGTGTTAAATGTTTGTACATAAATGTGTGTCAGCAGTGTGTGTGTAAACAACCACCCTACAATGTTAAAAGTCCACCCACTCCTCTTCCTTATATTTCTATTCATTAAAAACAGTGCGTTAAAATGAACGGTTTTAGTTTCTGCTCTAAAGTGACATCATGTTAGAGCAGGCCACGCCCACGACTGGTGACTGACTCCACCCTATTATCATAGCTCCTCCCCTGAGTGATGGACACACAGTCCTGGAGCAGCTACAGTGAGAAGAATAATGTCTCATGAACATAAGAGTCTTCATGTACTCCCGGCATCAGAGCCACTGAAGAGTGGACAAGTTGTTTTTGAAGGAAATGTGCCCCAAAACATACAAGTATTTGTGTATGTTTGTGCAAATGATTTTACACCGGACTGCTTTGTGAATGAGTGTCAATATAAAACAGGATGTTTGCTAATGGCCTTTCCAATGTGCTTGTTAGCTGATTCCACGGCTAACGCAGCTAAAATTAACATCATCTCTGATTGTATTCACGGAGACCAGAGCTATGTGTGGGGCGGGGAGCAGCAGCAGCTCATTTGCATTTAAAGAGACACACACGAAAACGTTTTTGATTCCACTCACAGGCATTTATAACATGGTATAATAAATGATCCGTGGGGTCTTTTGGGCTGAAACTTCACAGACACATTCTTATATTAGACTTCTATTACATCTTGTAAAAAGGGGCATAACAGGTCTCCTTTCATTTTGCAAATTAAGTCATTTTGCAGTGAAAATCGTGACGTCCATAGAGCAGCTTGTTCACAAACGCGTGTGGCTTAACATTGTTTAGCACTAAAAACTGATGTCCTCAGATTCACACAAGTCATTGTGAACACATTTCTCATAGTGCTCATGAACGCACAGTCGACATCAAGAAAAATGACTTGGGAGTCACACTGACTACTATAATATTTTTGGGTCTTTTTTTACAAGTTTGGCCAACTGAGACCAGAACATGACTGCTGCGTGAATATTCAATTTGTCTTTCTGATTTGTAACTAGTAGCACCTAAATATATATATATATATATATATATATATATATATATATATATATATATATATATATATATATATATATATATATATATATAAGCTGTGCAATTTTAAACAATACCAAGCTATAGAAAGTTTCAATGAGTGTTGATTATGGATGTGTTTGAGATGTCACAAACATTACAGCTGATTTTCTATAGATACTTTTGAACAGTGTGTATTGCGAAAAGCACAAATAAAATAAAAAATATATATAAATAAAAATGATTTGACTTGACTTTTATGTTACATTGTTTTTCTAATTTGTACTCTCTATGCACTGTCAATCAAACAAGTGATATCCAGCGCTGAAGCATTTTACCAATCAGAAATTTGCATAATTATTTATGATACAACTAATGGCCCGCATCGTCCAATCACTGCCAACCATGATAAAATAAAATGACATGTTATAAAATCTGAATCTATGTACTGATTACCACTGGGAGTTTTCCAAATGGCATTTTGGCGCCCTTGAAGGGCATGACACTCAAAAGGTCGTTCCAAACAAAAGTAAGAAAAGCACTTTCACAAGACTTTTTGTGAAGGCTACATTTAAACTGTAATGCCATGCTCCCTTCAGAGTGCCCACATCAAGGCAAAATCCACTATCCAGTCGACCTTTAGTTCTGTTAAGTCATTCACTAAATAGGGATCAAGGGAGCATCCTATAGCAAAATTAGCTTTTGATTGGAATTTTGGATTTAATGCACTTGGCTGCAAAGGAAAGCTATAGGATGCTCACTATTAAGTGAATGTCTTACCCACCGGTGTGATGTCTGTCTGCACTGGTCTCAGAACTAGAGGTCGACCAATAGAGGATTTTGCAGATACGATAACTTAGGTGGTGGGAAAGGCCGATAGCGGATTAACTGGACAAAATCAATTTTATTTTTTACACGGGCAAAGACAAAGAGCCCAAAATAAATAAAATCCCAGATCTCATTTTGAAATGACGGAAAAACTATCGGCACCTATCAACATAGATTTGTGCAGATAACCGATAGATCCAAAAAGCACCAATGAATCGGTAAAAGCTTTAAATGATCCTAACTCTACTCAGAACAGTTCGAAACGCGCTTTATTTACATCCTAACTCCATATAAAGCCTCTGAAATTAAAAAGACATTTCTCAATGTGAAAATGCACAGGTAATATAGGATTCCTAATGAAAACCTATTGTGATATTGTTCACATTAGTGTACATTGTGGTTATCAGTGTGGCTTTTCACGCTAAATTGCTCAAATAAAAATAAAAAAAAGGCATATCCGATGAAATTAGAGTCTCTATTCTTTTGACTCAATGTAATAACGTAATTAGGTTTCTTACCAGATGTAGTTTTGTTGGCATTTCTCCCAAAGACAAACTCCGCTGTGATCGGCACCATGTTGTTTTGTCACATGACTCTGTACATCGAAACTTTAACCCTTTACTGACAGCACAGAGTCTCCTGAACTGAGATCAGTCGGTTTAAATTGAATTGAAATTATGCGTTGTGTATAACGCAACCAAAATACGACGTTCACGCATGTGTTCACGGGGTCACATGAGTTTAATTTCCATTCCTTTCGGATTCACAAGCTCTCGATTCCATTGCGATTTTGATTTATTTGTGTATATGTTACAAATGAAAGAAATTCCCTCTCAGCTAGTGATGTTAATAACACAGGTGACCTTCTAACAAGGTAAATTAGTAAAATGCAAATGTAAAAAAAATATATTTTATGATTGGTTTTTCATTATTTGTCACATTTGAGCTTTTTTTTTTTTTTTTTAAATGTAAAAATCCCTGTATACCATCAATAAATATGATATCTTGAAATCGCATTCATAATATTGCATGTTTATTGTTTACATGCATGAGTATTTACATTGACTTGTAGAGCAAGTGCTAAAACGGTACTGTCTCTTTAAGAATAGTGGCAGTTCAGCAAGCGCCTCACAGATGTGTTTTGGTTGAGTGCATAACAACAACGAGAGAGGAGTTGAATGGCTTCATCACATCCATGCTAGTGTAACGGGAGCCAGCTGGTAACTAGCGACTGACACTAGAGGCTGTAGCCATTAGACTCCTCATAGCGCACCCGCCTCCCACGCCGGAGACGTCGGTTCGAGTCTCGTTCGGAGCGGGGGCTATAGTGGTGCCGTGACCCGGATGGGAGTGAGATTTAGGGGGGTGAGTGTAACGGGAGCCAGCTGATAGATAGCTGTGCAGTGTATAAACCTCACTCTCCTGACCTCAAGAGGTGCACTAGCGACTGACGCTAGAGGCTGTAGCCTTTAGCCTCCTCATTAGCGCACCCGCCTCCCCCGCCGGAGACCTCGGTTTGAGTCCCGTTCGGAGCGGGGGCGAGTAGGACTGGCTACACTAGCTGATTAATTCATTAATTAATTAAATTAAGATTAAATGATGTTTTTTAGTTGTTTTTGGTCAACAGCTGACTGTAAAGAACAGAAAGTATAATAAAAAGGGACATTTTTCAGTGACAAATGGATTGTGAAATTTGGTCTAATTGGTGATTTACTTGCATTGCAGAGGGAGTCAAAGATCGATATTAGGATTTGAGAATCGATATTAAAATCGCAATGAATTGGAAAATAGATGTTTTTACCCAACACTACTGGCCTTGTATTGAAATGACGGATCACGATACTGTAGTGTTCCACGCAGGCAGAATTGACATTTTTGGGGGAACTATTCCTTTAAAAGTGGCTGGACATGAAGACATGTGGACAAGTTGGTGTGCGTTTGTGTGTACTCACTGGCAACTCCCGATGCAAGTCCGTACAGAAGTCCTCCGCCGTCTGACTGCGTCTGGAACACATGTGTAGCGGGGGGACATTTCTCCTGTCTGATGAAGTTATACAGCAGAGTCTTCACCAGACGACTTGTCAGAGACAGACTATGCACAAAAAAAAGAGAGATATGCCTTTAAATATGCCGTCTATCCTGAATTCTGAATAGTGGTAGGGTCAGCGAACAGAAACATCACACGTATTTCAACAACTTATTTAAGAGACATAATGTCAAAACATTTAGCAATCTCTGAGGTGTTACTGCGATCTGAATGCTTTGGCTCGATGATAAACTCTTTTGAGGTTTATGAGTCACTACTTAATGTCCTCAGACATGCAAACTCTAACAAGAGAACTTTAAAAGCTCAGTATCAGCGATGCAAACGAGTCCTGCGGGTGAACTCGAGGAAAGCTCCAGACAGGAGCATCTGCTGAATTAACGAGCAGCCTCATTTGCATGTGAAATGGCAGCAGCCTGACAGTTGTCCTTCTGTTAATGCCGGTCAGGGGGCCACAAACTTAATCAGAAAAACACTGCGGTAGGGAAAAACTTTTAACTTGCACTTGGTCTAAATGTAAAAAATTTCAAAGCACTGTTCAGATAACTACCAAAAATCAGCATATACCAAAAAGAAAAGTGCATTTACATAACGTTGAAATCATCTGGTTTAGAAGTCGAGGGTTATGGCCAAATATCTATGCGTGCCGACCATTTTATGCTCCCGTTCTTCAAAGGTTTAAGACATTTACATGACCTCACACATTGCCATCTTAAAAAGCAGAATCAGTGTAATAAATTTGGCTTTTCTTTAATTACGCTCATTGAATTTGAAATACTGAATAACTTACACAATTTGTTATCAATTCATTAAGCTGGAGAGTGTATCTATACCTATTAGGGGGCGTTCACATCAATCTTATGGTTTGCATTCATCAGAACAGTTTTTTTTAAAGTGCTTTTCTATGTAAACCTGCACTAGACTAGACAGAAGTTTAACGTTGCACCGCATCTCGCTACTTTTTGTGGACCCGCCAGCGTGGGCGCTATATCGCGGAAAAGGTTTATGTATAAAATGCCCAAGTCCCTGTGTGTGTGTGTGTATATATATATATATATATATGTCAGGCATATCAGGTACTTCTCCGTTCACATGGGAGAAAACAAAAAAGGTGTTATAGTACGTCTTTCTCCTCTTTTAGATTAGTAACCTACAGGACACGCAAAAGTTTGAAATATCATAAAGGCTGATAATATATCAAGCTTGCAAATTCCCATATGGATGATGCACAAACATGACGTAGATTTCTATAATTGTAAAATTAAAAAGTAAATGCATGATAAATGTAAAGGAAAAAAAATGAGAAAACGCAATAATTTATTTGGTTTCATTTTGTAAGCCATTTATTTAATTCAGAGAATAACGCTTTCCTATTGCTGACGTGTTACAATTTTCTCCAAGTATTTTCTGCTAATTTATTTATTAAAACGTTTTATATAAAATTAAAATAAGAAAAACATTGAAAGTGCTTGAGTAGAGGGATAACTGGCCACAAATGTTGCTACGGTGGTGCAAACGTGACGCGGGTTTCTTTCGGGTGCGAGAGAGGAATATCTCATCCTGTCGTTTTAGCGGTCACACTATACGGCTGCGATGCTAAATTTCAGACACTGCCCAAATTTCATCAGAGGCTGAAGATCATCGCAAATGCTGTTAAGCGGCCGTCTGTGAACATGTCACACTGAACTTTGTAAGATTGACGATTTTGCCCTGCGACGAGAGAAATCCTTTAGGATTCCCGAAATTTGTCTCAGACGGCAGAATCGATGCCAAAATCGTCCAGTGTGCACCCGGCTTTAAATAGTCAAATCATATATCAAAGTAAAGCTCTCATCCTCAGGAATGTGACTGTATAGTTCATTCTGTTGTCCTTATACCACAGTTTAAAAGATTTTCAAAAGAATCAAAGTGAAATATGATATCTGTAAGACATCAAATACAAACATCTCATTTATGCTCCGATCACTGCTGCTGGAAGCCAAAAAATAGCTAAAAACTGCTTTTATCTTAGGCAGTTCTCTAAAAAATAAGCCATTATTTACTTTGTTAGCTTAGTCTGTTAGCTTGCTTGTGTGAAAAATCCAATGTTATATCTTAGATGTCCAGAACACAATGTGCAGTCCCACAGGAACAGCATGCTAAACAAATAGTGTGTAAAAACGGTGAACTTTTAAATATGAGTGTGAAACATTGCTGGCAGGAACCCAAAAATGCTTCAGAGTTTAAGAGGTTCAGAAGCAGTTTTGTTGCATATTTTATGGCATATAAAAAACATTTGACTAATAAAATAGTCTGAGTACTCACCCCACGCTACATTGTCCAGCGTCTAGCTTTTAATGCAATGATATGCTTGGTTGAAACGGACCCTCGGTAATATTAAAATAAAAATAAACAATACCATCCTTGACATTATCAGTAGCATGAAGTACGAATCAATTCAGTAACCCATGAACAGCGGCTGCTTTTGACGCTCACATGCATATTTATGTTCACTTCACATGAATGTGGCATGGTGCGTGAAAAGTCAATTGCATTTCTCATTCACAAGACCGTTGGTTCGTCTTAAGTGAATGTAAACAGGCAGGATATGTCGAAATATTTAAATTAGCATAATAATTCCAACATGTTCATGAATGATGCATTACACACTAATGCAATAGAAACGCTGAATGCAAAACATGAATATCAGCATTTGTAAACCGATATTTGAAAGCTTTGGGAGGATGTGCAGCATAACAATAACATTACAGAAAGACCAGCATTAGGAATGCCCATTAGTGACCAACAGTGATGAAATCATGGTCAGTGTGAACGATGCTTTACTCACCATCGTCCTTTGGTCAGGTAGCTGTAAATAAGCCCCTCCCTCAGAATCTCCTTATGGAAGAGCTGAAAGGACAACAGCACCAGTAGGGTGGTCACTGCTTCAAACAGGATGTTGTAGGTGATGTCCCTATGACAACATGCAAATACAGGGCAAGGTAAGAGCTGGACAAAACGGAGATTGATGTTGTCAGTATATGAAGCTGGGCATTATAAAGCATTTATCAGCTATTTTACAGTGGCATCAAACAACCAAAAACATTTTTGATTCATTTTTGGCTCAAGAAATGGTGTGAGTGTGGGACAGGACCCTCTGTTTGGACCACCAATGGAAGGGGGATGTTTTTAGCAATTTGGTGACACTTGTAGTGCAGAAAAGGCATATGTTGCCTTAGTTATCATTCAGAAAATTCACAATATAGCAGTTTAGGCATGAACAGAGGTAGTAGAGAGAAATTAACTCTCTGCCACATTTTTTTTTCTCTAAACACACACTTACAAAACTCTCTCTCTCTCTCTCTCTCTCTCTCTATTGTTCCTCATTTCCTTCCTCAGACGTCTCACATAACTTTAACTTCCCATTGCTGTGATGTCACTTGGCATGAATCCTTTTCACTTTCTGTCACACACACACAAAATCTCACACAAACACAAAATCACACACACACACACACAAACTCTCTCACACACACACACACAAACTCTCACAGGCACACACACACACACGCAAACTCTCACAGGCGCGCACACACACACACACGCACACACACACACACACACGCACGCACGCGCGCACGCACGCACGCAAACTCTCACAGGCACACACGCACGCAAACTCACACGCACGCAAAATCACACACACACACACACACGCAAAATCACACACACACACGCAAAATCACACACGCAAAATCACACACACACACACGCAAAATCACACACACACACACACACGCAAAATCACAAACACACACACACAAAATCACACACACACACAAACGCAAAATCACACACACACAAACGCAAAATCACACACACACGCAAAATCACACACACACGCAAAATCACACACACACACACACAAAATCACACACACACACACACACACGCAAAATCACACACACAAACGCAAAATCACACACACACAAACGCAAAATCACACACACACAAACGCAAAATCACACACACACACACACACACACACACTTCTGGTTTTGCAGCAGGGGACCAAATGCATTTTAGTGTTCAAAAGCATTTCAGAAGTCTTTGCATAACTGATAGACGATAGTGTTTATAATAAGATCATTTCTTTGTGCCTTTTTCTTGATTCACCTTCCTGATTTCTGATCACTGGAGCATTTTGTGTGCACTGCATTCTGACTGGCAAGATCTCATAAATGTGCAAAAACATGTGCACCAATCCTTTTTAATGAATAATGCCCAAGTTAACAGTTCAGATATGCACTTGATTCAGAAATTCGATATTTGAAGTACTTTACATATAAAACACATTACAGGAAGTGGTAAAGGCATTGCACGCCTACTGTTGTACTGAACTAAAGCAATGCTTGAACACACAATTGGCCAAATGTAACATTGCATTTAACTTATTACATAACATATTACATCATTTATCATGCCAAGTTTATGATGCTGTATAAATGTAGCCAATTCTTTCTTAATTGAAAAGTTAATTCATTTACTTTATATTCACGTCAACAGTATGATAACCATCTGTAAACCATTACATCTCTGTTGGTATCTGAAAGCATAATCACATTTGCTGAAAATATGTATATTTTTAATATAACAAACACTTAAAGAGTGCGGTGTGTGGCACCACACTTAGTGGTGGTGGCATAGTGGGCTAAAGCACATAACTGGTAATCAGAAGGTTGCTGGTTCATTCCCACAGCCACCACCATTGTGTCCTTGAGCGAGGCACTTAACTCCAGGTTGCTCCGGGGGGATTGTGCCTGTAATAAGTGCACTGTAAGTCACTTAAGCGTCTGCCAAATGCATAAATGTAAATGTAATTGGACATATTTATTACAAGAGTCAGGTTGTAAGAGCAATGTGTTCACAGAACTGACTGCGTGTTCACTGACGCATACACATTATAAACCACCACAAGGTGTTAGTTTTTCTCATGTCTGTGTGTATTTTTAATCTCAAGTTCAATTTCAACCCGAATAACCAAATAATCAAGATCCAAGGCATCATCCTATGAAGTACATCTGTTTTGATCAGCGTGGTAATTTGAGCACAATTCACAATATCCTCCAAAACAGTGTGATAAGAATCCTGTCTCCAGCAACAGAATAACAGAAAGCACGTACAGTATGAAACAGTGAGCAAGGGCTCTAAATGAGACCCGAGCCTGACTTCTCTCGGTCAGCACGTAGCAAGGAAACGAGACAAACGGCAACAAAAACAGACACGGCACAACAACAGCAGTCTGAACTCTTGTTACAATACACAGCGACGCAATCCACTATACACGAGCCAGCAACAATTACACACACGGAGAGAGAATTAACTTTTATATTCAAACCCACTGAGCATGAATGTGTCGACGTGAGGTTTCTCACACCCTCAGGTAGTTTTAACTTTTCAATCTATTGTTCATGCATAGTTTGATGCAGGCGATAAGCTCTTTATATACATGCAGTATATCTATATATACTCGAATTATATATTCGAATTAGCAACGAAGGCTTGAGCTGTATTAAAGCAAGATGCACTTGGTCAATACAACAGTTTCTATATTATCTGAAATATCTGTGTGAAAAACCCTCTCAATCTCACACAGACACTCTCACACACACACACACACACACACACACTCACAGACACTCTCACACTCACACAGACACAGACACAGACACACACACACACTCTCTCACACTCACACAGACACACACACACACACTCACTCACACAGACACTCACACAGACAGACACACACACACACACACACACACACACTCACACAGACAGACACACACACACACTCTCTCACACACACAGACACACACACACACTCTCTCACACTCACACAGACACACACACACACTCTCTCACACTCACACAGACACACACACACACTCTCTCACACTCACAGACACACACACACACACTCTCACACAGACACACACACACACACACTCTCACACAGACACTCTCACACTCACACAGACACACACACACTCTCACACACTCACATAGACACACTCTCACACTCACAGACAGACTCTCACAGACACACACACACACACTCACTCACACAGACAGACACTCACTCACACAGACAGACACACACACACAGACACACTCTCACAGACAGACACTCACACAGACACACACTCTCACACAGACACACACACAGACACACACTCAGACACACATTCAGACACACACTCTCACTCAGACACACACTCAGACACACACTCAGACACACACACACACAGATACACACTCACACACACAGATACACACACACACTCACACAGATACACACACTCTCACACACAGATACACACACTCTCACACACAGATACACACACTCTCACACACAGATACACACACTCTCACACACAGACACACACTCTCACACACAGATACACACACTCTCACACACAGATACACACACTCTCACACTCACAGACAGACTCTCACAGACACACACACACACACACACACACTCACACAGACAGACACTCACTCACACAGACACACACAGACACACTCACACAGACAGACACTCACACATACTCTCACACAGACACACACTCTCACACAGACACACACTCTCACACAGACACACACTCTCACACAGACACACACTCTCACACAGACACACACTCTCACACACACTCAGACACACACACAGACACTCAGACACACACACAGATACACACACAGACACACACACACTCACACAGATACACACACACACTCACACAGATACACACAGATACACACACTCTCACACACAGATACACACACACACACACACACTCACACTCACACACACAGATACACACAGATACACACTCTCTCACACACAGATACACACACTCTCACACACAGATACACACAGATACACACACACTCACACACAGATACACACACACTCACACACAGATACACACACACTCACACACAGATACACACACTCTCACACACAGATACACACACTCTCACACACAGATACACACACTCTCACACACAGATACACACACTCTCACACACAGATACACAGACACTCTCACACACAGATACACACACTCTCACACACAGATACACAGACAATATGCGTAACGCACACACTTAAGGCCCAAACATACTCGAGAGAGAAAAACAGAGTTGTCGTGTCAGCGCACTCCTGCATCTCAGTGAGGATGAAAAAAAAAAGTTAAGGTTTTATAAGGGGAATATGGTGGCACGCATCTTGCCAATTTTGAAACTGTGTCACATCTGACCGGAGCTGCAACCAAAAAAAATGCAAACTCTCTCACACATGCACAAACACACTAACTTGTACCTCCAGCGAGTCCTCGAGTAAAGCAGCGCAAGCATCCGTCGCTAGTTCTAACGTGACGTTTTCGAATTAGCAACGAAGGCTCCGACTGTATTAAAGGAAGACTCTGAATATGTGCTGGAAGAAAGTAGTTCCACTCACGAGCGTTTTAGGGATGAAAATCAGAAAATGTCTTGAGATAAAACCCTGAACGATGCGGTGTGATAACCGCGGTATACGTGGAATAACTGACTCCGGACATTATTCCTTACTTATTAGTGAAAACTCGATTTTATGACAAATTTGTACATAAATGCAGACAATTCCAAAGGGTTCACATACTTTTTCTCGCCACTGCATATATATTGTAATTTTGCCCCCCTCTGCAAAATAATGGACTGCTCAGTAAATCTACTGATCCACAGCATTTCACATTTTGGCTTTCATCATTGAGCCAGAGACTTCAGGCTGACACATTTATTTTGAATGTCATTGGCATTCATTTCTAAGATATAATTTAACATGAAAAACTTTTGAAAAATGTTATTTGTGTGCGCAAACAATGACAACTCATTGTGAGTCAGAGTTGACCTTCACACTTAAACAAAAAAAACACACACCCATCACATACAGCATCACGACAATAACACACACCCTATCACGCTGAGACATACTTTATCACTAAGCATTTGCAAGGCAGAGAAATCCATATCAAAACAAACACTCTCCTCTCTCTCTTTCACACACACACACACACACACAGTTTATTGGTACTCACAGAAGTGGCACTTCAACGATGAGATGCACCAAATGACAGACCAGCTCCTCCAAAAGATCTTCACAGCTGGACTCTACATAAATAAACATGCTTCTATGAGAATATTCTTCTTGTGTGTCAGTGTGAGACTACTTATGGCAGCATATTAGAAGTGTTTTTTTCTTGGCTGTATGAAAAACATAAAGAGTGTGTGCATCTGTGCCATTAACCTCTTCAACTCTGTGGACTCACTGGAGGGTCCAAAAGGGGGCGCACTGTCACGAATAAAATGTACGCTTAAAAGTCTCTGAATACATAAGTCAGGCATATGTAGTATTGTTTGAAAGCTTAGAATCTGAACTTTCCATAGGTAACCCTCATTTTTTGCATTTATGTTACATAAAATAACAAAAGGCCTGAAAACATTTGTGTTGCATATCAGCGCCACCTAGAGCTCATGTGGTGGAAATATCAGAATCAGAATGAGCCTTAATGCAAAGTATGCTTACACATACAAGGTGACAGAAGCTTCCGGTGCACAAACAATACAACAAGACATTTGACAAAATTTTAGCAATTGTTCCACAGTATGTGTAAGCTTTTAAATTTGAGTGTGAAAAATTGTGGGTGGCAGAAAACACCCCAGAGTTGAAGAATTCCAGCGTATAGACGAATTGACCCTGTAGGTCTGCAGATCTTGTATACTGGTTTTGTGCAGATGTGTCACTCTAATTGTCAGAGAATTTCACATACTGTATAAAAATGCAAAAAAGTGTAGGGGTAAGCTGTGTGTTGGTCTGTACTTATTGTAATTAGCTTGAAATAAAAATAAGAGAATGATGCAAGTACAAAAGTGTGTGTTTGTGTGTTACCGTAGGTGCCTGGTGCCCTCTCCTGGTAGCTGAACTGTAAGTGCAGCTCTTCCTCGTTTATTTCTCGTATGAAGACCTTCAGTAGACAGCGCACCAAGAACAAAGCATTATGGGCCTGCCAGATAAACAACTGACTGCAGAGAGAGAAAAAGAGAGAATGTATTTGAGATAATTACGGACCTACAGCAGCATGTGAACGGCAGCAGAGCATCTCACACACCCTGCGGTTCTGAGCCACGCTTCCTCAAACTCTCTCAAAACTCACATACTGCTTCACCCTATCAGTGGTTTCCAACCAAACACACAATATAGAAGACGTGGGTCACTCCCTGGTCTTCATTTATGCCAAAGCGACACTTTCACTAACCATCTGAGCATAAACATGAGCTTTAGCGGTGGTGCTGTGTGTGTGAGAGATGCTCTGGGCTGCTGGTATTCTCATGGGAACATCATATTACAGAACGTCTGAACGCTACCATCACGAGTGATTAATGAATGTGTTATAACGATGGGAAACGTCCGTGTGGGAAAGAGTTTTATAAAGACTCTCAGTTCTCTGAGAAACACACAGTGTGTGAAAAAGCTTTTAAATCAAAGAAATGGTTTATTAAAAAATATGTATTATTATTTTAATAATACAAATATTAGCAATTAGGGCAGCGCAAATAAATCACGATACATGCATGAGCACTTTTTTTTATCCTCTTTTCTCCCCAATTTGGAATACCCAATTCCCACTACTCAGTAGGTCCTCGTGGTGGTGCGGTCACTCGCCTCAATCCAGGTGGCGGATGACAAGCCTCAGTTACGTCCGCTTCTGAGAGCATCAATCCGCGCATCTGATCACGTGACTCGTTGTGCATGACACCGCGGAGACTCACAGCATGTGGAGACTCATGCTACTCTCCACGATCCACACACAACTCACCACATGCCCCATTGAGAGAACCACTAATCACCACCACGAGGAGGTTACCCCATGTGACTCTACCCTCCCTAGCAACCAGGCCAATATGGTTGCTAAGGAGACCTGTCTGGAGTCACTCGGCACGCCCTAGAATTGAACTCATGACTCCAGGGGTGCTAGTCAGCATCAACATGTGCTAAGCTAACCAGGCCCCAAGCATGAGCATTTTTTTACGACTTTGGGTCTTGTGTTCAGAGAAGGAATTACAGAGAGACATTATGCTGGTAATATTTTAGGTCTACATGTAAAAAATTATTTAAAAAGCCATTAAAAAGAGAGGCGATTCGCGTTTGTTTAGGCATGTAAACATTTCTGCCGAAAGCCCGACAAAAATCATTTTTGCTTTCGGTGGGAATAGCAAAAATGTGTCCCCGATTTTTAATGGTTTAGAGATTCTCCAAGTATTGTCAAAGTGTTTTAGGTGCGAGTAGATTTTAAAAGCATGTTACATGTTCAGTAAGTCACTGTAAGCTCAACTGACAGCATTTGTGGCACAATGCCAATTTAATAATAATAAAAACAACTGCAAAAAAGAAGCGAAAATCACAGGCTCAGTAAAGCTCTTTCAAGTATGGCCACAATATGTAAACATTACACATGTCAACATGATATTAGTGTGATAAAATCAGGGATTTAACGGCATTACAGCATTTCACCAGATCGAAGGATTTACGGTCAATACGTCATCATGACAACAAGATGCAATATTGCATATAACTATACACAGATAAGGTTAGCAAGTGATTTTATCACACTAAAATCATATTTACACTGGCTATAGTTCTGAAACTGTGTATTTAAAAGTTTATGGGCTGACCCCCATTCACTTCCATTGTAAGTGCCTCACGGTAACTGCAATATTTGCTTTTTTTAAATACACCAAGGACGAGTCTAAATATTTTTGGCGGTAATCAACATAAGTCACAAACGCTCTTGATTGGGCTTGTATCATCATATAGTACACTACCGTTCAAAAGTTTGCGGTCACCCAAACAATTTTGTGTTTTCCTGAAAAGTCACACTTATTCACCACCATACGTTGTGAAATGAATAGAAAATAGAGTCAAGACATTGACAAGGTTAGAAATAATGATTTGTATTTGAAATAAGATTTTTTTTACATCAAACTTTGCTTTCGTCAAAGAATCCTCCATTTGCAGCAATTACAGCATTGCAGACCTTTGGCATTCTAGCTGTTAATTTGTTGAGGTAATCTGGAAAAATTGCACCCCACGCTTCCAGAAGCAGCTCCCACAAGTTGGATTGGTTGGATGGGCACTTCTTGCGTACCATACGGTCAAGCTGCTCCCACAACAGCTCAATGGGGTTCAGATCTGGTGACTGCGCTGGCCACTCCATTACCGATAGAATACCAGCTGCCTGCTTCTGCTCTAAATAGTTCTTGCACAATTTGGAGGTGTGTTTAGGGTCATTGTCCTGTTGTAGGATGAAATTGGCTCCAATCAAGCGCTGTCCACTGGGTATGGCATGGCGTTGCAAAATGGAGTGATAGCCTTCCTTATTCAGAATCCCTTTTACCCTGTACAAATCTCCCACCTTACCAGCACCAAAGCAACCCCAGACCATTATATTACCTCCACCATGCTTAATAGATGGCGTCAGGCATTCTTCCAGCATCTTTTCATTTGTTCTGCGTCTCACAAACGTTCTTCTTTGTGATCCAAACACCTCAAACTTGGATTCATCTGTCCACAACACTTTTTTCCAGTCTTCCTCTGTCCAATGTCTGTGTTCTTTTGCCCATCTTAATCTTTTTCTTTTATTGGCCAGTCTCAGATATGGCTTTTTCTTTGCCACTCTGCCCTGAAGCCCAGAATCCCGCAGCCGCCTCTTCACTGTACATGTTGACACTGGTGTTTTGCGGGTACTATTTAATGAAGATGCCAGTTGGGGACCTGTGAGGCGTCTGTTTCTCAAACTAGAGACTCTAATGTACTTATCTTCTTGCTCAGTTGTGCAACGCGGCCTCCCACTTCTTTTTCTACTCTGGTTAGAGCCTGTTTGTGCTGTCCTCTGAAGGGAGTAGTACACACCGTTGTAGGAAATCTTCAATTTCTTAGCAATGTCTCGCATGGAATAGCCTTCATTTCTAAGGACAAGAATAGACTGTCGAGTTTCAGATGAAAGTTCTCTTTTTCTGGCCATTTTGAGCGTTTAATTGACCCCACAAATGTGATGCTCCAGAAACTCAATCTGCTCAAAGGAAGGTCAGTTTTGTAGCTTCTGTAACGACCTAAACTGTTTTCAGATGTGTGAACATGATTGCACAAGGGTTTTCTAATCATCAATTAGCCTTCTGAGCCAATGAGCAAACACATTGTACCATTAGAACACTGAAGTGATAGTTGCTGGAAATGGGCCTCTATACACACCTATGTACATATTGCACCAAAAACCAGACATTTGCAGCTAGAATAGTCATTTACCACATTAGCAATGTATAGAGTGTATTTCTTCAAAGTTAAGACTAGTTTAAAGTTGTCTTCATTGAAAAGTACAGTGCTTTTCCTTCAAAAATAAGGACATTTCAATGTGACCCCAAACTTTTGAACGGTAGTGTATATAACATAGTGTAGTATAACCTGCATTGAACCTAGAACATTCATATGATCTATTCAACTTTATTTGAAGAAATTGTCAGTGAGAAAGAAACCCTAATGTCCTTCAGCTTCCCTGCAATAAACATTTCAGATATGTATTCAAAATAATGAGTTTTGTGATTACAAAGATGTATAAACCCATCATACAGGAGGAGGAGCAGTGTGACTTACTCTTGGCACTCTGTGGAAATCTTCAGTTCTTTGGTTCTGCTGAGAAAAACTCTCACCAACGCCCCGAAGTTACCCGACCTGGGGTTGTTCTGAACTGCGAAGGGCACAAACAGGTCATTATAGATACCAAACAGCAGTGTTTCATCTTAATATGCCAGGGCACTAAATCAACACACATGTGCATGCACGGTACTGACTGAAGAGTAATCATTTAAATCATGTGGATTGATGCAGACACACACTAAAATGACAGAGCTTTATTTGACAGAACAGTGGGTCTGTAATCAGCATGTGTCTCTATGTACAGACTGATGTGTGAGGAGCTGAAACAGCAGTCAAATAATCATAAAAACACACATTATACATACCGAGAGTCTTAGCCAGAGGAACAACAGCTTCTTCCAAGAGTTTAGCCTCGGCACTGTGAAGACAGAAAGAGAGAGACAGATTATTTATTTACTCCTTTAGGAGATGAGATGTATAATTTAGTAATAGACCAATATCAACAGGGTCAATTAGTCTGCAAATATTTGGCAGTTTTGATATCACCAGCATCAGCTAGTAACTATGCCATATTGGCTTATTAACAAAAATATTAACATACTATTCAGACCCCTTCACGTTTTGTTATTTTGCAGCCTCATGCTAAAATGCTTTAAATTTGTATATATATATATTTTTTCACATCCATCTACACTCCATACCCCATAATGACAAAGCAAAAAACAGATTTTTGATAACTTTGCAAATGTATTAAAAAGAAAAAACTGAAATATCACATTGACATAAGTATTCACACCCTTTGCTATGACACTTGAAATTTAGCTTGGGTACATCCCATTTCTCTGGATCATCTTTGAGATGTTTCTACACTTTGATTGGAGTCCACCTGTGGTAAATTCAATTGATTGGACATGATTTGGAAAAGGCACACATCTGTCTATATAAGGTCCCACAGCTGAAAATGCATATCAGAGCAAAAACCAAGCCATGAGGTCAAAGGAACGGCCTGCAGAGCTCAGAGACAGGATTGTGTCGAGGCAGATCTGGGGAAGACAAAAACATTTTGGTTGCATTGAAGGTTCCCAAGAGCACCGTGACCTCCATAATTCTTAAATGGAAGTTTGGAACAACCAGGACTTTTCTAGAGCTGGACGCCCGGCCAATCTGAGCGATCGGGGGAGAAGGGCCTTAGTAAGAGAGGTGACCAAGAACCCGATGGTCACTTTGGTTGAGCTCCAGAGATCACGTGTGGAGATGGGAGAAACTTGCAGAAGGACGACCATCACTGCAACACTCCACCGATCTGGGCTTTATGACAGAGTGGCCAGACGGAAGCCTGTCCTCAAGTGCAAGACATGCAAAAAAGCACCTAAAGGACTCTCAGACTGTGAGAAACAAGATTCTCTGGTCTGATGAAATGAAGATTGAACTGTTTGGCCTCAATTCAAAGCATCATGTCTGGAGGAAACCAGGCACCACTCATCACCTGCTCAATACCATCCCAACGGTGAAACATGGTGGTGGTGGCATCATGCTGTGGGGGTATTTTTTAGCAGCAGGGACTGGGGACTGGTCAGTGTTGAAGGAAAGCTGAACACAGTAAAACACAGAGATATCCTTAATGAAAACCTGACCAGAGTGCTCGGGACCTCAGACTGGGGCGAAGGTTCATCTTCCAACAGGACAGTGACCCGAAGCACACAGACATGACAATGCAAGAGTGGCTACGGGACAACTCTGTGAATGTCCTTGAGTGGCCCAGCCAGAGGACGGACTTGAACCCAATTGAACATCTCTGGAGAGACCTGAAAATAGCTGTTCACCAACAGTCCCCATCCAACCTGACAGATCTTATGAGGATCTGCAGAGAAGAATGGCAGAAAATCCCCAAACCCAGATGTGCAAAGCTTGTTGCATCATACCCCAAAATACTTGAGGCTGTAATCGCTGCCAAAGGTGCTTCAACTAAGTACGGAGTTAAGGGTGTGAATACTTATGTCAATGTGATATTTCAGTTATTTCTTTTTAATAAATTTGCAAAGTCTGTTTTTTTGCTTTGTCATTATGGGGCAGTACATTGATGTGAAAAAAATAAAATAATTTTTCTGCAGGTCCAATTTGCTTAAAAAAAAATATATATATATATATATATATATATATATATATATATATATATATATATATATCCTACATTAAAAAGGTTAATGTCACTTTTTACTCCAGTGAGTATTTCTCAAGGAAGCTTTATTATAGAAAGAAAATAGTCACATACTTTGAAGTCATGGCTACAAAAAAAAGCTTTCAACATTTCTACCATTAATGCCCAGAAAAAAAAGATAGTTTTCAGAACACAAGTCGACCTATTGTGAAACTTGCCCAATATAGTGCACTATTTGGGGAAGTCCACACAATGGACCCTACCATTAAACCAGTTGTGTATGCTTCATGTGACACATCCCCCCCCCCCTCCCCGTCACCCCAATTATGAGGCACAAAACAATTCACAACAAAAATGGAACTGGTAACTGACGTTGTCTTGGCCAACAAATTTTGTGACAGATAAATTGTATAGATTCAAGACATGCTTTAAGCATGTGACAACATGCCCCGACCTGCATATTATGAAAAATACCTTTGTCCTAAGAACCCATTTAAAACAGTTTTCATTATAAAGTTAACCCTTGTGTTAATGTATGCCAGTGTGGTTTGATTACATTCACTTGTTCAACCAAGAGATAGAAGAAAAAACTGTGTTTGTAGTTTATTTGTAAGATAATCCATAGATATTCAACAAGTGTCAAGTCACAATGAGCATGAGTGTTATTGTATTAGAGAAGTTCTCTGGCTCCCTCTAGTGTCTGTCTGCTGTTAGACATCAGAGGGAGCAAAACATGAGCTAAATATGCATTTTGTTTGGTTTGTTTTTTACAGAAGCACACTCATGTTGACACTGTGCATGTCCAGACTGAAAGATGTGAAGTGTAATCAGTTACATTAGCAGAAATATAAACAATATTTGGAAATGAATGTTGGTCACTATCTTGAAACCTGACGGGACAGGAAATACACAACACACATAGTCTGAGAAAACTGAAAAATAACATGAATTTTCAAACACGGCACAGAAGAAATATTGTGAATAGTGTTTGTCTGGATTTCTTCAGGTCACGACAAGACTGATGAGATTTCACTTCCATTTCGTTTAAGAAATTACAAATACCTTCTATTGATAGAAATTGTGGCACAATGTAAATTACCACTGAAAATTATCTATCACAATATATATATATATAAAAAAATCAGGGGTCTGGGTATATCAGCGAGTATTGACTCTGACTACCACCCTTAGAGTTCGAAGGCTGTACCGAGTGACTCCAGCCAGGTCTCCTTAGCAACCAAATTGTCCCGTTTGCTAGTGAGGGTAGAGTCACATGGGGTAACCTCCTCGTGGTGGTGATTAGTGGTTCTCACTCTCAATGGGGCGTGTGCTGAGTGACTCCAGCCAGGTCTCCTAAGCAACCAAATTGTCCCGGTTGCTAGGGAGGGTAGAGTCACATGGGGTAACCAAATTGGCCCGGTTGCTAGGGAGGGTAGAGTCACATGGTGTAACCAAATTGGCCCGGTTGCTAGGGAGGGTAGAGTCACATGGGGTAACCTCCTCGTGGTGGTGATTAGTGGTTCTCACTCTCAATGGGGCGTGTGCTGAGTGACTCCAGCCAGGTCTCCTAAGCAACCAAATTGTCCCGGTTGCTAGGGAGGGTAGAGTCACATGGGGTAACCAAATTGGCCCGGTTGCTAGGGAGGGTAGAGTCACATGGTGTAACCAAATTGTCCCGGTTGCTAGGGAGGTTAGAGTCACGTGGGGTAACCTCCTCATGGTGGTGATTAGTGGTTCTCTCAATGGGGCGTGTGGTGAGTTGTGTGGGGATCGTGGAGAGTAGCATGAGTCTCCACATGCTGTGAGTCTCCGCGGTGTCATGCACAACGAGTCACATGATCAGATGCGCCGATTGACGGTCTCAGAAGCGGATGCAACTGAGACTCGTCCTCGCCACCTGGATTGAGGACCTACTAAGTAGTGGGAATTGGGCATTCCAAAACTGGGTGAAAAAAGGGATAAAAATTAATGTAAAAAAATTATAACAGAAATTAAACGGGGTAAGACAATAAACATTAAAATACACTCTTTTACAAAGTTATTCACACACAACGTTAAAGGGACAGTTCACCCAAAAATGAAAATTCTCCCATCATTTATTCACCCTCATGCCATCCCAGATGTGAATGACTTTCTTTCTTCACCAGAACACAAACGAAGATTTTTAGAAGAATATTTCAGCTCTGTAGGTCCATACAATGCAAGTGAATGGTGACCAGAAATTTGAAGCTCTAAAGCAAATAAAAGACAGCATAGAAAAAAACCCAAAACGACTCCAGTGGTTTAATCCATGTCTTCAGAAGTGATACGACAGGTGTGGGTGAGAAACCGATACAAATGTAAGTCCTTTTTTTGATAAAAATCACCACTTCGACATTCTTATTTTTCTTAAATATCGCTACCTATTGTGCAAGGAGAATTTATAGTAAAAATGTACTTAAATATTGATCTGTTTCTCACCCACATCGATCATATCACTTCTGAAGACAGTCTCAACCGCTGGAGTTGTTTGAATTACTTCTATGCTGCCTTTATATGCTTTTTTGAGCTTCAAAGTTCCCAGCCACCATTGCATTGTATGGACTTACAGAGCTGAGATATTCTTCTAAAAATCTTCATTTGTGTTCTGTTGAAATGACATGTTTGTCAAGTGTACCATATGAATATTTCAGGGTATATTTGAACGAATGAGCGTGTATCGGTCATCAGTAACCACTTTAGAGGCGCATCTCACCTGCTGGTTGGGCTGGTGAAGGTGAAGGAGATCAGCTGGTTCCAGAAGGGGTCATTCTCAGAGATGGCGTCTGGACCAATGAGATTGCGGATGCTCTGACTCTCTGATAGGTCGCTCACCTGACTGGTGTTTGCACCCATCGCCCCTGGAAACCACCAGAGACTTGCTCACAGCCTCATCTCCAGCCAATCAAAGCCCTAGATCATGGGAGATGTCATTTCACTGTGAGGTGATGCTGTTGTGCCATAACCTTAACTAAGTATTACATAGGAGTAGTATATGGGTGTTTCTTTAATTTTGGAAATTTTATGTCCCATTTTGTGACATTATAGTTGAAAAAAAATAAAATAAAGAGTGTTCATAAATAATGCATTTTGTTTTTATTTCCTCGTGGTGGTGATTAGTGGTTCTCTCAATGGGGCGTGTGGTGAGTTGTGTGTGGATCGTGGAGAGTAGCATGAGTCTCCACATCCTGTGAGTCTCCGCGGTGTCATGCACAACGAGTCACGTGATCAGATGCGCCGATTGATGGAGGCGGAGGCAACTGAGACTTGTCCTCCACCACCCGGAATGAGGCGAGTAACCGCGCCACCATGAGGACCTACTAAGTAGTGGGAATTGGGCATTACAAATTGGGAGAAAAGGGGATTAAAAAAAAAAAAAAAGAAACCCCATCCCAAACTAATGTACATTCTTTAGTATGCCAGCATCTTCTGCACATTTGATATTGACATTCAGATTTTGCCATCTCTTATATTTGTATACATTCTTATAAAACAAAAGGGGAACGCAAACATCTGCACTTAACTGTATATATACACATTAGTTTGTGAAAATGTATTTTATCATTTTTAAATGCACAAATTTAATGTAGCCTATTCTATCCATATGATGTCATTTTGCATGTGTAATTATAAAATGACTTGTCATGACCCCTTCCAATCCTGGCGCTGTAAGCTGGGGGATATCACGAATATAATTAAAAGATATGTGGAATATGAATTGGTTCGCAGGCATGATAAATATAGAGAAATGTTCAGTTTTCATTTCAAGCACTTTTCAACAAAACATGCCAGTATTCCAGGTATTCCTGTACTGAACTTTCTTAAAGCTAAATTCAAGGACCTTGTGCAAACCCTGTTTCTAGACGTCCACAGTGCTAAAAGTGCCTGAAGTAACTATAACACGGTTTTAATTGAGATGAGATGTTTTGCTTTGACTTAAAGGAATATTACAGGTCAATACAATATAGCTCAATCAACAGCGCTTGTGGCATAATGTTGATGATTATCACAAATTTCGACTCATCGCTCGTTTTGATTAATAAATAGCAAAATGGAAGTTACAATGAGACACTTACAATGGAAGTCAATGGGGACAATTTTGAGGGTTTAAAGGTAGAAATGTGAAGCTTAAAATTTTATAAAAGCACTTACATTAATTCTTCTGTTACAACTTGTGTATTATTTGAGCTTTAAAGTTGTTTAAATTGTCATTTTAGGGTTTATTGGCATTACATCATCTTGGCAATGAAGTAAGACCCTTTAAGATCTGAAGGTGTTTTTAAAGAATTCCTGTTTCCACCTGGTGGCTTTTGGAAAACAATGCATGATGGACACGGAAAGCAAGACGAGTGCCTCAAAAACACATGAATATACAAAGAAATGAAAATAACATTTAATGCGTTGCCATAGCAACAAGATTTAAGATATCAAGTAACCCTTCAGAATTTTATATCAACTGTATCTTGACATTACGCAATTTTGAAGCAATTTGGCTAAATATAAGAGGACCATTTCAAAGCATGTTGTAAGTGCCACACTTCCTGCTGCCAGGTGGTGGCACTATGACCATGACCCACAATAGCCACATCCATCTGATCAGCCCCCCATTATCAAACATGCAGCTCAATTTTGATCTAAATCACACAATGCACACAGAAGATATGTGACACTTCTTGTTTCCCATTTTTTGCCATTCATTTATTGTCTCACCATTGCAACACTGTTCAATATAAATAATCAGTTCACAATTTAGCATCTTCAATGTCTTGGCATTAGTGTTGTCATGGTACCAAAATTTCAGTAGTCGTTAATTCAATTTCAGGGCTCTAGCTTACATTTTGAAATGTGCTTTTATTATGACGTGTATTTTCTTTTTCTTTTGCCTGAATCTTCCCTTTCTGAATAAACATTTCACATCACGGCCCATTGAAGACTTTTAAGTCATGTCTGAAATATTCTCCCTTTACACTTGCCTTTGAGTCAGACAAATAAAATGTAGGACATGGTTTTGAAGTGTCACATGAATCCCCTAGGAGTAGTATTTAAAAGTTCAAAGACTACGATATTAAAAATAATCCAAAATGGAAGACTTCCTGTTGGGAGAGTGTGGCGAGCAGGGCGGGCCGAGCGGCTTCTGGGCAAAGCGAGGGCGGGAAGACAAGTGGTGAATGACTTCCATCTGTGTGCCACACCGGTCTCGCGTTCCAGTGAGGGGCGGCGGGAGTATTTAAGGAGAGGAGACAGCGGCAGGAGAGAGAGAGAGAGATGCACAAAGCCCTTCTGTGTCTCCTTTATGTTCATAATACGTAGCTGGCTGAAAAGCAGTGCGTGGTTTTGATATATTAAGCTCTGAAAAGTGTTTATTAAATGTCTACATGTTTGTCAAGCCTGTACCAGCTTCCTCCTTTGCCATCTTTGAAATGATACAGCGAGCTAATGACCAAGTATGAAAGTTGTGCGGCTAGAAGTTTGGTGACTGTAGATGAAATAGGGGCTGCTACAGAGCCCTAAACACAGTTAGTTAGTGTTACGAAAGTAAATCCATGGTAAAGTTTTGTAAGCGTACATTTAAAAAAGTTTGTGCGGTTGAGACCAGTCCACGAATTACCGCACCTGCTCTGCCCTCGTGCTGCTATGATAAAGCCGTGTTGACCCGTGTAGTGCTATTTCATTTCGCTTTTGAAGCAAGAAAATTGCGTGCCAAAACATACAGATGACGGGGGAAAGCGCTAACTGATTGTTCAGTGAAACGTTGCAATCCCCTGCCAACCTACGTTTCAGAAAAGTGCTCACGGGACACTTGAAATGAAGCGAGGTTGACACATGTTGTTCTGCGGTGAAGTCACTGAGTAAGTGCATGTATTTTTGTGTGTGGTGGAGTCCCTTTCGCAGAGTTCTTGTTCAGGTTTGTTCATAATGTCTACGGTGGAAATTAGAGCTTCTAAGCTTTAAAATGACATCTATTTTGTTTTGGTCAAGATTGTAGTTATTAATATTTTGACCATTTGTTTTTAATCGCAGGCACATCCGAACTTAAATGGTTAAACAAAAAAGGTTAGTATGTGATTTTATCTTACTAAAATCATGTTAACATGCATATTGTTTATATCTTGTCTCTACACTTTTGAAAAAGTGAACATTTTAACATCCCATTCACTTTAATTGTATGTGCCTCGCTTAACCCCAATTTTTGCTTCTTTTTTTTTTTATATAATAAATGAGGGGCAATTTAAAATATATTTTTGCCACAAATGCTGTCGAATGAGCTTAACTTGTATTGAACCCGGAATATTCCTTTAAGGAGGAATAAAGAAATAATAATTTTTAAAAAAGCATTAAGAAATGCCATTTTTTTTTAATCAGATACTAAAAATCTTGTTCAAGTATAAATATGCTCCTGTGTCACTTGTAAACCTCCAAACAGACAATTTAAACATGAAACTATACAATTAAGCAAGTTTCAACATCACTTAATACAAACAGCACACGTTAAACAGTGTGACAGGTAGACACGGTGTCCTACAAACAAACAAACAAACACACACACACTACAAATATGCCACTGAACAAGACTCCAGTTTGGTGGCACAAACATTAGTCATTTTTAAAAATGGTACTGTAAACACTGAGAGTTAATAAGAGTCCAGGTAAATCAACGCTTAGCACAGATTAGCCTGCAGACACGAGTGAACGGAGACTTCCATTATAAACCCGTTAGCTTCCATGATAACATGCTAGCTGGCTAAACGGCTAGTAGTATAACTTACCTGACGAATGTCAGACGTGACAGCTGCTCAGAGAAACCACTGATCCGTGAGACAGGCGTCTATGTATTTCTAGGTGAATTATAGTGAATCCGAGTGAATAAGTAGTAATTAGTGTGGTAAATGTCCAGGAAAGTGAGTTTTACAGTTACTGCTTGATCTGCGTCTACACGTCGCCAATGACGCCAGTAACAACACGCCCCGCCGGGCACGCGCAGGTCAGACCTCGGATTCAACTGATTGGCGGATGGCTCATGAATATTAATTAGAACACGAGGCGCCCTTGTCAGGTAAGAAAGGGTGCGTGCTATTCAGAAGTAATGATCCCTATGCCCTATTCCCTTCGAAGAGTTTACCATCCACTGTGAGAGCTTTGAAAGGCTACAAGGTATGGTGCTCAAAAATAAGGGTCATTCAGAGCTCACTTTTTCAGTATTTTTTTGGGGAAATTCAGCTTGACTAGCATGATTGTACTCCCTTCAAAGTGCCCTTTGGAGATTGATATATCCCGTCAGGAGCGGCCATTTTTGAATCGGTCCCGGGAGGCTATTTCCAGTCATGAGCGTGCAGTTTATATCTACTTGAATGGGGAAAGACCAAAATCTCCAAAACGGTTTGCCAGGATTACAAAAAAATAACATATTTCAAATCAGCAGTAAAATCTGACAACACTGGTATCATAAATTGTGTTTCTTTACCTCAGATTAAGCTTAAAAACGAAATTTTCGAGTTTTAATTCTAATGGTCTGTATCTAGAAGGTGATTTGCTCTTTTAACTGTAAGGCCTTCATTAATTTTATTGCTAGTGGCTCGTCCACAGAAATCATAGAACGTCAGTAAGATCTAATTAATATTCATGAGCTTAGCCTTTATAAGGATTCATAATTTAGCAACAAGAAAATTTACAAAGTGCACTGAAGTTAAAAAAACAAGATAGTTTTTTTTTTAGTAACTTAAATTTGTCTATTTATATGATATTTGCCATTAAGCGAGGAATTAACCCTCACAAGTGATATTTTCCTAGTAACAAAAATAAATAAATAAATAAAATTAATGCATACTACGAAAATTGAGCCGTTGAGATATCGCTTTAAGGTCAACAAGGGCATTCAAAAAAAACTAATGGACAATAAATAGTTTCTATAATTAACATCAACCCTTTTGAATTATTTTGAGCTTATTTTAATTAATTTGAGCTTATTAAAAAAAAAAAAAAAAACTTTTAGGCCTTTTTAAAAATCTCTAATTTACAACCTCAACAGATTAAATGTCGCCTAAATGGCTATCAAAACTATGTGGAATGTACAGTATGAAACTAAAATGTGAAAATATTGCATTTTAACACAAAAATCACTTTTATGAATATATATATATATTCCAATATAATATATATTTGTCTATTCACTTAATATATCTCTATGTAGAATTTCTGCACTTAAACCTCATGCACTGTTTGGTCATTTTTGACCAAATCAATTTTGTTTCTTCAATAAAACTGGTTTCCTTTATTAAGTTACACTTGTACTGTTCCCGGTCAAATGTGACCATAATTTGGAAATGAATGTGAAACTCAAACAATCAGATTTTTTTTATTATTATTTATTATATAAAATCTAAAAAAACATCCATTATGCAGAAAAAAAAACACAGACATGAAGGGGTGACACACACACACACACACACACACACATTCACACACTCTCACACATACATACATACATACATACACACACACACACACACACACACACACACACACGCATCTTGTAACAACCGGGGATAAATTAGCTTATTACTTGTTATTCTACTAATTTCAGGTATGCAAAAACTGACAAAAAATAAAACAAAATGCTAAACTTTGACAAATTAGTCTTTGATAATGTATAAATATATATCTAAATTCAGAACTTGTGAAAAAAATCAAGAAATCCTCTTTTCTTCAACCAGGGATGGATAAGTAGCTCTCTGCAGCCACCTAGTGTTTATACTTGTAATTGCATCATTTAACCTTTTGAACGGTATATAATTTATGAGGGTTGGTTCAGTATATGAGAACATATAAGTAATGTTGAAAAGTCAATTTTCAACCATATATGTACGTAAAGTGGTAAATAAAATTAAAAAAAAGGTCTAAATCTCCCACATACACACACATTATTTAATTTCATAACAATTAAAAGAATTTCATGTTTATTGTTTCCGGTCACTTTTGACTGGGAACAACTGGAACGTGACTTAATGACGAGCAGCGCATAAGGGTTAAAAAACATTAAGAACCATTTTCAAGTGAACTACCCCTTTAATAAATTCATATACAGTATATACACACATCACAATAAAAAAAAGCACATTTAATTCGTCTATTAGGAGTAATAAAAATACATTACGCAAAGTCACAATGCCAAAAATGCTACAATGTTATTCTTTATTCATAGACATTTGTGCAAAGTATATTACAGTACATTACAGACAGACAATCCCCACAGTTGTGTAAAGGGAGGTGTGTCAGATTCAAAGGCACGGTGATGTGGCTGCAGAACACCTTTTTAAGGGCTCATGTACATCGGGCAGCCTAATTAACATAATGCTTTCACTTAAATGATAATATGGTACATTTCTTTAAAAATCATGTAACAGTTTTCACGTAACTAATGTTAAAATGAGAAAGATATCTCCACCTCCCAAGTCCCTGAACCAAAGTGCAGACATGATGAATGAGATCTACATCATTACATCTTTAATCATACACAGCTGTATCTGATGGCAAAACAACCCCTTTAAAATAAACTTAATGAATTATTACATCACAGAAGACACATATGAGTGCATTTAAAAGATCAGTGGCCTTCCAGACAGGTTTTACACGTCATGACTTTAAAAGAGGAGCCAGAACCATTTCCGCCGAGGAACATGAGTCGAGTGGTATTTATGTAAACATGAGGTTTAACACTCTACATTTGATTCATTTATTCATAAAGCAGAATGGTTAACTGTGAGGATCATCATCATCATCATCGAGAACAAGAGCCCAACACCCTGAAAAGCTTAAATCCGTGAGGACAATTCATCGGGACGTTTGTAGGATTCAGCCCTTTATTTGGGATCAAATTATTCCGGATCATTCCTTACTGAGTTCACATTTAAGGATGAACATGTCCACTTAAACATGCATGAAGGACATGAATAAATCTCTGTTTTTAATATCACTCATTTTCTTACTCAGTATTTTTGTCTCTTCTAGTAAAAATGTCCAAAATCAATATATGATACGCGAGGAGGTAAAACTGCGTAAGATATTAAGACTTGTTTTTCAGAGAATGTATTTTTGATTCAAGGTAGAAAAATAAACTTTTTATCTTTTTTTTGTCTTTTTAATCTTCCACAGTTTTAACTTTTTACTGATTAATGAGAAAAATACTGATTAAAGAAAGTCAAAAAAATTCCACGTGTTTTGTATGAAAACGTTTAAAAACACATACAAACACACACACACACGCACACACTCTCTCACGCACGCACGCGCACACTCACGCACGCACGCGCACACTCACGCACGCACGCGCACACTCACTCACTCACACTCATGCACACGCACTCACACATACAAACACACACACTCACTCTCTCTCACACACACACACTCACTCACTCACTCTCTCACACTCACACTCACACAAGCATGCACACACACACACTCTCTCTCACACACACACTCTCACAAACACACACTCACTCACACTCTCTCTCACACACACACACACACTCTCTCTCTCACACTCACTCACTCACTCACACACTCATACACACTCACTCACACACTCATACACACTCACTCACTCACACACTCACACACACATACACACTCACTCACACATACACACTCACTCACACATACACACTCATTCACACACACACACTCATTCACACACTCACTCACACACACACACTCATTCACACACATACACACTCACTCACACATACACACACACACACACAGACTCATTCACACACACACACACACACACTCACTCACACACACACAGACTCATTCACACACTCACACACACTCACACTCACTCACACTCACTCACACTCACACACACACACTCACACACACTCACTCATTCACACACATACAGACTCATTCACACACTCACACTCACACATACACACTCATTCACACACATACAGACTCATTCACACACTCACACACACTCACACATACACACTCATTCACACACATACAGACTCATTCACACACTCACACACACTCACACATACACACTCATTCACACACATACAGACTCATTCACACACTCACACACACTCACACATACACACTCATTCACACACATACAGACTCATTCACACACTCACACACACTCAAACACACACTCACACACACACATACACACACTCATTCACACACAGACTCATTCACACACTCACACACACACACACACACTCACTCACACACACACATACACACTCATTCACACACATACAGACTCATTCACACACTCACACACACTCACACACACACATACACACTCATTCACACACACATACACACTCACACACACATATACACACACACACACACACACTCACACACTCACACATACACACTCATTCACACACATACAGACTCATTCACACACTCACACACACACATACACACTCATTCACACACACATACACACTCACACACACATATACACACACACACACATACACACTCACACACACACACACACACACAAGACCCTTCAATGCACATATGCAAAAACGAATCAAGGTCCCGACCACTGACACAAGTGTGACATCACATAACAAAAACCTGAGATATACAATTTGTTGTGCGCAGTGCACAACATTAAAACCAGAACTGGTCATCGGTGAGTGTTTAATTGTACTGTAGATTTAAAGCCCTTGTTAGACCTTCCCCATCTCCCATTAGTGCTTTCATGAAACCCCTCCCCCTTAGATCTCACAACGGCTCTTCCTATTGGCCCATTCCAGTGGGCAGCTCAGATATGATTGGGCAAAGGCACACGACTTGAACACATTCAGTTTATATTACTAAGCAGTGTTTGGAGTGCATTTGGAACGCAGCCCGAGTGGGTCGTGAACATTTCAGATGTTTTCAGCTTGAGGAACCTCTCGTATGCTCTCTCGGAGCTGAGGGCGCACGCGCGGTTTCTGGCGTATGCTGCGACCCGTGCGGATGAGGTCGGCGTAACCTTGGGAGTGCGAGAACGCATACGCCGAGCGGCGAGAACGTCCGCCGCGCTGGAACGCGGGCTTCCTCTTCATTCTCTCCTCCTTTTCTTCTTCCATTTCGTACTTTTTCCTGTTTTTCTGAACCTGAAGGAAGAACATGAAACCAAAGAAACAAAACGTCTTAGAAATTGTTTGCTAGTAAAATGCGCTAGTAAGAATTGCGTTGTGAATCCAGCGTTTCCTTTCATTTATAAACGGCTCTGATCTCACCTTGTCAGCGATAGATGGCCAGATGGTTTGATAGAGGAACTGGATGCAGATGACAGGAAGGAGACAGATCCCCACCGTCAGGATGATGGTCAGCCACAGGTACGGCTGCCTCAGAGCATTAGACGCCGCACCTGACAGCCACAATAACGAGGTTATACACTGACCATGTCACATGATCTCAGTCCTAAATGTTAACAGGTCTTTACTACCCACCTGTAAAGGTGAAAGTTGTTGGGAAAATGACGTGTATTCCTGCGCTGTGGATGTCAAACATGACGCCGAAGTAAATGGCGATACTGCCGAGCACTGCGAAAAAGTTCACGAACGTCCAATAGGAGGTGTTCAATGAGATCTGGTGAGAAATGACATCACATTGGTCAGAAAGCAGCGGGAACAACTTCTCTCCTTATTTCACTGAGATGTGAAAGAAAGAAAAAGAAAAAACAAAGATAGATAAAAAAAGAAATAAAAAAAGAAAAAGAAAAAAGCAAAAGAATATAATTCAGACAGAAAAAGGAAAAAATCTTAAGGAAGAGACAGACAGACAGATATACAGACAGACAGACAGACAGATAGATAGATAGACAGACAGATATACAGACAGACAGACTGACAGATAGACAGACAGATAGACAGACAGACTGACAGATATACAGACAGATAGACAGACAGATAGACAGACAGATAGACAGACAGATATACAGACAGACAGACAGACAGATAGATAGACAGATAGATAGACAGACAGATATACAGACAGACAGATATACAGACAGTTATACAGACAGATAGACAGACAGACTGACAGATAGACAGACAGATAGAC